>OX451217.1:87723669-87891169 GCA_949628195.1 Phasia obesa
CGGTGGATTTTGAAAGTTTCTTCATTATTTATTATTGTTAGGTATTTATTTGATTTTTGTTCACAAATTTGCACAATGTTTTTACCACACGCGATTTAAATAATGTCGAGCTTATGTCTTCTTAACAAAAACTAATAAAACAAAAAGATTGAAAAATAACGGTACTTTTTCATTTCTCTTCCTTAAATTCTTCATAAAATGCAGACGTGCAAAAATGAGTACATAAGAGTTACATATTATGTCTTTTTTTCTTGGTGCTTGATACATTTTGTTACAAATTTTATATAATTTTATTATGTTGTAGATACTTAACAAACGACAATAAATATTTTTGGATTTGCTTTATTACTTTTATATACATATATGAAACAAAAAATGCTCAAAGTACACACATGTACTCATTTGTGCACCTCAAATGAGTAAATACATATATACATACATATATGTATAAATCTATATATTTTTTTGTTTTTTTTGTATCTTCAATTTTTTGAACTAACAATATTTTACTCGTATCTTAAGTCTAAAATAAAAAATATACATTTTAAGTCCAGCCAGTGCTAGACAAAAATAATGTTTGTTTCATGGATTTTGCAATCATTTGCGGGTCATCCCTCTAATGTACGGTTAAGAAAAGCAGTATTTCTTCTTTTTAGTCGAATGTAACCAGGTTCATTCAGCATACTACGCGCCAAAGGGTTTGGATGAGATTCAAGCCTCTTTAGATATGTGACTGCGTGTTTCGCTATTTCTGCTTTAACTGATGGCATGTTTCGGTCTTTGTGGATGTTCGAATTTTTTATATACCAGGGAGCAGATGTAATTATACGAAGAATTTTATTTTGGCGCCTTTGAATTTTTTCTATATTGCGAACTGAGGCAGTGCCCCATAATTGAATCCCATAACACCAAATTTGTTTGAGGATCGACTAGCACAGTAGAAGTTTACAATCTAAGCTCAGGGTGGAGTTTCTGCCAATAAGCTTCTCCAAGTAAGGCGACGGTCAAGATGTATACCCAGGTATTTAACGTAGGAAAGCTGTGGTATCATTTGGTTATTTATGCGAATAGGAGGGCATGAGTCCCTACGCAGTGTTAAAAATTTATGTGAGTACATTTTTGTTCATACACTATTATTCTCCATTTTTCTAGCCATTTTTCCAAATTGAGTATGTGGTCTTGTAAAAGTTGTGATGCTTCTTGGGCACTTTCATGAATACTTAAAAAAGCTGTGTCATCTGCAAAAGTTGATGTGTGGACTAGGGTGATAATTGGCATATCCGATGTGTACAGTAAATATAAAATTGGTCCCAAAATACTACCTTGGGGAGCTCCGGCTTCAATGAGCTGTGGCGATCTTAAAAAGTCACCTTTTTAGTAAAAACTTGCGATTCGTTAAATAATCTTTTAAAAGCTTATACAAGTTTTCGGGCAAGTTCAGCTTTAGTTTAATATTAGGCCTTCGTGCCAAACCTTATCGAATGCTTGAGAAACGTCGGCAAATAGCGCAGAACAGTATTTTTTTTTCTTCAAAGCTCGTTTTAATTACATTTACTAATCTGTGTGTTTGTTGGATCGTACTATGTTGTTTTCTGAAGCCGAATTGATGGTTCGGAATGCATCCTTTTGCGCTAAGTATTGGATTCAGCTTAGTTATTAATATTCTCTCAAATAACTTTGACATGTTTGATAAAAGGCTTATAGGTCTGTATGATTCTACTTTTGTGTGGCCTTTTCCTGGTTTAGGAATCATAGTAATCAGAGAAAATTTCCACTCTGTGGGAAAGTACTCTAGACGTTTTTTTTCGCAATTTTTTATTTATTGTATCTTCAATATAATTGAACTATCAATAATACTCATATCTTAAGTCTAGAAATAAAAATATACATGTTCGGCCAACCAGTGCTGGACAAAAAAATGTATGTTTCACGGTTACTGTAATTTGCGGGTTATCCCTCTGATGTACGGATGAGAGAAGCAGTGTCCCTCCTTCTTAGTCGAGTGTAACCAGGTTAATTTAGTATGTTACGGGCCAGTGGATTAGGATGAGTTTCAAGCTTCTTTAAATAACTTATGGCAAGTTTCGCTATTTCCGCTTTAAATGTTGGCACGTTTAGATCTTTATGGATGTTCGAGTTTTTTATATACCAAGGAGCAGATGTAATTATACGAAAAATCTTGTTTTGGCGCCTTTGAATATTTTCTACGTTGGTAGCTGAGGCAGTGCCCCATAATTGAATGCCTTAACACCATATTGGTTTTAGAATTGACTTGTATAATAAAAGTTTGCAATCTAAAGCTAGAGTAGAATTTCTGCCAATAAGCCTGTTTAGTTGGACTGCTTTTAACTTCATTTGTGTTAACTTTGAATCTATGTGCCGTTTCCATGTAAGGCGCCGGTCAAGATGTATGCCGAGATATTTGACGTCTGAAAGCTGAGGTATCGTTTGGTTATTTATCCGAATAGGGGGGCAAGATTCTCTACGCAGTGTGAAAGTTATGTGAGTACATTTTTGTTCATTCACTTTTATTCCCCATTTCTTCAACCATTTTACTAAATTGGATATGTGGTCTTGTAAATATCGTATCGCTACTTCGGTTCTTTCGTGAATGCTCAAAAAAGCTGTGTCGTCAGCAAATGTCGATGTGTGAACTCGGTTACTAGTTGGCATGTCTGAATTATACAATAAGTATAAAAAGGGCCCTAATATACTACCTTGGGGAACTCCGGCTTCGATTGGCTGGGGTGAGCTCAAAAAATCTCCTTCTTTCACAATAAATTTTCGTTCGGTTAAATAACTATCTAGCAGCTTATATAGGTTTACGGGCAAATTCAGTTTTAGCTTATATATTAGGCCTTCATGCCATACCTTATCGAATGCTTGAGAAACGTCGATAAAAAGCGCAGAGCAGTACTTTCTCTCTTCAAAAGTCTTCTTAACAACATTGACTAACCTGTGAGTTTGTTCGATCGTACTATGTTTTTTCTGAAGCCGAATTGTTGGTTTGGAATACATCCTTTGTCGCTTAGAATGGGGTTCAGCTTATTTATTAACATCCTCTCAAACACCTTTGACATATTTGACAAAAGGCTTATAGGTCTGTATGATTCAATTGTTGTGTGGTCTTTTCCTGGTTTATCATGGTAACCAAGGATACCTTCCACTCTGTGGGGAAGTACTCAAGACGTAAAATGGTATTAAAAATAAAAAGAACGATTCTGCGAGCTATACGGGGCAATTCAAATAACATCTTGTTACTGGTTTTATCAACGCCAGGGGCTTTTTTGGTGTTTAAATCCGTTATTGCCTTTTCAATATCACCAAATTCAGTCTTATCGGTATATAGCACTAGCCTCGACAATTGGCAACTCAACTATATCAGTCGATATATTCGGGGTAAAAACCCTTTTCAAATGTCTATCAAATAAATTGGCCTTTTCGGAATCACTCCTTGCCCAGCCTCCAGGTGTAGTTCGCAGGGGAGGCTTACGTAAGACTGGCCTTTTAAGAGTTCTAGAAGCACGCCATAATATATAATCTGATTGAGGAGTTGCGTCTAGGTCTCCCAAATAGTTTTTCAGGGATGCTACTCCTCTAGATTCCAGCATGACTCTTAGCCGGTTCGTGCATTCCTTAAGTCTGCTTTTGAGTTGAGGAGATCTCTGTAATTGCCATTCTCTACGAATTTTTCTTTTTTCAGCCAAGAGTCGTTCGATATTTGCAGAATAAATTAGATTGTATCTAGCTAATTGTCGGGTTATTGTTGAATGTTGGGCAGCTGATTTTAGGTGTTGGTGATTTGTAGAAGTCGCTATACTGACTTTCCGATATTTGAAATCTAGGAGGTGAATAAATCGAAGAAATAACTAAGTTTTGATGAAATTCTTCCAGGCAGATATTTGTTGCTTGAAGGTAATCCTCACAAAAATCACACAGTAAATAATGTTTGATTCTGGCCTTTATAACTATTGCCGATCCACCACATGCTCGTCCGCGAGGGTCCTTGGTATCATATAATATATAGCCATTAATTTTAAAAAAGCTATTTGTTGTTAAGTGAGTCTCTGAAATCAGCGTGACATCAATTTGTTGATTATTAAGAAAGTACTCGAGTTCATTTTCGTATTGGCGCAAGCCGTTTGCGTTCCGGAAACATATTTTTAAACAGTTCATGGTTTGTTAAATAACGCCTGTAACATAGTAGATTGCATGCGTACCATTTCTTGCATCATGCTGCTCATAGAGCTCATAAAACTGTTTAACGAATGCACTAATGTATGGATGCTTGCTTCGAGACGATTACAGTTACCAGGTGATGATTGTTCTTTAGGTTCTGGGTGCAAATTTGGAGTAGAATTATTTTTCGGTGTCGCTTTAGGTACTGAAACATTATTAGTTTTTAACATATCCGCGTATGAAACATGTTAGGTTGTTAGTTGGGCTAACTAAGGATAATGAGCATTTGCTGGATATTGCGGGTGCTTAGCGGGAGTATTAGATTTTTGATTGGTTTTCCTCGCCATGGAAATAACTGGACAACCTCTGTAGTTAGCAGTGTGATTTCCACCGCAATTGCTACATTTTTTAACCTTCGAGTCATCCCTCGATTTGTCGCATTGAGCAGAACCATGTAGCTCGCCACACACAACGCAAACCGGAGGCAACTTGAAGTAAGCCCTAGTATGACCATATTCTTGGCAATTTAGACACTGTACGGGTCCTGATCGCTTATGGGTTTCCCCTACGCTTATTTTGCGGTGTAATAAATACTTCAGATTATAAATAGGGTGCGTTTCATTTTTCTTTAATCTCATATCTCCAGGTTCCAGTTCAACGCGAAATAGAGGTTGAGGGACACGTTCTCGATTTCTGAGATTATCTACACTTTTAACCTTAAATCCCGCTTTTTGAAGGCCAGCTTTTATTTCTGTTGGATCAACGTACGAATCTACACCTTTTATTACTACCTGTAGGCCTTTGCTACTCTTCAGCTGATAGGTATAAAACTTCTTTTTACAGCTTTCAAACTCGTTTACTGCTTTACGATAACTGTTTTCATCAATAAATTGTATTTTTGTCTCATCAATGTTACCACGCTTGATGGGAATTACATAAAATGCGTTCTCGCCAATAACTGAAATTAATTTATTTATTAATTCGCTCGAATTTTTCTCCCTTAAATAAATTGGAGGTGGTTTAAACGACCTGGGTGCCGTTTTAGGTTCAATTGTTTCGCTATCTAAGAGAGCAAAACGATTGTGGGAACTTATTCCGTTAGAGTTCTTATCTTTATGTACTTTAGACATTGGTGCAAGCTGCGAAGATTTAGGGCTTCGACCTCTTTTCAATACAGTTATGTATCTGTCCATTCCTACTTGCGTCTTAGGTTTTTCTACACTATCCATATTAGTTTTGGTAATACTATGTTCAGAAGGCGACTTGTTTGTAGTTATTTTATTGTCATCGCTTATAAGCAGCGAGGAACAAGATTGAGCACGTAATACTGGCGTGGCATTTATACATAAATTGTCACTAGTTTTTTTGTTTTTATTTATTTCAATATTGTCAAAATTTTTTTTTCCTTAAATTAAAGAGGCTCATTAGCCTCTATTGTTTTTGTTTTATTTTCAAAGTAGCAATACAATATGCCGTTGTAAAAAATAAGGAGAAAAAAAAGGTTTTACAAACAACTTTGTTGTTGTATTAAAACTGGTTTGTTTTTGTTTGAAGTTATTCACACAATTTATGTTTTGTTTTTTGTTAATGCGAGCTTAAAAAAATCGCGTCCGCATATCAACGCCAAAAACAGAACTGAATCTTTATGAACTCGCATCATTGTCATCATCGTCACTTAACGTTGGTGACAGTAAATGAGAGTTAAAATAAATACTTGAGATCTGCATTAGCTCATTTGTTTTTTAAATTATATTAAATCAAAATACAAATACAGTTTGTCAAGTAAATATTTTCGTAACTATAAAAGTAAATATTTTTTCTTTTTAATGATGATTAGCAACAACAAATAAGTTTTCATGGTGAATTGAAAGTAAAATATTGAAAACTATTCATGATAAACCACATTCCAGCACTAGAGAAGAAGTACTTCCAATTAGTTATCACTGTGCAGTATATATCTCACATAGAAGTATCGTGCTGTAAAAACACAGTATTTCCTTTGAAAGTTATGGAAATAACCCCTACGATATCAGTGCAAAACAATGAGAAGCCATATTAATTTGCTGATCACGTTATTTTTTGTAGCGAGACGAAGCAAATGGACCAAAAAAATATTGGTACAAGCCTCTAGCAGCACTAGAAAATAAAAATACAATACCAACAGCGACGTTTGGAAAGATGTGTATTATAGTATCGGATGGTGTACCAAACAAAATTGGAAATATCAGGATTTTAGATAATAAAATGACCAAGGGAGGTTATAATGATATTTAAAGTTCGTATCAAGTCCCACTGCTCCAAAATTCTATTCTGTTGACGAAAAGAAATAGGTCAAGTTTGTCTAGAAGCTTTATAATTATAATCAATCATATCACAAATCGTATCCCTGTAGGACAGGATTGTTATATAAGTGCAGAGAAGTTATGGATACTTAAGCACAAAGTCGAGAGTTTACCTCAGGAATATAATATATTCAAGCTAGAGTGAATTATTTCTAGAAGTTTACAAGCAATAGTTAATGCCCAAATCGGACACTCATAGTATGAGCATAAAAATAATATATTTTAGGTAATTAAGCAGGCAAAATTTATGAAATCTACCAAATTTTGAAAACATTTATTTGACAAACTTTATGTGTTAGAGTGAGCAATATAAACATGATGAGTGAATCAGCACAAAATCTGTATCAGAGAGGATCAAAACATGTTTCGCATCGTTTTTAACCGACTTCAAAAAAAGAAGGAGGTTATCAATTCGTCTGTGTGTTGCTTTTTTTTTTTTTTGTATGTTTGTGCCTTCATAACTCGGTCATTTTTGAACCGATTTTTGCACTATTAGAAAGGTTATGGCTACAGATTGCTCCCATTTTAAAAGAAGTTCAAGAAGTTCAAAATGTATGTTGTATGGGTGTCCCCATACAACATACATGTTTCTTACGTGTAATATGAACATTATAGGTCACCAATTTAAAATTAAAAAAAAGTGTATCACTGTAGCTCCCAATAACAAAAAGTAATTAAAAAATAAAATTAAAAATTAAAGGGTGACCCCATAGGTGACTTAATTTCACCTTTATTCTCCTATCTTTTGAACCGTTATAGACAAACACTTGAAAGTTGAACAGAATGTTCGTTACTATGTCTGTTATAATAAGTATAAATATTTAAAATTAGAAATTAAAGGGTGTCCCATTAGTTGGTTTATTTTGATATATATGGCCAAACATTTGAAACGTTATAGACAGACAGTTGAAATTTACAAAGAACTTGTATTGATAAGTCCGCTAAAATAACAAGTGTAAAATTTGAATTTGGAAATCAAAGGGTGTCCCAATAGTTAATGTAAAATTAATATATATGGCCAAACTTTTCAACTGTTATAGATAGACAGTTGAAATTTACAAAGAACCTATATTGCTTAGTCCGCTATTAAAACAAGTATAAAAGTTGGATATATAAATTAAAAGGTGTCCCCATTATTGATGTTATTTGACCATTATGTCCTCATCTTTGGAACCGTTATAGACAGACACTTGAAAAATAGACAGAATGTTCACTGCTATGTCTGGTATAACAATAAGTATAAATATTTAAAATTGGAAGTTAAAGGGTGTCCCAATAGTTGATGTAATTTGATGTATATGGACACAAAGTTAAAATTTAAAAAGAATCTGTATTAAAAAGTGTTCTTTAAAAAGTATTTATAATAAAATTTGAATTTAAAGGGTGTCCCAATAGGTGACGTCATTTGATATATATGACCCTATCTTTTAAACAGTTATTGATAAACACTTAACAATTAGACAGAATGTCCATTACTATATCTGTTATATGTTATAATAAGTATAATTATTTAAAAGTATAAATTACAGGGTGTCGCAATAGTTTATGTAATTTGATGTATATGACCAAACTTTTAAACCGTTACAGACAGACGGTTGAAATTTACAATGAACCTGTATTGCTACGACCGCTATAAGTAGTATAAAATTTGAATTCGGAAATTACAGGGTGTCGCAATAGTTACCGTCTTAAAGAAACATGATTTTAAGTTTGTCTGTTTTGAAGTCGGTTTTTTTTGCAAGAATTATTTATTTAACTAAAACATTGCGATGTTGCTAACGGCTGTGTGTTAAAATTAACATTGTGCCAATAGAATGAATGAAATCACAGGTTTCATATGTTTGCATAAAGACAAACTGAATGGCAGGAACACCGATGGGCAGAACAGTCAGACAGACCATCTGATAGTCAGACAAACCATCAGACAGTCATTGAGACTGTCAGATAGTTCGTCAGATCGTCACATAGTCCGTCAGACAGTCAGTCCGTCAAACAATCAGTCAGACCGTCAAATAGTCCGATCGTCAAATATTCAGACCGTCAAGTAGTCAGACCTTCAGATAATGAGTCAGACAGCCGGACCGTCAGACAGTCATACAATCAAAACGTCGGACAGTCAGATAGTCAGAAGTGCGTCCAAAAGTGCGTCAGTTTGTCAGACCGTCAAACAATTAGTCAAACCGTCACACAGTGAGTAAGACCGTAAAACAGTCAGGCAGACAGACAATCAGTCACACAGTCACTCAGTCTATCTATCTATAGAAACCAGCAGAACTATCTATAGAAACCAACGTTAGGTTGACGATGATGCGAGTTCAATAATTTTTCTTCAACCTAAACATGCTGACGACGATTTTTGGGTTCAATATGTTGTTTCAAATAGATGTTTTCACTTCAATAATATCAATAATGGTGGCGACGGTTTTTGGTGACGACGGTTTTTGAGTTCAATATTTTTTCGTCAACCAAAAAGTGCTCATCATGCCTCAAGAAGTTTTCACTTCAAAAAACTAATAAAAACGAAAAATGTTCAAATCAACGATTGTTCACTTTATTCCTAGAATGTGTTATTACTGTTTTAACAGAATTTTATTAAAATTTTTATAAGTTTTTTAAATTTTATTGAAATATGTTTTTAACAAAAGAAATTCTGTTAATTTGAATTAAATTAGTTTATATGAATTAATCGTAAATATTTGAATAACAATAAAATTTAACAATATTTGTCGTTAAAGTTCTACTAATTTAATTAATAACACCTACGAATTTTGGTTCAGTCAGCCATCAGACCATGCTCACAGGCCGCGTTTGACCGTCTAAATGTCGCTATAACTCTGAGTAACTAAAGCGGCATTTAGATGATCAAACGCTGCCAAAATTCTTGTTTGACAGCCGCGCTGGATGAAAATTAAAAATTGTTGATATTTTGTGTTTGCCATCAGGCCATCAAACTAGTCTAAATGCATGATTGTCAAACACAGTGTAAATTTCATTTGTTATTTTGTAATTGAGCAGTAAAGATGTCTTGGGTAGAGCGCACGTTTTTATGAGAATTTTTGGTTTTTTTTGCATGTGTGTTGGTTTTTAAATAAGGTATTGCATGTAAAGGGTTTTTATGGATGGTAATAAATGGTTTATTTATGAAATATTTCATTTATGTACATATGTATGTATATTGAAAAATTTGTCTCCAAAATTCAAATTAAAAAATAGCAGGTAGTCGAATAAGGAAAAATATTATTCAATTGGTATTTTTCAATTATTATAAAGGAAAATCCCATAATTAATCGCTTAATAGCCAGTTTTATAATCGTCAGGTGCCCATATTTTAAATTACTTCAATAATTTTGTGTGGGATCGTTTTTGTCTTTTAGCAATCCATTTTTGGTCCAAACTCGTTTCTTTTTTTTCTGATTGTCGTCTAGCAATAATTCATCAATTACCAAAGCAGCAACTAATTCACGCGGCATCTTTAATAAGAACCTCACTGATCAGTGTCTTTTGTATAATGATGTTTGTCAAACTTCACCTGATCATGTAAATGCTAAACTCTCTCTATCATCAGGCCATGCTCACAGTCCGCGTTTGACCGTATAAATGCCGCTTTACGAAAGCATGCATAAATAATACAAAGAACATCATCATATGCAGATTTTAACAATTATATATCAACATTGGAATGTTGGTACTGTTATAAAATGAGACAAATAAAAGTTAAGCTGAACAAAAGAATGTACAGTGGAGATAAAAAATGTAGCACATGTTATGTCTTCATAAACAACAACATAAAAATATTTATTAAAGGCGCACATAAAAGGCATACAAAAAATAATAGTATATTGTACTTTTAAAGTTCTACTGAACATAGTACGGAACTCTACGTGTGTCAGACTGACTCGCACTTGACTTATTTATTTTTATTTCTTCTAATAATAATTATTTGCTAAAAAAATAATTCAAAGAACTTTACTCAACCAAACTAGACTTACAAATATTATTTTAATTTATTTAAACAACTTTTTTTACCTGCCGTTTAAAAAAACTCAACTATTCTAGCACAGCGTTGCCTGATTATGGCCCATTATTATAACTTGCCTTTAGCTAAAGATAGAATTTTTTTGGAGTGATAAATAGTTTTTCGTTATTAGAAGTAAGCTAAAAACACTTTTAACTATCACGTACTATAAGGACAAGTTATAGCAATGAGCATTATCCTCATTATTATAACGAAAATCTACTTATTGCTCCAACAAAATCCTAACTTTAGCTAAAGACAAGTTACAATAATGAGCCTATGATTATTTTAGCTATTTGTAGCTATGTTAAAAGTAAGATTCCACATAACATTATCGATAATTTATAGAAAATAATACGCTTAAAACTAAGAAATCGCAATGGGCCAAACATAGCCATTTCGACTACTTAACAATTTAAAATCTGGAAAAAATTACTCCGCTCATTAAAAAGAAAAATACAAATATGCCAGATTATATTTCTTCAAATGAAAGCCTTTCGGCAACATTGCGTTTCCTAGCAACTGGTCAGAGGTAAGCACTTTTAATTCTTAAAATTAACTATATTAAAAAAAAGAACACTTTCACTTTTGTTTTTAAATTAAGACTCATTTATTTTTGTTTTTACACCTGCTCAAATACTAATTTTACAATTCGTTTTCTTACAGTTAAATAAATATTTTCTTATTAATTTTGTTTACCAATCATACTAACAGTGGAATGTTTTATTGCAAAACAATTCCAAATAAATTTGTCTGTGTTCAAATGCTGATGTTGCATTTATTAGTGGGAACGGAAATGAAAATTAATGATAGCGAACTAAATTAGGTTTATAAACAGTTATTGGAATAAAGTAAATTAAATTATGTAAGTATGTATATACATATGTACGTATATTAATATGTAATATAAATATTAATATACGTTAAAAATTAAATGGAAGTAAGTATGTTTACATGTTTATATTTATATCATATTGGCTCGTGTTAAGGGAATAAGAGGAGACATTATAACATTAAGCCTCATTAAAATATCTAACTTATATGAAAAATACCAATTAAATAATATTTTTACTTATTCGCCTACCTGCCATTTTTTAATTTGAATTTTGGAGAGAAATTTTTCAATATACATACATACATACATACATACATACATACATACATACATACATACATACATACATATGTACATAAATGATATATTTCATAAATAAACTCTAATAAACCCCTTTACATTTATTACCATAGAAAAAAATTTTTCTAAAAACGTGCGCTATAGCCAAGACATCTTTACTGATACAACTTTGCCTCAGAGAGTATGTCAAAATTTCAAACGGTTTGCAAAATATGAGCTTGAGGAAATGATTATTTTTTTTTGCAAAAATGACATCGAGGCCCCACATCTTTGAGGGCCCATAAAAAGAAACCTGGAGCACTTTGGGCAAAACTGGGAGACAGGGGTCTTTTTTTGGTCTTTTATGACGTATTGGTGTCCGTATATGGTTATTTTGCCATGACTTAAAAAATTACACAGTGTGATATACTTCCGTATGAAATTCGTGAGTTTGATAAAACCGTTGATCAGTTTATGAATATTGTAAAAAGATACCTCTACCTAAGCTGTTGTAATACTAAGTAAAATATTGTCCAAAATTTTAATTTGTTTTTACAATAAGTTTAATTAAGTTTGCAAAATAATGGGGGGTTTAATTTAATATTAAGATGCTGCTTTCATTAAGTTTTAATACCAATTGTGAAATTTTAGTTGCCATGTAAAATACTGACTTTAATTAGCCTTGTAGGCTTATAATTCACTAAATAAGTAAATAAATAAAAAAAAACCGAAACTGTCCAGTCAAACCTTTTTTTAGGATTGCCAACACTATACTGCACAAAAAGCGACAAATTTAAACCTCCCGGGAGTTTTGTAACAACATTTTTTGGGGTTAACTAAAATAATCAAATATTTTTAATTTCATTTGTTAATCAATGATTTTATTTAATTTTGTTTTTTATGCAACTTTTTAGAATAAAAGCGATTTTTTTATTATATTCTTTGGGTCTACTGTTACCGCAATTAATTTTAGATGATGATAAATATATTGTTGAAATAATAAAATTCATAAAGATTAAATGACTGATTAATGATTCAATTTATTTATTTTTAGAATAAATATATTTTTGGTAATTTGCAGTGGACTTTCAATGTATGGAAATTGGTGCCATACAACTCGTTACATTCATGATATCTCAATGATAGCAGAGGCAAGTGATATAAACAAATTATATATATTTTGTGATCACTTTATTATAATTAAATTTCAAATTGTTTAAAACGCATATACATTAAATAAATAAGTTAAATTTATTGTATTTTTTTTTTATAAACAGAGCATCTGCACTGCTCTACAAGTAATTATTTCGATGATAAAGATGATATACTTTCTGTTTATACAATATAAATTATATGAACTACTCAGTCAGGCGCTAACACATGAAATAATAATGAAATCAGAAATATTTGATGAAGGTGTGTTAGGAAATGACATTAGAGAATTGAATAACTTTAAAAGCGCCAATTACAGATTTCTTTAACAATAGAAAGCTCAAGAAGACTATACATGATATTATGGAAAATAAGTGGAAAAACATTCGTTACCAATTATTGTTTTATATCTGCAGCTGTGCCACAATAATTAGCAACTACTTTCTTACAGCCCTATTCGTCAATATGTACCATGCGATAAAAAAGACGCCTAACTATAAGCATGTATTACGTAAGTACTGCACAAACATCTATTTATTTTTAAGAATACAAAGATAAATATATTTTTTTAATGTAGACATCAAATACACGGGCACGGCCTCTAGAATTTAGCAAAATTTTTCGTCTAAATTAATATTTGTTTTAAATTCCGGAAAAAATGTATATACATATATTACCTTATACATACATATATATTACGACATCCCACCTTAGCTTCTCCAATTCTTTAACCATTTTTCAAAATTAAATATGTGGCCTTGCAGATATTGCGGTGATACTTCAGAACTTCCGTGAACGCTTAGAAAAGCAGTATCGTTAGAAAATGTCCGATGTAGAAACTCGATTCCTAATTTGCACATTATGTGTATACAAAATGGGTCCAATTAATTGGCAGAGGCGAGCTTAAAAATCTCCTTTAAGTAGAATCTTACGACCAGTTAAGGTTAAGTAACTTTTTTAAAAGCTTAAAAAATTTGTTGTACCACTTTTGCTTTAACTTGTAAATTAGGCATTCACATCATACTTTGTTCCACGACTGAAGCACGCCTATGAAAATTCCAAAACAATATTTTGTTTTCTCTCAAACCTTTTGTTTACATTTACTCTGCACGCTTGTTCAATAGTACTGTGCTGTCTTTTGAATCCGAATTAATGACTCGGAATACTTTCTTTCTTATTCGGTTAAAATTGGATTCAGCTTAGTACTTAGTAGTTTCTCAAAAATTTTTGAAATATTTGATAACAAACTTATTTGTCTATATGAAGGCGCCCATACACGTCGTTCTTTTTCGTCAGTTTTAACTGCACGGTTAAAACTGTACGGGCAAACACGAACAGCGACCATATCCACATTTGAATTGGTGGCATCATGACGGCAACAATAACAAAGGTGCAACTCAAATGGCAAACTATTTCAATTTGTTTCCATAAATAAAACAAACAAAAATACAAATTTGACAGTAAAGCACAAAAACCGTACTTTTTAACTGCGCAATCACACACATGAGGAGTTTTGAACGAACACGTTTCAAAACCGACGATTAAAATCGAGAAGCAACAGATATTTTTTTCATACTTACGTGCAAGAATGACGGTTTTTAACCACAAACCTACATTTTTAACCGTACGGTTATCTTGATATTTTCCACTTTGGCAGAAAATATTCGAGTAGTAGAATGGAATTAAACAGCAATTGCCTTTTCAATATCTCCTACGGCAGAATGCTGCTTCACCACATCCGGGTCGCATTTCGACTTTATTAGAAAGTCTTGTTAGTATGTAAGTAATTCCATTTTGCGGTATCATTTCACAGGGGAGACTTACGTATAAGAGGGCCTTTTAGTTGTATGCCATATTAAGTAATCCGATTGTGGGCTAGCGTCAAGGCCTTCCAAGTATTTATCTAGCGAAGTTTTATTTCTTTTAGTTTGCTTTTCGCTTGAGGAGATCTGTGTGATAGCCAATTCTCTCTTTTCAGTCAAAAGCCGTTTGACATCACCATCGGATGCTCAGTACGTTCGGAAATGCATCCGTTGGCATCACTGCAAATGTCGTGTGTTCTAAAATGCATCACTGAAATAGATGATGCGGAAACAAACGTCAAACACGGAACAGTTTGGTTGTATCTTGTTTGTTTCCGAGTTATTCTTGTGTGTTTGGAAGGGGCTTGTTCCGTTGGCATCACTGCAAATGTCGTGTGTTCTAAAATGCATCACTGAAATAGATGATGCGCAATCAAACGTCAAACACGGAACAACAAATTACTGATGCAATAGATGAGCGTTTTTTAATTGTTCTTTATTAATTTTATTTTGTTAAATTACATTTGTTTATATATTTACAAGAGTTCGGTTAGATATGGAAGAATTTATTTTAATTTTTGCTTTCATCTAAATCAAGAAATAAAATTATTTTTAACTTCCCAATTTGTATTGTTTAGGCATTCCAAATTTTAAACAAACGTTAATTAATTTTATTTGCGCATCAAGTAAATATCAGGATCAGCTGTTTTGCATCGGATCCCAAAATAATCACACAAGGTAATTTGAAGTTTTCGTCATGATCAAAACGACACAGCTCTACGTCTGGTGTTCTTAGGGGGCTATGTTCCGAGCAATGAGTACTGAGATATTTGCAGTCATTGATATGATTTCTTGTGAATGCCATATTAAAACGATAGTAGGTGAATGATCTAAATTTAATTCTAATGACACTTCATCTTAATTATTTCCCTCGAAATTTTTTATGAAATTCTTAATGGCATATTAGAGCCTTTAAAAGTATAGCAGATCCGCCACATGCTCTACCACGGAAACCTTTAGTATCATATAATATATAGCCACTCATTTTTAAAAAGCTATTTGTCGGTAATTGAGTCTCTGAAATCACCTTGTCATCAATTTGTTGATTTATCAGAAAGTGCTCGAATCAATTTCTTGCTTTCGTTCTTTTTTAACCTGCATGATGTGCTCAGGTTCCGGTTTAACTCGAAACAGCGGTTTGAGGACGCGTTCTTTTTCTTCTTTTCTAAGACTGGCTTCACTTTTTTTGTCCATAGTCATTTCATAACCTTTATTTTTCATGTTTTAAATCCTAAATTTTTTTTTTAATTTATTTCTTTTCTTGGTTGTATGATATGACACTGTAATGATTTCTTTTGACTAAAACTTATTTAAGGTACAATAGCTCCTTTTTTCTGTTTATTTTTGCTATTCCGCAAAGAATGCACAATGGGTGCAAAGAATGCAAAGACAATTTTTTTAAAATTAAGTTGTAACGGATGTGTTTTTTGTATAGGAGATATAAATTGGCTTCACTTTTTTTGTCCATAGTCATTTCATAACCTTTATTTTTCATGTTTTAAATCCTAAATTTTTTTTTTAATTTATTTCTTTTCTTGGTTGTATGATATGACACTGTAATGATTTCTTTTGACTAAAACTTATTTAAGGTACAATAGCTCCTTTTTTTCTGTTTATTTTTGCTATTCCGCAAAGAATGCACAATGGGTGCAAAGAATGCAAAGACAATTTTTTTAAAATTAAGTTGTAACGGATGTGTTTTTTGTATAGGAGATATAAATTGTTTCCTTTCGAAAAAAAAATTCCCTTTCGTTAATGCAACTGTGTAATAGGAAAACGAATGTCAAAAAGGTTAAAAACGTTGCACGCAAACCCCTAAGGGCCTGTGAGCACAAATCTCACAAAGAGAACAAAACATTTAAAAATTTTAAATCTGTAGCATACCAGCTTTCAACAATATAGGATTGTGTCACTTTGCTAAATATTTAACATTTTCATTTTAACCACATTTTTTGTTTGGGGGCCTTTGCATATTATTGGAAAGTCCCCTTTCAAAATAGACAGAAACAGGGCAGACTTACGAGATTTGTTGGCAAGGGGTGAAGAGGTAGAGTGTGTATTTCATGACTATCGTACTGGACATTTTTTCGTTACTCTTTTCTGCTTTTCGTTTTTTACTGTGTTGTATGTGCTAAAATCTGTCTGTCTTGTTTATGTCCAATTGTGAAAGCATTAAGACAGAGTAAAAGAGAATTAAAAATGTCTGCCCTGTTTCTGTCTATTGTAAAAGCAGTCAAAGCATTTTAGTTACTGAAAAAATAAAACTTAATTATAAAATGTAAGTATTAATGTAATAAAAACTATAAATTATTGTTAATTTAATAAAAGTACCTATTTATAAAGGAACAACCAACAAAAACTTATATTTTATTTTTTTTAAAGGAGTGTGTTGATATGGGCGCAAATAAGAGTCATGGGGGGTGGTTAAGTTTTGAGTAGTTTTTTATTTAATTATTTTTGATCACTGTTTTGTCTGTATTGAGGTTCACTAAAAACTGTCATTCGAAAATAAATTAACTTTGTTCTTTTATTTGTAACAATTCTGATGTTTATTTCACAAGCTTAAATGTGTATAATCTATTCAAGTTCACTAATAACACTGGCATGTATAAAAGAGTTATATGAGAGTACATTTGTTTTTTATAATAACAGTGTTGACAATGTTGAGATATAATAATAGAATAAAATGTTAAATTAAGCAAAAATAGAGTCACCACCTAAACATCCCGGCCCCCTTGCGATAACGCAACCACGCAAGAGGGGGAGTATGTGGGTGTAAAAAAAAATATATGTAAATTCATTTTTAATCAAAGCTTAACGGGCTATATATAATTATTTGTATATGTAAAAAATGTTATTTATATATAATATAACTAATTGTAATTAGTAAAATATAATTACGAGAAATATTGTTAAGTTTAAATTCATTAAGTTTCAGGTTTTTTTTAATATTGAAAATAAATATTCAATAAATACCGTGCTAAGCTTAAATAACACTTAGATACCAAACTTCCCGATCAATATCCATCCTAGATGAGTATCTTGCGCCATGGGAGTGCTAAGAGTCTCTTGATGAATAGTTGCCTTAACGATTTGCGGATATATGTCGGCAGCTAGGATAATATTAATGTCACATGATGTATAAAACTTCGGGTCACCTAAACGTAGATTTTTGTATGGAGCAGCGATGCGTTCATTCAGATCTTCGGAACGAAGCTTTCGTGGTAAATCGTTAACGACTTGACAGATAGTTGATAGTGTTGGATGATCATCAAAATGAGGCTTAAAAACAATTTTGCAATATCGATCGGATCCTGATCTTTCAAGTGGCAGATTGTAACGCTTGGGTATGAAATCTGCAATTTTGCTACGTTCAGCACACGGGTCTAGTAGAGCTCGGACCTTAATCCATGTGTTTCCAAATTTGAGTTTGATGATGACCGTAGGAATTAGAGTTACAGAAGGAATCAGAGTTGCAGTTTTGTTGACTGATTCTTTAGGGGGTGAAACATGCTGAAGTCTTACGTGTCGATGCAATAATGTGTGATGCCGTCCGCCACATTGGCGACAGCGATCAATGCTGCGACATTTGCGTATTAAGTGACTATGTGCGAGACAATTTTCACAATACCCATGTTTTTTAACGACTTGTAGTTTCCTATCCACGTTTAACTGTTGAAATCGACGCCATGTCCTTAAGGGGTGGTCTCTTTTACACAAGCGACAGTCTGGAAGTTTACGAATGTAGATTTTAGGATGATGAGGACGTTCTTCAAGAGGTGAATTACTTCGAGAATGGATTGACATTGTGCTGAAAACAAAAAATACAATATGAGAATGATCTGTGGTATGTTAAGTAGTATGGGGAGAAGGGAGAAGGACTAGTTTTACAATCGGCCTTATAATAAGACCTGAAGAAGTGCGTATAGAAACAACGCGGACGTTATTATCGTCGCCGGGGTGTAATTTCACTATTCGTCCAATACGCCAATCTTGAGGAGAAAGGTTGTCCTTTCTGACAACGACGAGGTCACCAATTGCAAAATTTCGTTCGGGATATTTCCATTTAACGCGTTTATGCATTTCTTGTAGATATTCTCTTTTCCATCTACACGCAAATTGGTGGTGGAGAACCTTAAGTTTTTGTCAGCGGTTTATATAGCTCGCTGAATGGCTACTAAAGTCAGGTTCGGGGGGTGATAGCAGAGGAGCTCCAATGAGGAAATGTCCTGGTGTAAGGGCACATAAGTCTTCCGGGTTTTCACTCATTGGACTCAATGGACCGGAATTAAGGCAGGCTTCTATTCGTGCAAGCATTGTAGCAAATTCCTCCAAAGTAAAAAGTTGGGCATGGGTTATCTTTTTAAGATGGGCTTTAAAGCTTTTGACGCCTGCTTCCCAGAGGCCACCCATGTGAGGCGCACCAGCGGGAATAAAATGCCATTCGATATTTTGGAATGTCTGTTGGGATAGAAGATTTTGTCTTACTAAGTTAAGAAAATTCGCTTGATCCTTTTGAAGTATGTTTGAGGCTCCTACAAAGGCTGTCCCATTGTCGGAGAAGACTGCACACGGAGTTCCACGTCGTGAGAAAAAACGAGCGAAAGCTGCAAGAAATGCTTGGGTGGAGATTTCGCTGGTGACCTCTAGATGTATGGCTTTCGTTGAGAAACACACGAACACCAAGACATAGCCCTTAGTAATTTTACATCCTCGTCCTGCGAATGTTTTAATACTAAAAGGCCCTGCGAAATCGAGACCTGTGTTAGTAAAGGGACGTGAAAGTATAGTTCTTTCGGGGGGCAGTGAAGCCATGATTTGTTTGCTGCGTTTTTGTTTATATAAAACACAAAGCTTGCAATTAAAAATTATAGTTTTTATTAAATTCTTAAGTTTTGGGACCCAGAATTCTAAACGCGTTAGACGTAAAAGAAGAGAATTGCCACCATGGATTGAGTACTTATGGAGTAACTCTATATAAAGACGTGTAAATCGGCCTTCGTAGGGGAGTATTATTGGGAATCTTTCCTCATATGATAAAGTGGGGGACTGAGACAACCTACCGTTTACTCTGAGTAGCTCATTCGAATCAATGTATGGGTTAAACGTAAGGATATTACTTTTACGTGGCAATGTTAGTCCTCGATATAACGGTTTATATTCGGGAATATACAATCTCTGGCAGAGAGCTATTAGGCGATATTTTACAAATTTGATCTCTGAATGTTGCAGTTCTGTGGAGGTGCAGTTGAATGACTGCTTCAAGAGTGGGTGAGTAGCCTTATAAAAACGGAAAATACATGAGATAACTCGTATGGCTTTAGCGAGATCAGAAAACCGAGAGAGAATATCTGAATCAGATACTTGAGTAAAGTGTGTTTTAACGGGACGTTCCTCTTCCGAAGTTTCTAAAGTATTGCTTTGAGAAGGCCAGTGTGAGTGTGGATGCTTCAGCCAGTGGGGTCCATGCCACCATAGTGGTTTAGAAATCAGATCCTGAGCAGGTAGACCTCTTGAGCCTAAGTCTGCCGGATTGTCTTTAGAGCAAACGTGATTCCAACGTTCATTCCCGACTTTTGAGATAATGAAAGAAATTCGGTTGGCGACAAACGTGTTCCAATGGGAGGAGTGCTTGTTCAGCCATGCCAGGACAATCATAGAATCAGTCCAGAGGTAAAGATCGCATTTGGCAAGGGTAATTTGTGAGCAAAATGAGTAGGCGATTTTCGCTAGTAATGCGGCACCACACAATTCTTTTCGGGGGAGAGTAACAAATTTTACGGGTGCTACCTTAGTTTTAGCAAGTAATAAGTGGGTAGAAATATCTCCGTTAGGGGTTTCAGTTCTTAAGTAAATAGTAGCGCAAAAGGCCTTTTCGGACGCATCACAGAACCCATGTAACTCTACGGAGAACGAGGGGTGATAATCAACAAACCGTGGTATTCGAATTCTTTCGATATTGGGGTAATCCTCTAAGAATAATTGCCATTTTTTAAGGGTATCTGCAGTGAGTTCTTCATCCCAGTCTGTTTTATCGACCCATATCTGCTGCATTATTATTTTTGCCGTGACAATTTTTGGCGCCAGCCAGCCAGCGGGATCAAATAGTCGTGCTATTTCGGAAAGAACCTCTCTTTTGGTGGTTGTTTGTTGATTTAGTTGTCTAGATGGATTAAAATAAAAGAAATCTTGATCCGCATTCCATCTGAGACCTAGTGTTTTAGTGGTGGTAATTTCAGACAGCTTCAGAAAATCAGAATTTAATAAGTGGTCAGGATTAAGACCGTCCAGGAGTTCCTTTGTATTAGAAATCCACTTACGAAGAGGGAAACCTGCTGAACTAAGCACTCGAATAAGATTGTCACGAGCGCTGAGAGCTTCAGGTAGTTCGTGAGCGCCAACTAAAACGTCATCAACATACATGTGATTGCGGAGAATATTTGACACTTCGGGGTTTTGGGATTCGCATTGATTAGCGAGTTCTAGCAACGTTCTTATTGCGAGATATGGGGCACAGTTAATTCCAAATGTGACCGTTTTTAATTCAAAATCTTGGGGTTCGTTACTAGGAAATTTCCGGAAAATGATTCGTTGAAAGGGAGTATGAGATGGGTGAACGAGTATCTGCCGATACATCTTTTCGATATCGGCATTAAAAACGAAGCGAAAAAGACGCCAACGTATAATAAGAATAGTTAAGTCTTGTTGTAATGCTGGCCCGGGGTATAAAATATCATTCAAGCTTGTACCGTTTGAGCTTGGGCTAGAGGCATTGAACACAACGCGTAGTTTCATAGTTGTACTTTCTGGTTTTAGAACTGAGTGATGGGGTAGATAGTATGATATATTGGGGTTGTCACATCGAATAGCCATCGCCTTTTTCATATGGCCTAGAGTTTCGTACTCAACTAGAACACGGTCATAATCTTCCTTAAGGGATGGATTTTTTAGTAAGCGGGTCTCGTTTCTAACGAATTGTGATAAAGCGATCGCGCGTGATTGACCAAGAGATATAGAATCGGGGAAATCAGGCTTAAATGGTAGCGACACAACAAATTTGCCGTAGGAGGTTCGAAAAGTGGTTTTATTGTATAAGTTTTCGCAATAACTATCTTCAGGTGTCTTGGTTAAAACTTCTGGAGCTTCTTCCAACTCCCAGAAGCGGGTTAGTTGTTTATTTAACTCAATATTGTTCATCATCGTTAAGATAGATTGTCGAGGTTGTTTGGATGGTTTTTCGATTGTTCCAGTTATGATCCATCCAAAAATAGTTCTCTGTGCAACAATAGATTGTTGGGAGTCATACCGAATTCCCTCGCGAATAATTTTGGGGTAAACGTCTCCTCCTAGGAGTAGGTCGATGTGAGAACTCCTGTTGGAGAAGGAGTCAGCCAAGGGAATGTTTGGAAACTTAGATTTTATAAGTTCAGAAAATCTGTCATATGGTAGATCACTTGTAAGCTTTTTGACAACGTACGCATCCGTTGAGGTTTGAAATTGCTTTTCAATAGGGGAGCTAATAGAAATAATGCATGTGCGAGTAGCTTTTGCAGCTAAGCAACCGCTTAGGCCAGTAATATAAGTTTGAGACGGTTTAGTGGGGATAGTGAGCATTGTCTGAAGTCTTTTGGATATAAAAGTTGCTTCAGACGCTGAATCTATAATCGCACGTACTGTGCGTCGAGTATCGAATAGGCAAAGATCGACAAGAGCGGTGCCAAGTACAACAAAGTTATTCGGGGTGGACTGTAATTGAGTAGACAATACTTGTCTGTATTTAGACTCAGGTTGCAACGATGTTGCGGGGGGTTCTCCTCGCGTGTTCGGAAACTGGGGTACATTTAATGTGCGGGAATCATTGGGATTATAAAAATTCGGGGTTGTATTTGAATTTAAGTGAAAAGGTTGAGTCTGAGAGGTATTAAAGGGAGGCTCAGGCCGGTGTAGTAGGGAATGGTGTTTCTTTTTACACAATGAGCAAACATATTGGCTCTTGCATTGTTTAAATGAGTGTGAAGTGGCAAGACAGTTAGAGCATCGCTTCTCTCGCTTAATGATGTTCATTCTATCCTCAACTGTCATTTTCAAAAATGACGGGCATAATCGTAGCGCATGCGCAGCTTCACAAAGGGAACACTTTTTTGGGGGGTTTGAAGATATATTTGTTTGGTAAGTGTTAAGTTTTCGGGAGTCAGCAGAATTCACTTTTTTGCTGGGGTTAAATTTTCGATTTGGGGCTATGGAATTACTGCTAAAAGATGATCGAATGTCAGTTATAGATTCGAGTGTTTGATACCTAGCAGTCAAGAATGAATCCATTTGTTGCCATGTGGGTAGCTCAGTACTATTACGTAGAGATTGTTCCCACAAATTAAGGGTTAAGTCTGGAAGAGAAATGGAGCACACGAAGACAAAAATGACATCCCAGTTGTCGGTTCTAATATCCAGAAGTGAAAGATTAGTGACGCAGTCATTAATCGTCCTTTGAATTCGTTTTATATTGGGTCCGGATTCTTTAGTGACTGGGGACAAATTAAAGAGAATTTTAAGTTGAGCATTGATCAGAACTCTTTTGTTTTCGTACCTGTCGACAAGATTTTGCCAGGCTATTTGAAAACCATCGTTGTTCAACGGGCAGGTTTTTAAAATATCATGGGCTTCTCCCTGGGTCTTTTTCAGAAGATGGCATAGCTTTTCAATATTGGTAAGGCGTGGGTTATTGCCATAAAGAGCGGTAAACATATCGCGAAAACTCGGCCAGGAAACATAATCTCCTGAAAAGACTTCCGTGTCGCATGGGGGAAGGCTTATAGTAGGAAAACAGCCGGCAGACGGAGAAATAGTTTTCGACGATGTTGCGTCTTGCTTTGATAGCGAGTCTAAAATTTCTTTGGCTTGTGATAGAGCCCGAACGTGAGAAGCATAAGTTTTATAAAACCTTTCTTTCAGAGTTTCTAAACTCACTTCTTCTTCCAAAGATTCATATTCTATAAGGATTTTATCATAAGCTGATCGAAAAGCAGCCCAAAGTAGAAGGATTTCATCTTTATGAATGTCTAATGTATAAATCGTGTGATTAGCTACGGGGATGCCACCAAAGTAGGCTTCAAATTCTACTACCTTATCCGAGGTTTTTATAAAATTATCTAGTAGTGACATTATTAAGGTAAAGTCGAGGGGTAATTTATTAAAGTTGAAAATAAAGAGTTAGGGTTATGAAAAAAGTTTAAAATGTAGTGTACAACAATATTAATATTTACTGCTTACACCATGTGTGATTTAACTTATACAAATATGTATTTTAGTTTTAAATTATCGTTGTATAATTTGTTAAATAATATTTCTCTAGTGTTTTTAAATTTTTAAAATTTTTTGTAAAAACTTTTGTTGGTTACTGTCAAAGCTTTTTAATGTTAAATATATCCAGCAAAGACAAAGCAAAAAAAAAACACACAGGCAGTTTTTCTCCTCCTGTTTATTCACTTGTTTGTGCTTTGAGCTTTTGTGTTCTTAACACAACGAGTAGGAAAAAGCTGTTAGTAAATAAATTTAATTTTAGCGTAGATCATGTATGTAAGAGAATTGAAGAAAAGCTTTGTATAAGTTAATCCGTATGTAAGTTCTCACTGTTGATAATGAAAGTTAACATGTCGTGAGTAGATGTGGATTACGACTCAAAGAAATATTCGGAATTATTACAAAAAATATTATTTTGTGTCTCTTGTGGATTTTGTTGTTTAATTGAAGGGAATTTTGTGGTTTTAACTTTTTATAACGGTACACTATTTATGTATTTTTGTACGTATGTACAAATGACTTGTATAAAATTTATTTTATACATACCTTAATGTATTTGAATTTTCAATTTAGAATTTTGGGGGATGCTCTTTAAACCTTTTATCGTTGAGTTAACAATTATTTGCGATGCTAATTATAATTTTGGGGTTCTTGAATCCGGTTCGAAGGACCAAATGTTGATATGGGCGCAAATAAGAGTCATGGGGGGTGGTTAAGTTTTGAGTAGTTTTTTATTTAATTATTTTTGATCACTGTTTTGTCTGTATTGAGGTTCACTAAAAACTGTCATTCGAAAATAAATTAACTTTGTTCTTTTATTTGTAACAATTCAGATGTTTATTTCACAAGCTTAAATGTGTATAATCTATTCAAGTTCACTAATAACACTGGCATGTATAAAAGAGTTATGTGAGAGTACATTTGTTTTTTATAATAACAGTGTTGACAATGTTGAGATATAATAATAGAATAAAATGTTAAATTAAGCAAAAATAGAGTCACCACCTAAACAGAGTGTTTTAAAAATAAATCAAACTCAACAAGCGCAGTTTCAAATTATAGTTGAATTTATGACAAAGCATCCGGATTTAGCAAAAGGAATCCTTAAAGTTCCAGATGCTAAATCTAAACAGCTGTGGGAAAAACTGTCTTTACTGGAAAAAGGTTTTTAAATTAAATTTTTAATAAATTATTTGACAACAATTGAAATTTTCTTAATAGATATCTTAAAAACAATATAATGAATAAATGCCGTCGCAACCAACTAAGTATTTCAGAAGCAGGTGGTGGACCCTCTAAGTATTGCTCCCTTACACCATTAGAGAAAAATCGTCGAGCTACTTTCAATAAACGACGCTGTCAATGGAATGGCTTCTTCATTTGGTATAAATCTAGCAACAAATATGGATCAAAATATGATCGATGACGAAGTTGTAGATAGAATCTGATTGTAAGTTGCCAAAAGAAGGAATTAACGACAATGATTGTGTTCTTAGTAGACCAAACCGTAAAAAAAAAATCATTAGGAAAAGAAAGTCTTCTTCTGAAACAGGTCGAAAATGTTCTACCAATCAAAAAATTCAAACAATCTATGAAAATATTAAGCGACATTCACAAAAATCAAGAGAATAGTAGCAAAATATTCTCAGAAGTTAATAATAACATTGCTTGGGTTCAAAAAGTATGTAAAAAATAAATTATGAATTACACGAAAGAAAATATACATAAATTAGACAAAGAAAAATTTTAGTTAAAAAAACATGAAATAGAAAAATCAAAGAGAAATATGGAAAATTTAAAATCAAAAAAAGAATCTTGGAGCTGAAATTGAGAAAACAACAGTTGGAGTAGTAAACAAATATTATATTAAGTTTTTAATACAAGTTAATTTTAGTTATTTTATTTTGAAATTAATGGATTATTGCATTTTGTTTTATTCTTCTGTACATACATACATACATACATACATACATACATACATACATACATACATACATACATACATACATACATACATACATACATACATACATACATACATACATACATACATACATACATACATACATACATACATACATACATATGTACATACATACATACATACATACATACATACATACATACATACATACATACATACATACATACATACATATGTAAATATTTAGTAAACTAGTTTTTTCCTATTAAATAAAAATGAATTTATGGAATTTTTGAAATTATGCATTATGGGGATTATTTAATCCTTTAAATTATTTTGTATTTGAATTATATTTTAAATATGTTTATTCAGGTATCAGAATTATTTTTATAATAATCAGAATTTACAATTTATGAAAAACAAATTTTTAATAATTGAAAACTTAAAAACTAGATTTAATAAAACTAAGTACATAAGTAGGGAAGTACCCTACATAACTCCCCCACCAGTATAAGGAAAATAAAAAAAAAATAAAAAAAAAAAAAATCAAGTTAATTAATTTTAAAAGTAACAGTTTTTTTATGTTTCTTGTTTGTAAATACCATATCTTCAGAAACATCGTCTGAAACAAGAGCTGGTTTAACGTTATCAATATGATAATCTTTAATAATATTACCTTTATAAATTTTAAAAACTTTTTCATTTCTTTCAATTACACGAAAAGGTCCTTCATAAGGAGGATTTAAACCAGATTTATTATTTACTTTAACATATACAAATTCACACGTTGAAAGTTGTTTTGGCACAAAATCTTTGTCTACATTATGATAAACAACTTTCGATCTAACTTCAGAAAAATGTTTTCTGAGCTTTTTCAAAGTTTCTTCAATTGGGCTTTCAATATTTTTTTCAATAATTAATTCACCTGGAATACGAAGAGTTTGACCGTAAACAAGTTCAGCTGGAGAACACTTTAGCTCCAATTTAATTGAAGTTCGCAAACCTAGTAAAACAAATGGTAACATTTCCGACCATTTAATTGAATTATGTGAAGAGATAAAGAAGATTTAAGTTGCCTATGAAATCGTTCAACTAATCCGTTGCCTTGTGGATGATAAGGAGAAGTATGAATCTCATGAGATCCTAGGAGTGTAGTTAGTTCATTGAACAGCGATGAAGTAAACTGTGTACCTTGATCTGTAGTAATTTTAAGAGGAACTCCGAAACGTGGAACATAATTTTCAATGAAAGATTTGGCAACAGATCGAGTAGTTATATCTCGTAGGGGGTATGCTTCTGGCCAACGTGTATATCTATCTAGAATTGTTAAAATATATTTATAACCATTAGAAACAGGAAGAGGTCCAACTAAATCAATGTGAATATGTTCAAAACGACTCGTAGGAATTTCAATGGGTCTAATAGGCGATTTTGTATATCTGATAATTTTAGAATTTTGACAAGAGTGACATTTTGCAACCCAATCATTTATATCTTTTCGCATGTTTGGCCAAAAATATTTATTTTGAATTAAATTTCTAGTAGCTCGCGTACCTGGATGAGATAAGGAATGTATTTTGTCAAAAATAATTTTTCTTAATATTGGTGGAACATATGGCTTAGGAGTATTTTTAGATACATCACACCATATTTTCAAATCATTCGAAGATACATGTTTTTCCTTCAAATTGAACTTAGAATTAGGTTTAGATACAATTAAGTTTAGAGTATCATCATTTTGTTGTTCGTTGTAAAGTGACTGGATATTAATATCACTTGTTGTTATCACATCAATTTTTTGAATGCGAGAAAGGGCATCTGCAACAATATTTTCTTTTCCAGAAATATATCGGATATCATTAGAAAATTGTGCGATAAAATCTAATTGTCTTGTTTGTCTCGGAGAACGTTCTATTTTTGAGTCTAGGACAAAAGTTAGTGAGTCTAGGACAAAAGTGATCGGTATATATAACAAAATACCTGCCCTCTAAAAAATTTCTAAAATGTTTGATACTCTTGTATATCGCCAAAAGTTCTCTATCAAAAGTTGAATATTTCTTTTCTGAAGAAGACAATTTTCTTGAGAAATAAGCGAGAGCTTCTTTATGACCACAAGAATTAATTTGTTGTAAAACAGCGCCTATCCCAAAGTTGGAAGCATCTACAGATAGAGAAAGTTGACTGTTGTAATCAAAATGTGCTAGTAGCGTGTTTCTAGAAAAGTGTTCTTTAACCTTTTCAAAAGATTTCTTTGCGTTATCACTCCAAATAATTTCTTTTTGCTTATTTTTATTTGCTGAAGTAAGAATATCATATATTGGACTGAGTGTAGAAGCTAGCATTGGTACGTAACGATGATAATAGTTTATTATTCCTAAAAATTTTTGTAATTTCAACACAGACGTAGGAATTTCATAATCTAAAATAGCTTTAACTCGTTCTTTGGACGGTTGAATGCCATTTGATGAAATGTGGTAACTCAAAAAATCTATAGATGAAACACCAAAAATACATTTAGAAATCTTAATATTTAATGAATATTTTTCTAATTGTGTAAAAACTTGCTTAAGATGTTTTATATGTTCAGTTTCATTCTCACTAGCTATTAAGATGTCATCAATATATGTAAAAACAAAATCAAACCCAAAGAAAACTTCATTTATAAAACGTTGAAAAGTTTGTGCACTATTTCTAAGCCCAAAAGGCATTCTAAGAAACTCGTACATTCCGAATGGAGTAGTGATTGCAGTTTTAGGAATATCATCTACAGCTACAGGAATTTGGTGATATGCTCTCACTAAATCTATTTTCGAAAATATATTTTTGTTTTTGAAATTAATACTGAGATCGTGTATGTGAGGTAATGGATATCGATCAGGTATCGTTATACAATTAAGCCTTCTATAATCTCCACAAGGTCTCCAGTCGTTGGATTCTTTCTTTGGAACAAGGTGCAAAGGAGAACCATATGGAGAAGAAGATGGTCTGCAAACTCCAATTTTCACTAAATATTCAAATTCTGTTTTTGCAATTTTATATTTGATCGGATCTAGTCGACGTGGTCTACAGAATGGGATACAACCTTTTGTTTCTATATAATGAACAGTTTTGTGTTCGCTTAATCTTGTGTAATCAGGTTCAGCAGTAAGTGATGGAAAACTCTTAAGTAATTCCGCGTATCTATTATGAATATTAATATTAACATGTGGTTTCAATGAATAAATAGAACAAAGTCCCAAAGAGCCTTTCGATTGTAGTGAAGTTTTTGAGTCTATTAATAATCTATTTTTAGCATCAACAATCAAACCAAACTGTTCTAAGAAATTGAATCCTATGATAGGTGTGTCAATATCTGCTATTAAGAAGGGAAATTCAAAATCTCTTCGAAGACCTAAATTGAGCTTAAAAAGTTTTGTTCCATATGTAGGAATAATTGATCCATTTGCTGCAGATAATTCTAAATTTGAATTTCTAGCTAGTGATTTAAACTTAGAGAAAGGAACAACTGAAACAACGGCGCCCGTATCAATTAAAAATTTTAAGTTAATTATAGTATCTAAAATAAATAGGCGCCTTTTTGGTTTAATAGATAAACCATCATTTGCCACCGACATGATGGTTTTCTTTAGTTTAAAGTACTATCTGAAAAATTATTTGTAGAACTAGAAAAGCTACAAGGTTTAAGACATTTGTAAGCGTTATTTCCGAATCTCAAATGATACCAACATAATTTTTTTGTATTATCACGAGATCTTGAACGTTGTTGAGACCTGTTTCGGTTTTGATAATTTTCTCTAATAGGTAAACGTCCTCTATATTTTAATTCTCCAACTTCTAGTAATACTTCATTTAGATTTCTACAAAGACTAGCAGTTAATTCTGTTAATTGTTGTATAGATGTTTGAAGATAGTTTATAGAATTATTGTCAACGCTAGATATTTGTGGTTTTGAGTGTACTTCATATATCTTATCTGCAAGGGAAACTTTGTCATCAATATTTTGAAGATTACAAGAAGCTAAATGTATTTGAATTGTTTGTGGCAATTTTCGAAGCCACAATTTATATAAAAATTCGCTATTTATTGCAGTATCGTTGTTTACTAACGTTTTCATAGCACAAAATAATTCCGAAGGTTTGCGATCTCCCAGCTTAGAACTAGAAAATAATTGTTCTAGTCGTGACTCTTCGCTTAGGGTAAATCTGTTGCACAAAGCCTTTTTTACATTTTCGTACTTATTACAGCTCGGAGGAATTTGTATTACATCTAAAATTTTATTAATTATTTCTTGTGGTAAAGATATGATAATATGATGATATTTTGTTGTGTCATCGATGATATTGTTTAAAGAAAACTGAATTTCGGCATGAATAAACCATGCTTCAGGTGATTCAGGCCAGAAATATGGGAGTTTTAAACCACGATTCTGAAGCAATGTAGGAATTTGGTTAAGGTTATTTGTGTTAGAATTGTCTGTAGGTTGTGGCATGGGTTCTGTATTATTAGCTTGATTATTACTGCTATCTATTGCCAATGGACAAGTTTCAACAAAAGAACGTGTTAAAACCATTATTTTATCCTGGAAACTGGTGTGGGATTACAAAAATATTTGTAAACTTGAAGATAAATCTTCTTAAATTTGTGAAAAAAAAAAAAATATGAAGTCTTAAACTTTTACACCCCTTGGTTTCTTTTGGCCCACCCTGTATAAACATTTTGTGATCACATATCTAAATTTAACAAATGTAAATTTATGTTAAAACAATTAATCAATTTTCTTTCGTGCATACACCCGGAATTCCACATTAATTGAAAAAATATGTGTTAGCATCTCTTTTTTTTTCTTCCGAAATTTCAAAAGAAGTGTGTTTGGGGCAAAGTACTTTTTCAATAGATGAACTTCTGTTATGCAACTAGAAATAGATTGCTGCGATATTCCTAGAAGTCGATCCTGTCCAATTTGATGCTGATATCCTCGAGCCAGAAACTCAATTGGCGCGGCTAATTTAAATATACAGTAGATGCTCGCAAATTAGAACCGATTTGTTTTTGAGGCAATTCTAATTTCTGGACGTTTTTTTTTCATATAAATAATAAAAAATTGCTCAAGTTTTTACTTCCAAAAACTAAAAGAACAACAAATAATGAAAAACATACATATATGATTTGGTGAATCCCGTAAAATACGTAAAATAAGATTTTACGTATTATTACATCTGCTCCCTGGTATATAAAAAATTCGAACATTCACAAAGCCTAAATAGCGAAACATGCAGTCACATATCTAAAGAGGCTTGAATATCTTTCAAACCCGTTGGCGCGTAACATGCTGAATGAACCTGGTTACATTCGACTAAAAAGAAGAGATACTGCTTTTCTTGGCCGTGAAACAAAGATTATTTTTGTCTAGCACTGGCTGGACTTAAAAAGAATATTTTATATTAGACTTAAGATACGAGTAATTATTGTTAGTTCAAAAATATTGAAGATACAATAAATAAATTATGAAAAAAAGAAAAAAAAACTTTGTTCAAACAGAATGAAAATAAATTGGGGATTTCTTGTGTAAAAAAAACACGTTCAGAAATTAGAATATAAATTTGAATTTCAGAGCGTTTAATTTATTGCAAACACTGATTCTAATTTCTGGACGTTCGAATTACTGAAAGCTCTAATTTGTGAGCGTCTACTGTATTTGGCTATTTTCACTGTTTTGCCTTTAGCTTTATCCAAGCTTTACCTTTACTCGTATAACAAGTATCTAATATTTGCCAAAATTAAAATAAAAACTAAAACAAAATTAAAATAAAATAAAAACTAAATAAACATGCAGTGTGAGTGGTAGGAGAAGCAAAATTTGTCTGTACTCCTCTCTCTTCTACAATAATTAAGACTAGAAATCTTGCCCTGGAAATAAGGTACAATTTAATCCAAACTGGTTATTTATTCCTAGAACTAGATTTTGTGAAATGTTCAAATGAAATCTACAAGATATCCGCGTATGTAAATTTTAAAAAAATTTAAAAATATCAAACAAGAGGAAAGGTTTTGTACTAAATTACATTATGCAACTTTTGTCGCTGCAAGCATATGTCTTGTCAAAAATGTATTATTTTATATATGCTAAAAGAATGTCAAAGTTTTTTTTTTTTGCTGTACTTGTTGGCATAGTGCTTTCACCTTGTATCAATTCGCCTTAAGTAGAAGTCTGACAATTATCTGACAAGATCGCAAGTTCAGACGATTGTTAGACGGTTTCTGTAGATTTTCTGGAAATATTGTAAGATCTGACAACCGTCTGTACAGAGCTTTAGTTTCCATAACCTACACATACCAATTAAATCTCTATACATAATAATTAAATCTTTTTATCACATTATTTAACTTAAAAATTAACCTTTTTTAGCATATCCTGCTGTTTATCCAATATGGGAGACTAAAGGAATGGCATTTCCATATTATCACATACAAATGTTGTTGAGTGGATGTGGGAGTTATATTGCCGGGATATGTAAGTAATGATTATCAATTGTGGTACCCCCCTGCTAAAAATTTGCGTACTTGACCCATGACTTATGATTTTTTTTTTAATATTTACTAGCTATCCCCAGTTCGCTTCGCTACGCCCACCCTTAAAAAATACAATTAACACTTGGATGTCAACGTATGGCCAAGCTTTATCTCGAAAAAACACATTATTCTCAGAAAAAAAATTTAAGCATTCTACCAATTATAGCTCCCAGCTTCACGAAAATAATTTTTTACTTTGTATACGAGGTCCGACGCCCACAGAGATTTTCGCTTGGCTTTGCTAAATAATGCTCTGGTTAGTATATGATTTTAAAACCTTATCTTTTATAGTTCCTAAGTTACATATATGATATTTACCTTGTATGGGAGTTACCACATGTAGTCTCCCAATCTAGACATTTTTTTTGCGATAATACATATAATAAGGGACAAAATTTAAAGACTCTACCGCGTAAAGTTCTCTAATTCCTAGTTAATATTTTTCTCTTTATTAAGAGGTACCACGCTTATTGTTCTGATATAACTTGTTTTTCGCTAGCCTATGAGAATTAATATAAGGGTTACTTGTAAAATATTTCAAGGCTCTATATAATAAAGTTCTCTATGTACACGATAAAAACTTTTCACTTTGTACGGCACGTACCACGCCCACTGTTTCAATCCAGCGAGTTTTTCTGCGTTACCGACAAACTTCGTGCAACAATTAATCAGGCCCACGATAATAATTATTCCCTTTGTGTAGTGAGGTACCACGTCCATTGTTCCAATCCATACTATCCGTATTAATATGGGGGTTAGTTGTTCAAAATTTCGAGACCATGTTACAGTTCTCTAGGTACTCGATAATAGTTTTTCACATTGTATGGAAGGAATCACGCCCACTATCCCAGTCCAGTCGGTGTTTTGCTAAACTACGCACATCAGTATGAGGGTTACACGCTGAATGTTTTAAGCCTACACTTATTATTAATAGTTCTCTAGATAGACCATAATAATTTATCACTTTGTATGACAGTATTTTGCTCGATTTTGCTTTGAAAGTATTTCACACCTATTGTAAGAATTACTTTTGTAGAGCAGCACCTATAAAAGAAAAATGCAACTACACTAAGAAGAAACTACAATAACAGAATTTTATAGCCACACTCAAGTCGTAGTATTCTTACCAAATTATAAAAATTAACGGTAAATAACAAAAATGTTATCACATAATTACCTTAGTAGTTGCGTATGTATTTCACAAAATAACCAAATTATGCAACACGTACGCGACATAAAACAAATACAAATTTTATTCAATTGGCTATTTGGCAATAAGTAATTTATATTTTTTCAGCGCCATCTGTGTTTAAATATCAAAAATTAAAGGTGCCATGCCGTACTAGCAGTACTTTTATACCGGAAAGCGTACTTTCACTTTTTTCCTATATTAGGATCAGGATACTTAGGTAACTCCTCATACAATTTTGTTAAAATCCATCCAGTAGTTTTTACGTGATGTGAACGTCAATGAAAAGCAGACAGACAGACGGAAATGAGTTACTACTTTATTATATGTATTATAGATTACCATTTGTAAGGAGAAACTGTATGGAATCAATATTAATCAATATGCCGTTTATGTCAACAGTTTTCAAAAATTATAAAAGAAACTTCTTAAATTTGCTCTTCATAATTGCATCTTCTCCTTCTTATTATACTCGTTGCTAGCTTCTAGGTTTAAAACCACTTTACTTGAGAAGAACTACTCATTCTATGTTTAGAAAATAAAATTTTATTACAAATATTGTTAAACTAATATTGTGCTGCCTATAAGTATTTCTTGCTTTGAAATACAACTTAAAAAACTTCGATAATATCGACACTTTTTTTAAGTAAACTATTGAAACTATCGAATGGGCCGGGCCGACTACCGATAGTTTTGCAGCTCTAGAATAGCGTGAGTTTTCGAGTTAAATGTTAGCCATACTTTTCTTCCAAGTATTTGTGATATTTTTTGTTGGGCGTTGCGAAGCGCACCGGAGAAAGCTAGTAAAATTGAAATTCAAATTAAAATTTGTTTTTCAAGAGCAATTAATAAATGGATTTTTATAAAAAAAAAATTACTTATTAGATGATAAAATGTCCCTTTTCCACGAGCAACATTGATTGATATTCTAATAAATTATACATACATATGTATATTTCTGTAGGTGCAGTTAGTTTTGATGGCGTTTTTATTGTACTTTGCGTACATGGCGTCGGTCTAATCCAAGTACTAAATATTTTGATCAAAAATTCAGCTTCACCTGAAGTACCGAAGGAAAAACGGGTGAAATATCTGCGTTATTGCATTTTTTTATACCAACGTATTTACGAGTGAGTAACATTAATTACGTATATGCATATGTACTTGCGAAGAGATTAAAATTGTTTATTTTTAGTTATTTGTCGACAGTAAATGCAATTTATAAACACATAAGCTTATCGCAATTTTTGCTGAGCTTAATCATATGGGGCATTGTGCTTTTTCAAATGAGTGTGGGTTTGGTAAGTGTAAATAAAAATATAATATAAAGTCTAACATATCTAATACATATTATCAATATCTGGCTAAGTTTGTTTGTTTATTTGTGTATCAATCACGGCTCAATGGCTGAATCGAATTTAATGAAATTCTAAGGTCCAATAGGCTCTGTCTTTTTCAAAACTCGGAGTCAAAAGGAAGCTAAATTTAAAAAAGGCAATTGAATACATAAAGACACGTGTTGCAATGTATGTAAAGGGTAATCTCCAAAACGATTTAAGTATTGTTTTGTGTGTACCTTTGATGAAAGAGATCTCCGAAAATACTCATTGGATTTCAAAAATATTTTCCTTTGTGTAAAGTGGACAACGTTTTTAAATGGCTTGTAATAATTTTCCAATATGTATTACGGTAGATGCATCAGATATCGCAATAGAGGAGTATTACAGCGAAAATCCGAAGGTGGTTGGCAACCATTATCGTTCTTTTCACGAGAAATAAACAAAACTCAAAAGTAATATAGCACATTCGACAGGGAATTTTTAGCAGCTTATACAGTTGTAATGTATTATCATCATATTGTAGAAGGAAAAAACTTCATTATTTATACAGATCACAAGCCTTTGACACATGCGTGAAAATAGAACCCATACCGTCAATTAATATTCTTTGCACAACGTGTATCAGATATACGCCATATTAAGAGTTCTGATAACTTGTTACAAGATACGGTATCAAGTATTTTGTTAAGATGCAGCAGATGTCGAACCCGTCCATTGTGATACCTCAACTGTAAATGAAATACCATTTATTCCAAAAACTCGTAGTGCAAGCGTATTTCGCGCATTCCATGATCTTTCCCATAGCGGATATACATCAACATTTAAAGGATCAAAAGTGTATTAAATACACTAAGTGAAATATCATCTCATCAAATTTCATCGGAACGATTTTGGTGCATAAACCTAGATTAGTTGGCCTACTACCATCTCACAAAAGTTGTACTTATCTTTTAACATACATCGATAGATTTACCCGTTAGACTGGGGCGTTTCAAAAGGAGGATTGCAAGGCAGCAACAGTGGACGAAGTTTTACACTATTCTATAAAGAACATATTCAAGGTTTGGTATTCCGATGAGAATATCTACAGACAAGGCGGAAAATTTTTAATTATAATTATTTAAGGAACTTGGACATATTCAACGTATCCGCATCTCTTGTTATGATATTTTACCAACTGTCGTGTTAGGCCTTCGATCAAGCTTTATGAAAAGTAAATTTAAAACGTTTCGAAAACTTCGAGATACTTTTCGTTAGAAAACCTTCTTTAGACTTAACATTCTTTGTATAAGAAACTATCAGCCGCATTCAATTTTTCATGAAAAATTGTACAGTGTCTATACATTTAAATTATTCATTATACTTATTCTAATATGTAAATAAACACTGCATAGTTTTAGTTCACATCTGTTAGTTCAACAACTGCCAAAATTGTTTTTAAGTTAATTTAAAAATTCCAAAATTTTAATGAATTCTTTGGATGAATTATTTTCAGCCTGTCCAAAACTAACTGTGATAACACATTCTGAAAATAAATAAATTATGCGCAGTCGTTACCAAAACCACAATTGATTTGAAACGTAACATACAAAATTTCAGAGATAATCTTTACAAAACAAAGATAGTGAACTTTTTCGTAGGAAGCGGATAAAAACGTATTTTGAATAAACTTCAACCAGTGTGACCAGGTCTAAAAATATTTTGCAGCTAGTTTAAAATAATGCTAACAAAGATTACAAAATTTAAAATTTGTAATATTAATGAATTTACCCCTTATACCCAATTTATTTTTCATAAAATTTGAATAAAACAAAGCTGATTGAAAGATATGGGGTAAAAGAGGGCCCTAAGAAACTAAACTTAAACTTAAATCCTTTTTCAGGATTTAGCAATAAATAATTAATTTTTTGTTATAAAAGGAAAAATATTTTGTTCATACAAACTTTCAACCCACAATAAAGTTTATCTAAAACTATACTTTGAGTAGCTCTATTCATTTCTGAAGGCTTTAATTCCATATACTCATTATTAATACTAGCTGTGTCCGCCATTTCGTTAGCGTCCTTACAATATATTGTTCGATTTTGCTTTGAAAGCAATCTACACCAAAGACAATTAAATTTTTAGTGCTTCAGTTATGGTTTATATATTTACTTTATATAAAGCGTCTCATCCAGGGTTTGAATTGCTTGCTTAAAAATAGCAACATCACTAAAATCTTTGCTTTGCTTCCTTTTTTCAGCAAATAAAAATACTGAATTCCTCAGCATTTATGTAACATTTTGTTATAAGCGAAGCAAAAGCAAAAAAAAAAAGAAGAGCAACTCAGTCAGCCACTACTTCACAGTAAAGAGTTAATCATAAAAAATAAAAATAAATTAGTCAAGTGCGAGTTAGACTCACACACGTAGGGTTCCGTACTATGTTCAGTATAATTTAAAAATATCAGTTGTTTATTTCTTTATGTCTTATGGGACATTCTTAAATTTTATAATTATAGTAATATTCGCGAAAATTGCATCATAATTGGAACACCCTTTAAATTTTAGTATGTAATTGATTATATAGCGGCCATGGTAATACACTTTCTATTAAAATATCAGGAGCCCACCTATTGCGGTTAAAAAAATAAGGTAATATTCGTGAAAAACGCGTCACTAATGGACACATTTCAATTTTAAGTATTTTTTATAGCAGCCGAAGTAACACATCTACTATAAACATTTCAAGAGAATATATATATTATGTCACTGTCGGAACACCCTTTATTTTATTATTATATAGTGGCCATGGCAACTTCCTTTCTATAAATATATTAAGAGTCTACTTATTACGATTAAAAAATAAGTCACTATAAGTGAAAAACATGTCACTGCCGGAACACCCTTTAATTTTTAGTAATTGTCATATCGACCGTGGCAACACATCTTCGGTACAAAATTTCAAGAGTCTACTTGTTACGGTTCAAGAAATAAGGCTTTATAACTGCAAATCACGTCACTGGCGGAAAAACCTTTAATTTTTACTATTTGTCATAGTGGCTATAGTTATACACCTCCTGTAGAAATTTCAAGAATCCACCTATTCATTCAAAACTTTGGCTATATACATGCAAATCACGTCACTATTGGAACACCCTTTAATATTTAAGTTCAATTTTGTATACTTGTTTATAAAACAAACATAGATTTAATTACAGTCTGCAAATTGTAAGTGATTGAATCTTACATCTCAAAAAAAGACATAAACGTAAATAACACGTCAATTATACACGTCAGTTATACACTTTTGGTAAAATTTTCAAGAGTCTACCTATTGTGGTTCTAAACTTAGGCCTTACACATACAAAGCACACCACTATCGGAACACCCTTTAATTTTTAGGTTTATTTTTTTAGACTTGTTTATAAAGCGAACTAATTTTAATTTAGTGCTTGCATGTTTTTAGTGAATTCCTCCTACAGTTCAAGAAATAAGCACATATTCGTAAATAGCACCTCTCTATCGGACCACCCTATGTTTTAGTATTTGTTGTTATAGCGGAAACAGCTATACATCATCTGTGAACATTTCAAGAGTCTACCTATTACGGTTCCAGAGATAAAAGGCGCTGACAGACGGACAGACATTGTAGCGAAAACAATAAGGTTACGTTTTTACGCTTTGTGTACGGAACCCTAAAAATGAATTACAACTTAAGGCCCAACTATAATATGCATAAGCTGGCTTAAGGTAATGTCAAAAAATGGACGAAAAGTCTGTCAAATGCTTTAGCAACTTATTGAAGACTTTTAGTTGGCTACAATGTACTTACATGAATCTAAAAACTATTATGGCACCGTTGTACTTTTGCAAAATAATAATTTTTTTCTGAATAAATGAAATTTGTTAACAAAAAGGTGTTAAATAAACATATACCTAATACCATTCATATACAAATTAATAATTATTTTTAATAGTTTTAAGAAAATTTCGAAAGAAAAATTTAAAATTTTTTGCTGTTTGTGTAATTTTAGCCAAAAGTACTAAAAAATACACCGGTGTGCATCACTCAACTCATAACAATCAAATGCTCTTTCTTTTTAATTACGATTATTATACAACGCCTCCCTTTTTTCTTATAGAAACTTCTTTTTTTAAACATTTTATATTAATTTTATATATAATTTGTTCACTTTCATTCTCCATTGCAATTTTTTATGACTGTACATTCTTATGTAAAACCTAAAGCACAAATAGCTCTTTCCGTACGGAATATGCGATCGGTTTCCGACTTTGCTTAAGCAAATGACATTTGACGAAACTTAACAAAAAGTGTTATTAAGTACATTATAGTTTGCCACATATGTACGTTTTATATGTAATCGCACAGTTGCTTAAGTTTGCTTAAGCTAGCTTATGCATATTATAGTTGGGCCTTTATTGCTTAAGCAACAGCAAAAGTAATTGCTTTGCTGCAGAAAGAGGCACATAGCAAGCTTAAGCAAATGCTCTTCTTTTTTTGCTTCTGCTGCACACTTTTTCTAAGAAACACTTAAGCAATTACATATGAATTGAAAATAGTCAAGCATTTTTAATCACTGGTCTCCTCCCTACTAAAATATGCGTCTTTCAAAAAAGGCGCCTTAAAGTATGCATATCTGTAAAATTACGTACTTTCACTGCCTTTTCTCCACTTACTCTTGGAAATAAGATATTTATGCGGAAAAAAGTATCCTGTATTTGATTCAGAATACCCAAAAATCACAAAATTAGCAAGTAGTCATATTCGAACAAACTAGCTTACTGACACATACCATACTATTATTGAGCAAACCACTGTTCGTATTATAAAAAAAAAATAAACTGACCGAGTAAAATGAATTTTTAACCGACTTCAAAAAAGAAGGAGGTTATCTATTCGTCTGAATGTTGCTTTTTTTTTTTTTTTTATGTATGTAACCTCAGAACTCAGCCATTTCTGAACCGATTTTAAAATTTTTTGCTTTATTTGAAAGGTTATGCTTCAAGGTTGGTCCCATTTTAAAAACAGTTCATTATATTAAAAATTAAAGGGTGTCCCCATACAACATACATGTTTTTTACGTGTATTAAGAACCGTAAAGGGCAGCAAATTAAAATTTTAAAAAATTGCGTGCCGCTATAGCTCCCAACAGCAGAAATTAATAAAAAAATAAATTTAAAATTTAAAGGGTGTCCCCATAGGTGACAAAATATGACCTATTTGGGTCTATCTTTTGAACCGTTATAGACTAAACCTTGAAAATTTGACAGAATGTCGACTACTATGACCGTTATAATAAAATGTATAAATACTCAAAATTTTAAATTAAAGGGTGCTCCAATAGTTCATTTAATTTGATGTATATGGCCATACTTTTGAATAGTTGTACACAGACCGCTGAAATTTACAAAGAACCTGTAGTGCTAAGTCACCTATAACAAAAAGTATAAAATTTTGAATTTGGAACTTAAAGGGTGTCCCAATAGTTAATGTAATTCTATGTATGTGGCCAAACTTTTGAACTGTTAGAGACAGACAGCTGAAATTTACAAGGAACCTGTATTGCAAAGTCCACTATAGCAAGTATACAATTTTAAATTAGAAATTAAAGGGTGTCCCCATAAATTACGTAATTTGATCTATATGACCCTATCTTTTGAACCGTTAAACACAAACACTTGAAAATTAGGCAGAATGTCCACTACTTTCTCTGGTATGATAACAAATATAAATATTTGGAATTATAATGTAAAGGGTGTCCCAATAGTTCATGTAATTTGATATATATGGTTAAAATTTTTAACCGTTATAGACAGATAGTTGAAATTTACAAAGAATCTTTGTGACCAAGTCCTCTATAACAACAGGTCTTTAATTTAACATTCTAAATTAAAGGGTGTCCGAATAGGTGATGTTATTTGATCTGTGTGTCCCTATCTTTGAAACCGTTATAGACAGAGGCTTGAATGGTGTCCTCATACAAGACGGATGCTGGTGAAAATAACTTAACTTTTAAACAGTAATAGGGAGAGGCTTGACATTCAATAGTCTTTATTTTTTCCCTCTAATTTTGGCGCATCTTTTATTTGGTTTAAATCTAATTCTTACAGATTACTTCTTACATTTTTAGTTTAGAATTGGTGCCCTTCTATCTGTTTTGAAGTCGGTTTTTTTTGCAAGAATTATTAACCGACTTCAAAAAGAAGTAGGTTATCTATTCGTCTGAATGTTGCTTTTTTTATGTATGTAACCGCAGAACTCAGCCATTTCTGAACCGATTTTAAAATTTCTTCCTTTATTTGAAAGGCTATGCTTCAAGGTTGGTCCCATTTTAAAACCAGTTCATTATATTAAAAATTAAAGGGTGTCCCCATACAACATACATGTTTTTTACGTGTATTAAGAACCGCAAAGGGCGCAAAATTAAAATTTTAAAAAATTGCGTGTCGCTATGCTCTCAACAGCAGAAATGAATAAAAAAATAAATTTAAAATTTAAAGGGTGTCCCCATAGGTGACATAATTTGACCTATTTGGGTCTATCTTTTGAACCGTTATAGACTAGACCTTGAAAATATGACAGAATATCGATTACTATGACCGCTATAATAAAATGTATAAATATTCAAAATTTTAAATTAAAGGGTGCTCCAATAGTTCATTTAATTTGATGTATATGGCCATACTCTTGAACAGTTGTACACAGACCGCTGAAATTTACAAAGAACCTGCAGTGCTAAGTAAGCTATAACAAAAAGTATAAAATTTGAATTTGGAACTAAAAGGGTGTCCCAATAGTTAATGTAATTCTATGTGAGTGACCAAACTTTTGAACTGTTAGACACAGACAGCTGAAATTTACAAGGAACCTGTATTGCAAAGTCCACTATAGCAAGTATACAATTTTAATTTAGAAATTAAAGGGTGTCCCCATAAATTATGTAATTTGAGCTATATGGCCGTATCTTTTGAACCGTTAAACACAAACACTTGAAAATTAGGCAGAATGTCCACTACTATCTCTGGTATGATAACAAGTATAAATAATTGGAATTATAATGTAAAGGGTGTCCTAATAGTTCATGTAGTTTGATATATATGGCTAAACTTTTTAACCGTTATAGACAGATAGTTGAAATTTACAAAGAATCTTTCTGGCCAAGTCCCGTATAACAACAGGTCTTTAATTTAACATTGTAAATTAAAGGGTGTCCGAATATGTGATGTTATTTGATCTGTGTGCCCCTATCTGTGAAACCGTAGACAGAGGCTTGAATGGTGCCCCTATAAAAGACGGATGCTGGTGAAAAGAGGAGAGGCTTGACATTAAAATAGTCTTCATTTTTCTCTCTAAGTTTGGCGCATCTTTTATTTGATTCAAATCTAATTCTTACAGATTACTTCTTACATTTTTAGTTTAGAATTTGTGCCCTTCTATCTGTTTTGAAGTCGGTTTTTTTTTGCAAGAATTATTTATACTAGTGAGCGCCGTGTTTACTTGTCTTATGTTTAAAACACTCGGTATGTTTTCTTTGGTAGTTGTGTAGAACTTTTTAATATGAATTAGTGCTTTTTGCTTTCACTAGTGGTGTTTGGTATATCGTAAGAAATAAAGGCCTTAAATTTAAATTAAGTAATGTTGGTAAAAAATTCTGTGTTTTTTTCATTTGTATTTTTTTTAACATCAACTTTTCAACTTGCTTATAGAAACTCCGAGCATTTAGTTCACTGGTCTTGGCTGTTTATTGTTATCTATTCAGCGTTACTCGTGTGAAATGTTATAATGAGCGTCTCACGTGCTTCATTTTATGTGCTCATGCAGTTTCTTAGTAACTAAACATAATATTTGACCGATTTATCGAATATATCTTAAAAAAGTATTCGTTTAATCGATTAGTTTTTTATTCCTTTTTGAAAAATAATTTATTTTCCGATTAATGGGCCAAAAAGAACTCTGGTATGAGATAACTATTAATAAACTTGTAAAGTGTAGACTCTTTCGATTTTAGAATAATGCAGTTTGCCATTATTGGAATAATTGGAAAGTCAAATTCCTTATAAGCAACAAAAAATTGTGGTAGATTTTTAAATAAGACCAAAGTGATTGTATTATTTTTATGAAATTAAAAATGCTAAATACGTAATTGAAAAATGCTAAAAATAATTCTAACTGAAAAAAATGCAGCAAAATTGAAAAGAATATGCTAAATTTAGCTGCAAAAATGCCAAATGGTCACACTGTCTTCAACATATCGGTGCATGATTTCTGTTTTTGGCGTTAATAAGTGCGGACGCGCGGACGCTGGCATTAACAAAAACAAAACATACATTGTGCGAATAATTTCAAACAAAAACAAACCAGTTTTAATACAACAACAAAGTTGTCTGTAAATCTTTTTTTTCTCTCGTTATTTTTTACAACGGCATATTAAATTGCTACTTTAAAAATAAAAAAAAAAATCAATTGAGGCTAATGAGCCCCTTTAATTTAAGTAACAAAAATGTGGACAATTTTGATTTAAATAAAAACAAAAAAACTGAAAGTAATTTGTGTATAAATACTACGCCAGTTTTAAGTGCTCAATCTTGTTCCTCGCTGTTGTTAAGCGATGGCAATAAAATAACTACAAACAAGTCGCCTTCTAAACACAGTGTTACCAAAACTAATATGGATAGCGTAGAAAAACCTAAGACGGAAGTAAGAATGGACAGATACATAACTGTATTGAATAGAGGTCGAAGCCCTAAATCTTCGCAGCTTGCACCAATGTCTAAAGTACATAAAGATAAGAAATCTAACGGAATAAGTTCCCACAATCGTTCTGCTATCTTAGATAGCGAAACAATGGAACGTAAAACGCCACCCAGGTCGTTCAAACCACCTCCAATTTATTTAAGGGAGAAAAGCTCGAGCGACTTAATAAAGAAGTTAATTTCAGTTATTGGCGAGAACTCATTTTATGTAATTCCCATCAAACGTGGTAACATTGATGAGATAAAAATACAATTTATTGATGAAAGAAGTTATCGTAAAGCAGTAAACGAGTTTGAAAGCTGAAAAAAAAACTTTTATACTAATCAGCTAAAGAGTAGCAAAGGTCTACAGGTAGTCATTAAAGGTGTTGATTTATACTTTTTATTTTAAAAAGCGGGTTTTAAAATAAAAAGTATAGATAATCTCCGTAATCGAGAACGGGACCCCCAACCACTATTTCGCGTTAAACTGGAACCTGGAGATATCAGATTGAAGAAGAACGAAACGCACCCCATTTAGAATCTGAAACACCTCTTACACCGTAAAACAATCGTAGAGGAGCCGCATAAGCGATGAGGACCTGCCCAGTATCTAAATTGCCAAGAATATGGTCATACTAGGGCTTACTGTAAGTTGCCTCCGGTTTGGGTTGTGTGTGGCAAGCTACATTGTTCCGCCCAATGCGACAAAGCAAGGGATGACTCGAAGGTTAAAAAATGTAGCAATTGCGGTGGAAATCACACTGCTAACTACAGAGGTTGTCCAGTTTTTCCATGGTAAGGAAAACCACTAAAAAATTTAATACTCCTGCTAAGCACCCGCAATATCGAGCTCATTGTTAACCAGTTAGCCCAACCAACAACCCAAAATTTTTCATACGCAGATATCGTCGCGTTTCTGCTTAAACCAAGTAAGGTCATTTTTTAGAAATTGACTTTTTTATGGTTGAAAATAACATTTGCCACCAGACTACATTCTCATCTTAACAAGTTTGTTTGAAAAATAAAAAAATCCATTTTCAAAACCTCGTAAGCGCCATACAAATGATATTTGCATGCAAAATATATTGGTTTTTATATTTCAAGTTGGAAATGTTAAAGACTCAGCCACTAAGTTTTTTGTATTTAAGAATAAAAAAATCAGGAAAGTTTCAGGCCAATTGGAGCATTTTTGGTAAAGTTAATTTTTTTTTTTATAAGTACAAAAATAAATGTTAATTTATACACAGAAATTTGCGATTTGCTGGTTGCGCCAAAACCACGTAAGCGACAGATTTGGCTGCAATTAATTGTAAGTAACAAATTTAAAAAAAAAAAAGTTTCTATACCCTTCAGAGAGTCACACAGCCATAAAAAATGGTTTTGAAACCCATATTAAAGAAGTTATTACGTTTTTTTTCGTTTTCTGAAAAACAACTTTTTGGCGCTTACGTGGTTTAAGAATAAACGCGACGATATGTTAAAAACCTCCAAATTTGCACCCAGAACCTAAAGAACAACCATCATCTGGTAACTATAATCGTCTTGAAGCAAGCATCGAGACATTAGTGCATTCGTTGAACAGTTTTATGAGCTCTATGAGCAGCATGATGCAGGAAATGGTACGCATGCAATCTATGATGTTGCAGGCGGTACTTAACAAACCATAAACTGTTTAAAAATATGTTTCTGGAACGCAAACGGCATACGCCAACACAAAAATGAACTGGAGTACTTTCTTAATAATCAACAAATTGATGTCACGCTGATTTCAGAGACTCACTTAACAACAAATAGCTTTTTTAAAATTAATGGCTATTTATTATATGATAACAAGGACCCTCGCGGACGAGCATGTGGAGGCTCGGCAATACATATTAAGGCCCGAATCAAACATTATTTACTGCGTGATTTCAAATATCGGAAAGTCAGTATAGCGACTTCTACAAATCACTAGGTCCCTGTTTCATAGCATCAGGCGACTATAACGGTAAACATACATTTTGGGGATCACTCCTAATTACTTCAAAAGGTCGTGTTTTGTTTGATACAATTTCAAAAATGCGTTTGAATGTGAATATTTGAATTATCCTCAGATCATTCACCCACTATTGTCTATATATGGAACCAGCAAAATATTGTGTCACCAACAACTAGCACAAGCATTAATTGGTTGAAATATAGAAAGTATTTCTGTACTCACAGTTCGAAAAATATACCGCTAAGAACACCAGAAGACGTGGATCAAAGTCTTATTAATTTTGATCAAATCCTTGAATCAGTTGCCCAACATGCAACAGTAACCCGACAATCAGCTAGATACAATCAAATTTATTCTGTAGATATCGTGCGGCTCTTGGCTGAAAAAAAGAAAATTTCGAAGAGAGTGGTAATCACACAGATCTCCTGAACTCAAATCTAGACTTAAAGATTGCAAGAAACGGCTAAGACAGCTACAAGAATATCGAAGAGTAGCATCTCTGAAAAATTACTTGGAAGACATCGACGCAACTGCACAATCAGATTATTCATTATGGCGTGCATGTAAAAAAAGACCAGTCGTACGTAAGCCTCCCTTGCGAACTTCTTGTGGATACTGCACGCAAAGAAAAAACATGGTTGATGTAACCATAATCTAAGAGCAACATATTATGGTTGTAGTGAAACCATATTATTGTTGAACATTATAATATTATAGTTAAATTAACGATTATAGTATGGTTAAAAAATATGAAATGGATATGCCAGTTTTTTTACATTTTAAAATATAAAATTATTTTTTATTTTTTATTAATAATTTTATTAATAATAGATAAAATAATTAAATTAGCATTTTTCTTCTTCCAAACCGTGTTGCAAGGATATAAGGAAGGGAACACTCTGGCCATCGATTTAACGGCATTCGCACATAGCCCATACCATCGCAGTTCATAGATTTACCAGTAAAGAATTGTTCTTGAAGACATCTATTTCGAGGGATTTCTTTTCCAGTTCGGCCAACACCTTTTTCATTTAGCCTTTCAAGTATAACGTCTTTCTTGTCTCCGAAGGCATTCTTGTAAACTGTAATTGAGAACAACATCAACGCCGGTCTCAGCGGTTGAGTTTGTATCCTCATCAGCTTCTTCAGCTCAGGTATAGACATCTTCACTTTTAATGTCACCTGGTAAATTACATCACCGACCAATTTCGTTTTGTATCTGCGAACATTTCATCATCAGTAATATTATTATTAGTAATGATACCGAAATAGGCAATTTATTTTTTGAACATTTGAAAAAGGTTTTCACTCCAAATATGTGTACTGATATAGTTGGGTTGCCACCAGTAGAGACTAGTGCCGAAGTACCCCTAAGATTTTAACTTAGCGATACTGAAAAGAGCAATAGCGGATTTAAACACCAAAAAAGCCCCTGGCGTTGATAAAACAAGTAACAAGATGTTGTTTGAGTTGCCCCGTATAGGTCGCAGAATTATTCTTTTTGTTTTTAAGCCATAATACGTCTTGAGTACTTTCCCACAGAGTGGAAGCTCTCTTCGATTACTATGATTCCTAAACCAGGAAAAGACCACACAAAAGTAGATTCATTCAGGCCTATAAGCCTTTTATCAAATACGTCAAAGCTGTTTGAGAGCATGTTAATAACTAAGCTACAAACAGTTAATGTTAAACTTTTTTGAATGTACATATACGAAGCATGTACGAGTAGAACGCGTGCTATGGACTTTCAATTTTTGTCTGAGTTGATTGGTTACATACATATGTAGATGATTTTTACAACTGAACACAATACAAAGAAGATACGTAGATCCGAAGAATGCTGAATACGGATGTAGCAATCCAGAGAATGCATTAAATTCAGCTAATGTCTAATTAAATATTTCCCATTTTTCTTTAAAATTAATGTATGTATGTATGTATGTATGTATGTATGTATGTATGTATGTATGTATGTATGTATGTATGTATGTATGTATGTATGTATGTATGTATGTATGTATGTATGTATGTATGTATTATGTTAAAAAATAGTTCGACAAATTAAATAAAATATTCAATATAAAGAAATATAAATTTTAATATTCGAATTCTATTTGTGAATTATAAATAATAAAAATTCTAAAAATATGTTTTCTAGGAATCGAATAAAATTACCGCATTGCGAATGTTTTTATATCTCTCTGCCGCTGGATATGAAATCGTTATTTATTGTTTTAATAGTCAACTCCTCACTACTGAGGTTAGTGAAAATGAATTTTATATATTTTAAATATTTTTTATAATAATACTAATAAACCATATATGTATCCTACTTAATTTAAGTATGAGAAAATACCGCTTGCATTATATAGCTGCGAGTGGTACAACGAGTCCCAAGAGTATAAGCAGCTTCTACGCATGATGATTCTTCTACCAATCGTACTTTTAATCTTAAAATTTCCTGGTTTTCAACTATGACACTTTCAACATTATTGGCGGTAAGTTGTTTTTACAACCAGAATAAAACATTGAATGAAAAATATCTCATAATTTATTTAGATGGGAAACACCAGTGTATCGTATTTCCTGTTGCTGAGAAATTTGGCAGATATGTGATTCAAATAGGGATTTAGAACAAACGCTTTGTTTTTTATAACACATTTTTTGAAAAATATCAGCAGCCTACCTATTGCGGTTCAAAAAATAAGGTAACAATTGTTATAGAGGCCGCAGTAACACATCTACTGTAAACATTTCAAGAGTCTACCTACTACGGTTTATAAAATTTACGTAAAAATCATGTCACTGTCGGAACACCCTTTAATTTTATTATTTGTTATAGCGGCCATGGTAATTTCCTTTCTATATTAAAAAATAAGTCACTATATGTGACAAACATGTCACTGTCAGAACACCCTTTAATTTTTAGTAATTGTCATATCGGCCATGGCAACATATCTTCTGTAAAAAATTTATGTTATTTACGTTACCCTTTACGTTATTTATTCAAATCACGTTACTGCCGAAAAACCCTTTAGCTTTTATTGTTTTTTATAGGGGTCATAGTAATACCTCATCCGAGAAAATTTCAAGAGTCTACCTATTATGGTTAAAAAATTAGGCCATATTCATGCAAATTACGTCCCTGTCGGACATCTCTTTAATTTTTACTATTTGTTGTAGTGGCCATAGTAATACACCTCCTGTAAAAATTTCAAGATTCTACCTATTATTGTTCAAAACTTAGGCCATATACATGCATATTACGACACTATCGACACACCCTTCAATTTTTAGGTTGATTTTTTTATACTTGTTTATATAGCGAACTAAGTTTTAAATACCGTTTGTAAATTTTAAGTGTATGCCTTTTACAGTTCAAGAAATAAACACATATACGTGAACAACACGTCTCTTTCGGCACAGTATTTTAGTATTTGTTGCTATACCGTCAAAGTTATACAGCTTCTGTGAAAATTTAAAGAGTTTACCCATTATGGTTCCAGAGATAACTGGCGCTGATAGACGGACGGAAAGACATTGTAGCGAAAACAATAGGGTTACGTTTTTACCCTTTGGGTACGGAACCCTAATTAGGCTAAAAATGAATAAAATATAAAATTATCTTTGATTAGTCCATCAACTTCGGAAAGGATATGGCCTAATATTAAATCTTTTACGGGTTACAGATCGGCACATCAGATTCATTGCCTTGCAACAATCACAAATCAGACATATTTTACATCAGATGGGAAAGTAATTGCTGATACCTTTTGCACATTCTGGTCCAACAACTCCACAGAGCACGGTTCCCAGATATTTTTCTGGTTCCATCCCCAATGTTAAAATTTTCATCCCCAAAATTCCCCCAAAAAATTAATTAAATGCCCAAATTTAAATTACCGCATATATTAAGCTGTATATTTTTATTGTAATAAAATTATACAAGTTGATTGAGTTTTTACCGCAAAATTTCTGAGGATGGATTAAAAGGGTTACAACTAATTTCGATAGACTGATTGGTAGAGTGCCTTATATATCTGCTTGGGGATTGCGGGTTCAATTCCCACCAAAGACTCTGGGTGTTTCCTGCAGACAAGTGAGAAGCTTTGCAGGTAGTGTATTATTTTTCAACAAAGATTCGAGCAACTAATTTTTCAATTTACTTAATATTTTATTAGTTTCTTTGCCGAAATAAGACAAGCTTTGAGGTCTAAAAACAAGGCAGATTTCAGTTCTTTCTTAAAATCGTAAGCAAGTTCCACTTCATCTAGGGTAAATTTAATTTGTTAACTTTTGTTGCTTAAATAATTTTCTTTACGACTTTTTCATCTTCATTTATAAGTTATACTTTAAATTTTAAATAACGAACAATTTAAATAATAATAAAATTACATTAGTCCAAAAAGTATATGAAATATATATAAAATAAGAATCCCCAAAAAATCTTCAAAATATTGAAATTATCCTCGAATTCCCCAATCCCCAAACTAAATTTTTATTCCCCATTTGCAAATAAAAATCCCCGATTTGGGGATAAATCCCCTAATCTGACAACACTGCCACAGAAGAAAACTTTTCATTAAAGTATAGGGAATGCAAAGCAAAAACAATTCATGATTCTCTTACAATTGTCCCAACTGAAGAGGTTATAAAATTGGGGTGAGTATAAGCTATATGGAATTATAAACAACCCTCTCCAAAATAAAGGGTAAGTACCCAAGGCTAGCTAGGATCCCATATTCCATGAACTAAAGTCCTTGATAAAATAATTTCAAATAAACTATGGTGGTATGTTCCAAGTAACAAATTAGATAGGGGCCAATATGGCTTTAAAAAAAGGAAACTCAAAGTATCCGTTATGCTTTACATAGACCATCATATTGCTAATAGACTTTCTCTAAAAAAAACATTTAACGCTCTTGTCGTTAGATTATGAAAAAGCCTATGATAAAATTGGCGTCTATACAATTATTGACCAACTTCCAGTATGAGACGTAAGACCGAAGATAATTGGATATATTATGAACTTTACGAGTAATAGGAAAATAATAGTAAAAATCGGTAAAGACTATGATTCACTATCAGTCGTGCGATTTGTCAAAAATTGCTCAAAAAGTATGATTGTGTGGATTAAAAGTGTATGTGCGTGACAGACTTTTTGACAGATCTGTACGATTTTATAATCTTAAAAAAATCATAAAACAGTATTTGTCCATGCTATCAGAGTTGCAAAATCTTATATTGTATGATAGTGTGGCATCTACATCGCCATTTTGAAACGATTGTCATCTACTGAATATCACCACTCAAACAATATGCAACTGCGACATTCTATATTGAAAATAATCTAAACCATATCCATAGTTTATGTCCCAAATTAAAAAAAAAATCCTATAAAATTCGTATCTGAGCCAGCCACTTTTATAATCTAAGTTACCATGTGGTGGTTAAATTGTAGGGCCGATGTTGAAGCTAAAACACACCTAAATGACAAGCTTTTTTCTGTATTTAATTCGACATTTGTCAATTTTCGACTAACTCAATTTGAACTATGGAATCGCCAATGGTCAAAATGGTGTCAAGAAATGGCAATGTTGGATAATCAATTTTCGAAGAAAATCATCTTCAGTGATGAGGCACATTTTTACCTCAGTGGATTCGTTAATAAGCAGAATTGTCGCATTTTGTCGAATGATAATGCAACAGCGATTGTTGAAAAACTAATGCACCCACAAAGAGTGACTGTTTGGTGCGGTTTATGGACTGGTGGCATCATCGGGCCGTATTTTTTACAAAATGAGGCCGATCAGGTAGTTACTGTGAATGGTATTCGTTATCGTGAGATGATAACGAACTTTTTATGGCCTGAATTGGAAGATATGGATGTGGACGATATACGGTTTCAACAGGACGGTGCTACTTACCGCACAGCTAACGAAACAATGGCTCTTTTGCGCGACAAATTCAATGACGTCAATAAGCCAGCAACAATTCAAGAGCTAAAGGATGAGATAATTCGGCACATTACCAGCAAAGAACCTCAATTATGCCTTAGCGTCATCAAAAATTTGGAGCATCCGATGGAGATGTGCCGCCGACGTTGCATTATGACAAATAAATACGCACATAGTAACATACATATACACATCAGGGTGGAACGAAAAAATATTTTTTTCAATTTCAATATGTAATAGCGGTACAAAGTTGCCATTTGCTATTGTTAAGTCAAATGCAAAGTCTGAAACCCAAAATATGGTTGGTAGCAGAGACTCTGCAATCCCTGTGGCAATTTTTTGTCTCTTCTTAAATGACTTTTGTCGTTATCCCTAGTTTTTCTCTTAGAATAACTTTAACATTTTTTTCTTCTGTCATTATCGTAAACATTTTCCTTTATAATGTCGGTCACAGAGTTTGGAAAGTTTTGAATCTAACGTTCTTCTGATTATTTTCCAAATGATTCATCAAAAACACTTGCTTTAATATCAGCGACAAGTCAAGTGCAACAATTTTCGAATAGATTCCATTCTGCCTTTTGGAATAGTTGTGTATTAGAGGCTATAGTATTAAAAGATATACTTAAAATAACGTCATGTAATTTTGTCGTTCCTAGAAGCAGAACTTCGGACTCCTTTTTACTAGTTGCAAAACATTGTTAAGATGGTTCTTTATGCATAACTGTTTTTCAGTGATAGCTAGGATATTTTGAAACTGTATTGTATCCTTAATTATTTATACCTTCTTAATTATTCCCTTTAGGTATATGAACTTTAAAAACCTATTAAAAATCCTTACAATTTGGTTTAGTACTTCAAGGGGAAGGTAAGTGGTTTACAATTCATCAAATCAAACTCAAATTTTTACAAAATTGGAGTTTATTTTTTTCGAAGTTAAAAAAACAGAAACAACGGAGAATCGTTTATTTTTACTGAATTTTAAGTTTAATTTTATTACAGTTAAACAAGACCAACGGAAATATCATTTACTTTTACTGAATATTCAATTAATTTGTATGATTTTTATTTTTATTAAAATAAAAGAAAAAAACATTTGTTTTTACGAATTTTATCAGTTAATTTTTTGGTATTTAAAATTAACAAAACATTTCATTTGATTTAAATGAATAATGAGTAGACCGGTTTTAACTGAGTTTTCATTTATTTTAAATTGCATTTTCAGTTATTTTAACTTATTTAACTTATTCGTCACGACAAGTCTAGTTTCAGACAAACTATTGAAATGTCTTAACGAATTCGTCACGACAAGTCTGATTTCAGACAAACTACCGAAGTGTCCTAAGGAATTCCTTACGACACTTCTGACTTCAGAAAAAGTCGAAACATTTGGTTAAAACATACCCGCAGCTATTACATTTTTGTAAGCCACATTTTTTATGAGTTAATATTGTAATGGAATTTGCTTGTTGAAGTAAAATGCTCGGTTATTTTTATTTTATTTAAAAATTCAATTGTTTTATTTAATTATGAAATTAGTTACGTTTATAGAATTCTGATTCCCAAAAGGAATCTTCTTTTCACCTTCGCGGGTCTTCTTTTATTTGTGTTTTATGTTTGCGCCTTATAAATTATCTACATATGTTGAAATACATATTTCTTAACTAAATGCAGTGTTGTATTTAGTAAAAGTAAACAGAAACATTACATGACTGCTAGATTAGTCGTAAAAAATCGTTAAAATATGTTATGTGATTGAACAAAAACATTGGTCGTAAAGTAGCTTTGTTCGCGCGTCATTGTCATTATCGTTTAAGGTCAATCAGGCCGTCCTTGTTGCTCGGTCTTCAAGTGGTTTGCGTCTCCCTCTCGCACTAGGTGATTGGTTCCACGGTTAGCTGTACTATGTTACAGTTAATTGGTGTTTGCATTAATTTCCCAAGTGCAATCGTTCTGGTTATCGGGTATAACCTCAATTTTGATATCTAACTACATAATGAAAATTAATAAACGAAAAGAAAATTGTACATGTCATAAATAATAAATCAACAAGAAAAATTAACAAACTAAATAAAACTAAAATAAAAAATTATATACTTAAGAAGGAAGAAAAAAAACTTTATTGGATCAGCCTACATACATATGTATGTACATACATACATTGAAGAAATCAACAAAGCAATAAGCACAAGATTTTAAAAGCACAATTTGACGAGAGGATAGAAATTAAAAAAAAGTGGATGAAACAACCTGGTGAAGACCAAATTAAAACTGTGAATTTACTTAACATTAAGTAACAAGAAGAAATTAAACAATTGGATGATAGAACCTGGTGGACGACCAATTAAAACTCACAAGTGAGGATTGTAACCTCACTTTTTTGACAAGGTGTAGTACTAATAAAAATACTAAGATTGATACCGGTGGAGACCAATAATACTCTAGGAGTGGACACTGGCGAACCTACTTCCTGTGCAAAGGTACAGGTCAACTAGATTTCCGGAAAAAACTCCTACTTGTTGATAGACCCTGGCAATAAAACACACAAGTGTTGGCCATTTTACACCAAAACCCAAAAAAAAGAACAAAAACATGCAAGAATAAAGGTGAAAAGTTAAAATTTATTGAAGTGTGAAAAGAGCTATGTATGTTAGCTCTTTTTTCTGAAAAAGTGCTAAAGGAAAAAAATTTGGGTCAGATATAGTAGCAAAGAGCTAATAATAGCGTGAAAAAAGCTAAGTGACATCGCTGATTCAATTTGATTGCGGTTTTTTTATTTTAAAATAAATAATTATGTACATATGTTTACTTCAATTGTGCTTCCGATATAAAGTAAATTTTAAATTAACAATTTTGTTGCTGATGCAGATAGTAATCGAAATGGAATACAAAACACCAATTTTTGAAATTGTTGTCTGTCTGTGTTCGCATCACGCAAATACTACTGGATGAATTTTAATAAATTTTTGTAAGGAAATATTTTGGTATCTCGGTTTATACATATATAGGATACTTTTTTCCGCAAAAATATCTCATTTCCAAGAGAAAAAGCGGTGAAAGTACACCATTGTATCAATTTAAAGGTAATTTTTGAAAGCGAGATATTTTAAACACTATTTAGAGAACTCTACAATAATTTTAGAATTTCCTATAAATTTTAGAATTTAATATAAAGGGTTTTTCCTGGGTAATTATCCAGAAATAAGTACCTCTATATAAAGTAAATACTGCACTATAAAATTAAGAGCCTTCAAATTTAGTGTGGCTTACTTTCAAAGCAAAATCCAACAAAATATTGTCAGGACGCCTACGAAGTGCCGGGCACTGCTAGTTGCTAATAAATCCATAATGTCTACATTTGTATGTATGTGTACCCAAAATAAATTAATTTTAGTTCATTTTTGAAAAGATACTTGCATTTAAACCACCCGTTGGAACTAGCATTTATTATGGCAAATTGGCAGTACTGGTTATTAGTGGAGCTTGTTTAATTATACATATTTTTCAATTTATTTATTCTTTAATTTATACCTGATGTCTACGGCATTGGACGCCCTTGTGTTCCTAAGGGTTAAATCAAAAATGTCATTATTCTTAAAAACAAAAAGTGCGATGTGAAAGAAAATTCATTCGGTTGTAAATTTAGAAAACAAATTAAAAAAGTTTTCCCTTTGTCTCGGCTGGTAGAGAACTAAGTTTAAAATCAACTGTTGTGAGGCGAAAATTAAATCGCTTGTTGGCTTTTAAACATCAAGAAATAAAAACTTTTTAGTTTAATTTAATTTTTATTACAACAAATGCACAAACATTAATAAAGAATTTAAATTAATCCTGTTTAACAGAAAAACTTTTTTTTAATTTTTAAAAAATCTTATTGTGTAAGGCGTTTTAATTAAAACTAAATAAGGTTAATTTTTATTGCACTTTCTTTTAAATGGACTAAAGTTTTGTTTTTAATTTATATTCTTAATCGTAAATCTAATACCTAAATATGTACAAATTACTTTCTAACTTACCAACCAACAAAATATTCCGACATTGTCTGAATCAGATAGCTCTTACAAATTTCGGATATTTCGTATTGATTTCTGTCAGACATGTTTGGAAAAATTAATTAAGTTCATATTCGCAAAAATTGCATCGCTATTGGAATATTCTTTAAATTTTAGTAATTGTTGTTATAGCAGCCATTATAACACACTGTCTATAAAAATATCGAGCGCTTACCTTTTGCGGATCAAAATAAAAGGTAATATACCTGAAAAACATGACACTGATAGTACACCCTTTAGTTATTAGTAATTTTTACAGCGGCCGAAATACAACAGCTACTGAAAACATTTCAAGAATCTGCATATTACGGTTGAAAAAATAAGGCTTTTTACGTACAAATCATGCCTCTGTCGGTATATAGCGGCAATGGTAATTCTCTTTTTATGAATATATTAAGTGACTACCTATTACGAAAAAATAAAGCAATATTCGCGAAAAACATGTCACTGTCGGAACACCCTTTTATTTTTAGTAATTATCATGTCGGTCGTGGCAACGTACCTTGTTTACAAATTTCAAGAGTCTACCCATTACGATTGAAAACATATGGCTATATACGTGCAAATCAGGGAAAACCCTATAATTTTTACTGTTTTTTATATGGGTCATACACCATTTATGAAAATTTCAAGGATCTATCTGTTATTGTTAAAAAATTAGGCCATATTTATGCAAATCACGTTACTGTCGGCACACCCTTTAATTTTTACTATTTGTTATAGTGGCCATAGTAACACACCTTTTTTAAAAACTTCTAGAGTAAAACTGTTATCTTTTAAAACTTAGTCCATATACATACATGCAAATCACGTCACTATAGGAACACCCTTTAATTGTTAGGTTTAATTTTGTATACTTGCTTAAAAAGCGAACGTTGTTTTAATTACTGCCTGCAAATTTTAAGTGGTTGCCTCCTACAGCTCAAGAAATAAAGACATAAACGTAAATAACACGTTACTTTCGGAACACTCTATAAGTTTTAGTATTCGTTGATGTAGCGGCCATAGTAATGCACGTCCTGTGGAAATTTCAAGAGTCTAACTATTATGGTTCAAAACTTAGGTCTTATACACGCAAAGCGGAACACCCTTTAATTATAAGGTTTAATTTTATATACTTGTTTATGAGGCGAACATAGCGTTAATTACTGTCTGCAAATTTTAAGTGGTTGCCTCCTATAACTCAAGAAATAAAGACATAAAGGCAAATAACAAGTCACTTTCGCCACTGTTATACACCTTCTGTGAAAAATTTCAAGAGTATACCTATTATTGTTCAAAATTTAGGCCATGTACTTGCAAATTACGTTTACGACTTGTTTATAAAGCGAACTAAGTTGTAATTACTACTTGCATATTTTTAATGTATTCCTCCTACAGTTGAAAAACACCCTATAAGTTTTAGTATTTGTTGCTATAGCCGCAACAGCTATACATCATCTGTGAAAATTTCAAGAGTCTACCTATTACGGTTCCAGAGATAAAAGGCGCTGACAGACGGACAGACATTGTAGTGAAAACAATAGGGTTTCGTTTTTACCCTAAAAAGTGCAAGTTGAAAATAAGAGGTAATTGATCGAAATATTGTTAATGAAATCTTGCTAGTGTAAAAAAAAATGAAATGTAAACGACCTAGATTTTGCAAAAGATTTTAAACGAATTCTACTAGATTTCGACGTAGTGTAAATGTACTATTATAGAAAATAAATCAATACCTAAAATTGACTCCTAATATTTAGTTGCAAAGCCATTTTTATTTATACACATTTTTAAATACTCAGTTAAAAAGTTTAAATGGTAAATTCGTCATTTAGCTTAAAAGATTGCTCAGTAAATAATTTTTGTGTTTTCCTGATATTTAGTAAGTACCTTCTATTGGCATTAATAGTAGGTACGTAAATACATATGTACAATGTTGGATTATTTCCTGGTTTCGTCGCTGGAGTTGGTGGTTAAATCTAACCAATTTCAATGTCCTGGTGTGTCTCTTCACTCACTAATTTTTCTTTCACTTAAAGTACCAGTGTTGTCTGTGAGGCAGTTTTAGATTACAATGTGGGGATAAGAACAGTAGGCAGATTTGGGCTATCCTGAATAGAAATGGAGTTGGGCATAGTGATGAAGATTTACATAATTTTGACCCTGATGATTTAAATAATGCTTTTTCTTTGAATCAATCTCAGGATAATACTGATGTTGATTTTGGTTGTATGACTCAAAATGGTTTTTCTATTCGTACTGTTGGTCTATGTGAGATGTTTGCTGCTTTTAATAATAATAAATTTAAGGCTGTGGGTCATGATGGTTTCGCGTTTGACTTTATTAGGATGATAATGCCGGTTGTAAGTAACCACATATTGATGTTAGTCAATACTATTTTGACTACATCTAGCTTCCCATTGTTATGGAAAATTGGCAAAATTGTGCCCATTCAAAAGAATAGCAGAGTTGACAGTGTTAACGATTTTAGGCCGATATCCATATTACCAATCTTGTCCAAGATGGTTGAGCACATTATTAAAATCCAACTTGTTATGTTTATTGATAATAATAAACTCTTACATGATTGCCAATCCGGGTTTAGGTGCAATAGGAGCACTACTTCCGTGCTGATTGGTCTTACAGATAACATTAGGAGGACAATATCTAGGAAAGATTTTTGTGTGTTGCTTTCTTTGGATTTTTTTTTTTTTTTTTTTTTTGTTTCATAGTTTATTTATTGTATCTTCAATATTTTTGAACTAACAATAATTACTCGTATCTTAAGTCTAAAATAAAATATTCTTTTTAAGTCCAGCCAGTGCTAGACAAAAATAATGTTAATTTCACGGATTTTGAAATCATTTGCGGGTCATCCCTCTAATGTACGGCCAAGAAAAGCAGTGTCTCTTCTTTTTAGTCGAATGTAACCAGGTTCATTCAGCATGTTACGCGCCAAAGGGTTTGGATGAGATTCAAGCCTCTTTAGATATGTGACTGCATGTTTCGCTATTTCTGCTTTAACTGATAGCATGTTTAGGTCTTTGTGGATGTTTGAATTTTTTATATACCAGGGAGCAAATGTAATAATACGTAAAATCTTATTTTGGCGCCTTTGAATTTTTTCTACATTGCTAGCTGAGGCAGTACCCCATAACTGAATCCCATAGCACCAAATTGGTTTGAGGACCGACTTGTACAGTAGAAGTTTACAATCTAAGCTCAGGGTAGAGTTTCTGCCAATAAGCCAATTTAGTTGTACTACTTTTAGTTTCATTTGTGTTAACTTGAAATCAATGTGGCTTTTCCAAGTAAGGCGACGGTCAAGATGTATACCCAGGTATTTAACGTCTGAAAGCTGTGGTATCATTTGGTTATTTATGCGAATAGGAGGGCATGAGTCCCTACGCAGTGTGAAAGTTATGTGAGTGCATTTTTGTTCATTCACTTTTATTCTCCATTTTTCTAGCCATTTTTCCAAATTGAGTATGTAGTCTTGTAAAATTTGTGATGCTTTTTGGGCACTTTCATGAATACTTAAGAAAGCTGTGTCATCTGCAAAAGTTGATGTGTGGACTAGGGTGCTAATTGGCATATCCGATGTGTACAGTAAATATAAAATTGGTCCCAAAATACTAACTTGGGGAACTCCGGCTTCAATGAGCTGTGGCGAGCTTAAAAAGTCACCTTCTTTTAGTAAAAACTTGCGATTCGTTAAATAATCTTTTAAAAGCTTATACAAGTTTTCGGGCAAGTTCAGCTTTAGCTTAAATATTAGGCCTTCGTGCCAAACCTTATCGAAGCTTGAGAAACGTCGATAAAGAGCGCAGAACAGTATTTTTTTTTCTTCAAATGTCGTTTTAATTACATTTACTAATCTGTGTGTTTGTTGGATCGTACTATGTTGTTTTCTGAAGCCGAATTGATGGTTCGGAATGCATCCTTTCGCGCTAAGTATTGGATTCAGCTTAGTTATTAATATATTCTCAAATAACTTTGACACGTTAGAGAAAAGGCTTATAGGTCTGTATGATTCTACTTTTGTGTGGTCTTTTCCTGGTTTAGGAATCATAGTTATCAAAGAGACCTTCCACTCTGTGGGAAAGTACTCAAGACGTAAGATGGCATTAAAAACAAACAGAATAATTCTGCGACCTATACGGGGCAACTCAACTAACATCTTGGATTTGGCTAAGGCTTTTAATAGGGTTAATCACTCCTTCTTAGTTTCAAAGCTACATAGATTCTATGCTCTTTCTAGTTCTGCATTTAAATTGATATTTTCTTATCTCGCTGATATGAAGCAGTATGTTTTTAGTGGTAGTTCTGGTTTGCTTTCAGTATACAGTGGGGTGCATTAAGGTTCAGTCCTTGGACCTTTGCTCTTCATAGTGTTCCTTAATGACCTATTTCCGATCGTGACTAGTAGCATGTGTCAACCATTCGCATTTGCTGATGATGTACAGCTGTTTTTTTTTTTTAGTGGTTGTTCACTTTACTGTTGGATGGATTATTAAGTGGTTGGATGTCTGATAATGGTCTTATAATTAATACTGGTAAGACTAAGGCCATGATTTTTGGTGATAGTACTAACACTAATCTCTCTAATAAAATTAAATGCCTTGGTCTTGTTATTGATTATAAATTGAGTTTTAAGACTCATATTGATTTGATAGTTTCTAAGATTTGTTTCAGTTTGAGAAAATTTTATAATTTGGACTTACTTTTACCTTGTCATGTTAAAAAACGGATTGTTCATGGCTTAATTATGCCAATAATTATGTATGTACGGTTTAGAAGTATACTGTGGTACTTTTGATTATGTTTTTAAAAAGATGAAGCTTATTTTTAATAGAGTAGTAAGATATATCTTCTCCCTTAGATTAAGGCAGCATGTTTCCCCATACGTTGTAAAAGTTTTGGGTTTATCTTTTGTTGATTTGATTAAGATTAGAAACTTGCTACATTTTTATAAGACCTTTAAGTTAAGGGTGCCGGAATACTTACATAGTTGAAATGTTTGAATTCGGAAGATCTATGAGAAATAGACAGTCGAAGATTCCAATGTTAACACCTATTTTGGAGCGCTCGTTTTGTGTAAGGGTCTCTGGAGATTTCAACAAATTGCCATCATCTTTCAGAAGATTTGACTTTTCGAGTGGTCTTATTATTGCTATATATCGTCCCCTTAATAAAACAATAGTGTATACGCATGTAAATCATAATAAGAATCTACATAACTGATTCTAAATGTGGTAAAAATTTGGTTAAATTCTACTTCCACAAAGTGGGTCAAAAGATCAATTGAAATATTAGCGTATGATTGCGTGTCTCAAATTTTTCATTGAAAATTGTGTAAGTGCAAGTATGCTGTTTTAACTAGTTGTTACTCTGAATATAATTACAAAGAATTATTTTGGCTCAAGGTCTAAATTAATAAAAAACTTCCTTTTGTTTAATGAGAATCAATTTTTTTTAATAATTGGTATATTTATTTTCAAACAGGTTCCAATATTTCGACTAACATCGTTAGTCATCATCAAGGATCTGATAAAATAAAAGAAAAAATACTAAGTACACAAATCTTATTAGAACATTATTAGACAATATTACTTGAAAAATATTAAACAATTATCACAAAACTAAATTATCACAGCATGCAAACTTTTGTAATCAAACATTTAAACTGAAAATTATTTTGATTTTTTATATAAATCATAAGCCGAATTTTAAAAATGTGAGAATTCTACAAGAAGAGAATAATTATATGAAGAGATTCATGTTGGAGATGCTACATATAATAAATGTCCCAATTGAGAAGCGATTAAACTACAAACAAGATACGGAGAAATGTGCTCACATATACAGACGAATAATAAATAAATATAAAAAATCAAAATGTATACCATACAAAATAAAATAGTGTGTAATGATTTTCATACATATTGTAAAATTCTAAGTACTTTGGTACTTTGAATCTCAATTATTTGCAATTAAAGCACTTATAAATTAATGAAATATCATCTACTAGTAGCCTGATTATTCCACCGAATACTTAAATGACCACAACTTAAAACCATCGACTATTTTCTGAAATATTACTGTTTTCCCCGATGTCTAATAAAACAAAAACTTTAAACTCGAAAAAATATAAACTATTGTTTTATTAAGGGGACGATATATAGTTATTTACAATTTTAACTTCCCTTATAGTTTTTATAATTTGCTTATCGTCTTCATCTGTATCTAGTACATTAAGATTATATTATTGATTATGCAGATATTTTTTTTTTCAGTAATATGTTATAGCCGATTATGGCCTCTAGGCTAGGTTTATATATTTGAATGATAAATAAAAAAAAAGTTTCTACCTCCCTAAGGATATATACAAGGGAAATTTTTTCGCATTCTGTTTTCCCAATTGATTACACAGCACAACAAAATAAAAAAAATTTCATGTGCTCTTAAAACCACTATATAATTTTGATGTATCATGACTACCTTTGTACAAAAATGGTAAAATTTTTAAATTCTATGGATAGATTTTTTTTTAAAAAATTTTTTTTTTTTAAATTGCAATTTTTTTGAGACGTTTCTTCAAATAATTAATGATAACTCGATATTATTAAAATAAATTCAGAAAAATTAAGATTTGCATAGCCTTTAATTCGTCTATATATCGTGTTTTAATCGGATCAATAGTATCGGAGTTATAATAAAAAACTTAAGAAAAAAATATATTTTTTACGTAAAAATGGCAAAAATTTTCGTTTTAAAAAAATCATAAAAAATCGAAAACGGCAAAAAACTCCCAGATTCATTTTTTTATCGCATAGCGACATATAATAGCAACAAAATGAGATATCGACCATAAAAATCGATTGATTTTTTTCGAATTTATTCACATTTTAGTGAATTCGCTCATTTTCACAAAATTTTAGTTTTTTGCTTGATATACGCATTATAGCGGGTTTTCAAATGTGTGAAAAACATAAATTTTCCAATTTCAAGGGGTGCATGTCGGATTAATGTTAGATTTGATGAGAAACTTCCACCCAAAAAATTTTAGTCGAATTCGACAACGTTAACACGTAGCGCATAGGCCCCAAATCTGAAAAAAAGCGTTTAAATCGAAAATAATTGACAAATTTTCAGTTTTTGCAAAATTAACGCTATTTATTTCCCCTTTTGCAAAAAAGTGGATCCTGGTCCTTAGGGCAAACACAATGAGATTTACAATAAGCTACATGTCTTTAAGTTTTCGAGTTATTACAATTTTCACTGGCCATTATATGTCCTTGAGAACTTGCCGAAGACAATTTACAAAAACATTTTACTTTTAAAATTTTTTATTTTTTTCTTTTTTAACAATAAAATATAAAATTTCGCTAAAATTGACTGATATCTTCCTATTACACAACGCAACAAAATAAAAAAATTAGATGCTTTTGAAAGCACTATACAATATCCAGGTACTGCCAAAGTGTTTTGGATGAATGAGAAATGTATGGCAAAACAAGTACGCGAAATACTGTTTTGGGCAAAACACGTATTTCTGTGGGACACGTGTTACTGTGGAAATACAGTATTGAATGTAGAAAATTGTTTGGAACAGATCTTTATGGCATTTTTATGATTTTCAGAATTAAAAAAAGTAAGCAATAAAGGAAAAGTTTTTTAATTTTTACGATTTCAGTAGAAATCTGATAAACGATGAAATGCTCCTTTTCTGTTGGCTACCTGTCGCCCTTGCTTCATTTTGACAATTGCGGCGGCAAAGTAATAAACGTTCATAAATTTGCGTGCACGCCGAATTGGGTTTTTCCGCTGGCTACCTGTAAAGATTGATTTTTTGCATAGCATTCCTTAATGTTTTTTACGATTCTTGGGAATAGGTAAAAAATAGGACCACATTAAGGGTTGTTCGAAATTATAGTATCATTATTTATAAGAGCTCCTTGAGCCATTTCTATTCATTCAACAAGTGTTTGCGGTAACAGAAGCATAATTTTCAATCAGCCATGAGCAAGAAAACTAGAACATTTTTATGTAAAAACAATCCGGACTCATTTTGTTATGTGTGCGGCCAATATATTAACGAAAAAAAAACGGAAATGCTTCTCAGCTTCATTTCAAAAGTCATATGAAGATTGCTTTAATATAAATCCGAAGAATTTTAACGAACATTGGACGCCGAGTACTATATGTACTTCATGTCGATTCAATTTAACTCTAAGCTCATCTAACAAAAAGTAAGTATAGGTTAATACATTTGGAATATTTTATAAAATTTTTAATTTTCTGTTATAAAAATTTTTCAGACCACACTGGGGAATTTCGAAGCCTATGCTATGGAGAGAAACAACGAATCATGAATCTGATTGCTATTTTTGTTTAACTACAAAAACCGGCTTTGGAAAACATTTGCGATGGTCTTACCCTACGAGGTCTGCTGATGGGTTTCAACTTGCAGTTCTACATTCACAGGAAATTATGGATGCACAAGATCAGGGACCAAGCTGTAGTCAAGTGCTTTCATCTTCACAAGGACACTCAACCTCAAGCATGTGTTCTCAATCAGGAAGTTCAGATCCAGAACTACCTATATCTTAAAATGACGAGTTCATCCCACACAAAAATATCTCACCGAGACCATGGAATCAAGACCAGCTAAATGATGTAATAAGAGAACTTGGATTGTCAAAAGCATCTTCGGAATTACTTGCATCCCGGATGAAGGAATCAAATCCCATAACGGAGGAAACTAAAGTTTCGTATTACCGTACCCGAGAAAAAGGCTTACTTCACTATTTTGCAGAAGAGGACGATTTTGTCTGCTGCACGGATATTCCTGGTTTGGTGACTGCCATGGGCTTACATAGATATGATTCAAGCGAATGGCGTTTATTTACTGACTCATCAAAACGCAGCTTGAAGTGTGTCCTTTTGCACAATGGAAATAAATTTCACTCCTTACCAATCGCACATTCAACCAAGGTAAAAGAAGAATACTCTGTAATTGCATTGGTCATGAAGAAGATAAAGTATAATGAACATAACTGGGTAATTTGTGTTGATATTAAGATGGTAAATTTCCTATTAGGTCAACAAAGTGGCTATACCAAATACCCTTGTTTTTTATGCTTATGGGACAGCAGAGCTAAGTCAGAACACTGGAAGAGAAAACAATGGCCTTATAGGGAAACACTGGACCCAGGAATGAGGAATGTTATAAATGTACCTCTGGTGCCCTGAGATCGCATCATATTACCCCCTCTTCACATTAAACTTGGTCTGATGAAACAATTTGTTAAAGCACTTAACAAAGATGGTGAATGTTTCCAGTATATTTCAAGGAAGTTTAAAAGTTTGAGTATGGAAAAGTTGAGAGCAGGAATATTTGACGGCCCACAAATTCGCAAATTGGTCAAAGATACCGATTTTCTCAGTTCAATGTCAGAAATTGAGAAAAATGCATGGGATTCGTTTGTATGGGTTATTCAACATTTCTTAGGAAATAACAAGGATGATGATTATGTTGCGCACGTTGAAGAGATGTTAACTCACTTCCAGAATCTTGGATGCAACATGAGCATCAAGTTACATTACCTTCACAGTCACTTAGATCGTTTTCCTGAAAATCTAGGAGACTTAAGTGAGGAACAGGGCGAACGATTTCACCAAGATATTCGGACAATGGAGGAAAGATACCAGGGTCGCTGGGATGCACACATGATGGCAGATTTTTGCTGGAGTATTCAGAGCAACACTTCGTTATTCAATAATAGAAAATGTCATAAAAGAAAATTCCAAAGTTTGTAGTTTATAATATTTATTTATTTATTTCCTTATTTTATATGTTGTAATAAATTTAAATAATAAAATATAAAATAAAAGAAAATACATGAATAAAACAATGAAATGCATTTTCTATCTATTCCATCGATTTGACTTAGTTACATTTTTTTGTCAATTGCCTTCGGCAAGTAACTTGAAAACTGTTTAACCGATTTAAAAGATATGTAGCTTATTGTAAATCTCATTGTGTTTGCCCTAAGGACCAGGATCCACTTTTTTGCAAAAGGGGAAATAAATAGCGTTAATTTTGCAAAAACTGAAAATTTGTCAATTATTTTCGATTTAAACGCTTTTTTTCAGATTTGGGGCCTATGCGCTACGTGTTAACGTTGTCGAATTCGACTAAAATTTTGTGGGTGGAAGTTTCTCATCAAATCTAACATTAATCCGACATGCACCCCTTGAAATTGGAAAATTTATGTTTTTCACACATTTGAAAACCCGCTATAATGCGTATATCAAGCAAAAAACTAAAATTTTGTGAAAATGAGCGAATTCACTAAATTGTGAATAAATTCGAAAAAAATCAATCGATTTTTATGGTCGATATCTCATTTTGTTGCTATTATATGTCGCTATGCGATAAAAAAATGAATCTGGAAGTTTTTTGCCGTTTTCGATTTTTTATGATTTTTTTAAAACGAAAATTTTTGCCATTTTTACGTAAAAAATATATTTTTTTCTTAAGTTTTTTATTATAACTCCGATACTATTGATCCGATTGAAACGCGATATATAGACGAATTAAAGGCTATGCAAATCTTAATTTTTCTGAATTTATTTTAATAATATCGGACTAGTAGTTTTTGAGTTATCATTAATTATTTGAAGAAACGTCTCAAAAAAATTGCAATTTAAAAAAAAAATTTTTTAAAAAAAAATCTATCCATAGAATTTAAAAATTTTACCATTTTTGTACTAAGGTAGCCATGATACATCAAATGTATATAGTAGTTACTCGAGCATATTTTTGCTGTTGCCCTGTGTTATCATATACTTATGATTCAATTTTGTATGTTTGATGTTGATGGGAATTTTTTATAATAGGGTTATTCCATGTCAAATCAACATGGCACTCAAAATCACAGACTAACCAGATAAGACACGGCCACCTAGCGGTCTAAATAGGTACAAAAAATGTCAAAGTGGCATCACAATGGCATCACTCAGTTAACCCCTACGTTTGTACAAGACAGAAAATTAAAAATATTATATGCAGTTGTCTCTTTTCTACGTTAGGGTTAAGTGACGTTTTATTTATTAAATTTTATTCTGAAAAATTTCCCACAATTGGATGCAAAAAAATTAGGAAATAGTATTTTATGTGATAAAGATGAGATTTTTGTCGCAAATTCCCAATTTTGTGTGTCAAATTGTGGAATAGATTCAGTAAAAGAAGCAAAAGAAATAAAAAGGAAGAAAGCTGATCAAATGAAACAAACAGGACAAAATGTAAGTATATTTTTGGATTTTAACTTAACTTTAAATAATTTTTTTTTTTTATTTCATATTTTTAAGAGCCGCAAATGCATAATGGGTTGCCCAAATATAGAAAAACTGCATCGTTTTCCGAAGGATCCGACAAGGTAAGTTAATTTCATTCCGTTAATTTGATAGTGTTTTAAATTTTGGATAGAATATGTGCTGTCCAAAATTCAAATGTTGTTTAAAAATGGTTAAAGTTGTGTGTTTTAAAAGTTTTTTGTGGCTAGTAAAACCTACATATATACGTTTAAAAGTAAAAGTAGATGACGGTGATGCTGCTGGCGAAATAAAAACTTACAAAAGATTGAAAGCATACATACATATGTATGTAAAAACATAAATTAAAAAATTACAAAGAAACGAAATGTGGTGTTTTTAAAAAAGTGGTGCTAATATTTTGTTTTGGTGATATTAAAATTTCAGTTAATATTATGGACATTGTGTTTAAATATCAAGATGAATCAATGGAAAACATTACTTACCCTAATTTAAGACGTGTCGGCAGTAAGCAGTGAGGTGCTGTTAAATGATAACTTGAATGTGTTTTGGAGCCACTGCATTAAGAAGTGTGTATTACAAGAAAGAGGACAAAGTGTAACAGAAAGCCGTTGGAGATAATTTAAATAACAAAAAGTAGTTAAAACTAAACTTAAAAACTAAAGGACGTCCCCATAGGTGACACCATTTGACCTATATGACCCATATTTTGAACCATTATTGGCAAACACTTGAAAATTGTCCAAAATGTCCATTACTATGTCCGTTATAATAACAAGTAAAATATTTAAAGCTAGAAATTAAAAGGTGTCCCAATATTTGATGTAATTTGATGCATATGGCCAAACTTTTGAACAGTTATAGACAGTTCAGATTTACAAAAAAACCTGTATTGTTTTTGGAAACGGTTATTATCTCATAATATGTAGACAAGTTATAGCAAATAATTTATAATATAGTATATTATGCTTTTTTAGTTTTATTTCATACCTAGGTTTATGGCACATAATAAAGTAGCACTCTATTAACAAAAAAATTGTTTTGTACAAATTCTTGGCAAGTAAAGAGGACTTAATTATTTCTTAATTTTTTACTAATATGTAAGTTTTGCTGCAACTAACAAAGCTAAAATAAAAGCTTTACATTAACATCAAAATTTATTTGTCTTAGACGTGCCGAGTGGATTCGCATTTTATATGTAAAGTCGAATACGAAGCGTCGGCATTTTTCGGATTAAATCATTTTGGCAATAACATTTCAAAATTTGCTGTACCAAATAATGAAAGTTCTGAACATGGCACAATAAACAAGGTAGACTTGCGGCGAAAAATGAGTACAACTCTGTAATAAAAATACGTGCATTTTGTTTTTGTATAAATCATTTTAGGCTGTCAAAACAAAAAATGTTAGTACATTTTGACACTGGAAGATGGAGACAAAATATAGTCAGTTGAGCTTCCGAGTTTACCTGTTACGAATTAGCCTCGGTTCTGAACTAGAAGTTAATATTGAAGACATTTCCAAATCTAATTTATTAAATACAACTACAGTTCAAATTTTTAGCGAACGATACAAGCGAACGATAATTCTTCAATAGCGAATTACGTAGTAGAAGTAGATGTTGAAAATTCTAACAGTGAAGGGTGAAAAAATGGATATAGGCGACCTAGGTTTAGATTATGTTGACCTAAATATAAATAAATCTCCAAATTTGTCCGTTAAAATTTACTCTTATCAGAAATTAAAGACGCTACGAACTGCTCTCTATCCTTATCGGACAGGATATTTAGCAGAAAGACGTATGAAATCAAAATTGGGAGCAGCTAATGTAAGGTTACCTAATCAATTAGATAACGCTAGGAAAAAAGTTGAAAAATTGGAATTTGAGTTGAAAAAGAAGAATGACAAGTCTTCTAAATTTTCTAATCCGCTAACGATATGTGTAGAAAATAGTTTAGTTAATCAGTCTCGGTAGCCTAAAAACCGCCGGTATAGTATTGGATTGAAACTAATTGCTTTAGCAGTATATTTTCTTTCCTTTTTATTAACTTATCGTTATTTACGCAAATTGCTAGATTGGCCTGAAGTAAGAACTTTGCAACGTTTTGTAAAAGACTGGGCAATGTCTCCGGGTTAATTATATGGTACATTTGAAGCGTTGAAAGTACGTGCGCGCAATTTTACAGAAGTGAGAAGTATGTTAGCGTATCTTGCGACGATATGTCACTGAAAAGTTTTCTTGAATACGATAGGTTCAAAGATAAAATAGTAGGCCTGCAGGAAATCGAAAATCATTCAATGAATATAGCGACTAGCGTTATGGTTATAATGGCAAGTGGCATAGGTTCCAACAGTTGGTCGCAAGCAGTATTTTATTCCTTTTTTCAAGGTAGTTGTAAAGGAAATGTAATGAAAAAATACATTTTTGAAGCGATAAGTAAATTGAAAGCTTAAAACCTTGCCAATTCGTTTGCGATCAAGGAGGCAATTTCATTAATTTTTCCAAAGTTGCAAAGGTATCGAACAATGGCCATATTTTGAGGTCAACAATAAAATAATATACTTCATGCATAATTCTTGCCATTTGCTCAAAAGCACAAGAAATTACTTACTTAATTTAGACCACAAGGTTTATTTTAATGATAAACTTGTAACTTGGAAAGACGTTATTCACTTTGTTAATATAGCGTCAAATTCGTTAAAATGTTCCCGAAAGCTAACTTAGGAGCATATAAACCCAAATAATTTTCAGAGAATGAAAATTAAACAAGAAACTTTTCTTAACATCGCAAAATATTTAGAATTTTTCAACAATCTTTTTATATTTTTAACATTCGTGTAGAAAGCGCTGTTTTCAAAGGTTCCGCAGAACAGATGCAACTTTTAAGGGAGGCCTCATAAAAACTTAGAACCTTTAAAATAATAGATGAAAAAGGATCTAACATGACAAATACTTTTAAATTCATTTCAGGTTGGCAAAACATTATTTCGGCTTTAAAAAGCCGGACTTAGGACACGCAGACTAAAACAGGACCATCTAGAACATTTCTTCGGAAAAATTCGAAAAGGATCAGGGAATTCATATCGTATTACGGCCAGAAATTTTCAAAGTTCCGTTCAAAAATGTTGGGGACTTCACTATGTAAACGTAGTAGTAAATGGAAACTGTGAAGATATTTCCCCAGATGACAAAATTTTAGATTATTCTATTGTAGAACTTGCTTATAGCCTCGACTGTAATAATGAGCAATGGGACGATTTTCATTCATTACCAAATCCTTGCCCATCAATTGGAGAAACATATATTCTTGACAGAAACCCTGAGAGGGAGGAAAGATTAGTCCTAGAGAGAAATACTTTTGTTTATATATGTGGCTATTTTTATTATAAACTTCACCAAGCACATGTATGCAATTCTCCACTACCAACTTTCGAAAACAATGAAATTCAAAAGGACTACTTTACCTATCACAAACAGTTTGACAAATGCCATTTGGTTAATCCTCCACAAGGCTTTGTTGACAATTTTTCAAAACTAGAAAGCAAGTTTGAAGGTTTATTTAGCCGCAATTGCCATCGAATTGGTATTCGACAAATAATTTTTGCCGAATTTTGCAAAGAAACCCCTTATCTGTGTTGTGATGTAATTAAGCATGAAGATATTTTAAATCTTTATATTCGATTTAGAATTTATCTTCTTCTTAGATTCTTTAATGCCAAAATCAAAGAACCTATTTTCAAACAAAAGTGTTTATGCCTTACAAATAAGTAATTTAACTGTATACATAAGTACATATGTATTTAATTTGCTTTGGAATTCCACTGCAAGAAAACTTTACATGGACATTGATTAGCAGTCGTTTAAATTGATTTTACAAACCCGTGCTTTCTTGTTTTAAATTTATTTATTAAAAAGCGTTTTTAAAATAAATTAGTTCAGAACTTTCATTTCTTATGTCATAATATTTCATTTAAACTTATGTATATTTTTATTGATTTATTATTTAAACAAATCATTTGGTTAACAAACATTATGCAAGTTAAACAAAGACTTCTCCTTGTTATAAAAAAAGGGTTGCAGTCAGGCAGCCAAAGGCTCCTGACTGCTGGTGTACTCACACCACAATTTGATTAAAAAACGATTTTTAAAATACACGACTTCTTTATTGCAAGCCAGGAATTGAATTAATTTCTCTGATTCAATTTTGCTTAATTATAGTTCTTAATTTCTAAGTGCTTAATAATTATTTTTATGGGAAAATGCCTACTCTGCAGCTTTACATAAATTCGTATTATTAATAATTTTAAGTGCTGATCATATTATGACACACGCAGACATAAACTGCTTGAGTTCCAATATGATTTCGCAATACAAGTTCATACAGGTTCAATGTTTTTAATTTAGTGTCATACTTTAATATTAGGGGTATTAACTTGCATACACCTCGTCATTTACTTCTACAACACTAACAAAACATAACACACTAATCTCATAAAAATGTTGTGAATATAAAAACTTAAACAAATCATTACATACAAAACGTTACCCTTCATGATACACGCTTACAACTGTTTTATAAAATTTATAATTTTTAACAAAGTTTTATGTTTAATTTAAATTTTATATTTGCATTTTTTACTATAACAAACTAATTTTTGTTGTTATACTAACTAAATTTAATGTTTCGCTATTTGCATTCTTTTATTTTAAATTGCACTGTATTATTTTAGTATCCCAACAAACACACAGGTTCGATATCAAATAAAACGATTTGATATTAAACTGATCTAACGTTTCTTAATGAAATTAGCATCAGTAGCCTTATTTGCAAATGGTTAGCGACTTCATTTCGAAATGTTTGTTGGGCTGGCATCAAGGGTTATTCAAGGATTATTTTATCCAGGAGTAAGTGTGCATTTCTAGCTTCTCCTTACTCAAGACCATCATGCGTGGTGAAGAATTATATCCTACAAGAGGTGGTGCTGTTAATAGCAAAACATGATGGATCTAGATCAGATAAGGTCGAAAAAATCTGCTATTTCATTTAGCACTTTAAAATATATTTTTTTATTTTGTATAAAAGGTCTTATAAATATCTTTTAGGATTTTGTTCCTCTGAAAAACAGCCAATATGTATTTGCATACTTTTGATACTTACCTGCAGAACTCCTCAGCAGTGAAGGCAAGGCAAGGGCTACAATTCGTAACATAACATTTTATTAATATAAAAGACAAACATTACATTTAAGTACTTATTTAAAATTATATATTTTTTAGTAATAAAAAACATTTTGTAAAAATAATATAATATATGTACATAATTTACACCGGAAAGGTTACAAAGAATTAAAGATTATATTATACTATTATTTTTTATGTACTAAATGTCTATAATTCTGTGCAACATTTTCTGTATCTGCTTTAAAATTTATTTTTTTTTCAATCGGAACTTTAATTATTTGTAACATTTCTAACATATAACGACGTTTATAATTATTTTCCAAATTTAGAATTGATACATTTTCAAAGTTTTAAAATATTAAATTAAAGTTTTAAATATTATATATAATTAAATATTATAAACTATTTTTAATTCCTGACGATGCTACCCAATGGTGTAGCGAAATATCGAATTTAAAAATAAATTACAATATTTCTATAAAAAAGACCTAGAGCGTAAAAACTTAATTATAAAATTATTCAAAAGGTCAAAAATTACAATAATTGTTTAATAATTGTTATTGTTTAAAATATGTATGTATATATTTAAAAAAATGTTATTTGATTTACAATGTAACGATCTTGTATTTCTTTAAATTATAATCCTCACTTAGAAATAAATCAAACAGTCTTGTTAAAAAATATAACTTTTTTTAAAGTATGGTTTTGTGTACGTGTGTTATAGCTTGGTGTATACTCTTTTTCGTAAAATTACAAAAATACTTATTTTGAAAATTTAGAACTAACATGGCTTTAATTTTGCTTTATTAATATTGGATATGAAATGCATACCAGAAGATGAAACTCTAAACTTTAATAAATAATTAGGGCAAAAAGATTTTAAAAAATAAATAAAAAAGTTTAAAAATTTAATACAAACACAAACCGGAAATAAAAGTTTATTGCAACCTTTTTCGTTTTCAAATCTTTTTGTTTTCAAAATTGAATTCCATCACATACCCGATTAACACAGTGTAGCAAATAACCACATTTTAAAAAATACACAAACTTTAAAATATAGATTCCATTCTACTATAAAAGGAAAATCAGTGGGCCTTTCAAAAAAGGTGTACCCAGTTTTTCTCTAATATTTTATTCAAACTAAGTGATAGCGCTTTACTTTATTTGGCAATAATGTAGCTGAGAGTCCGTTGAAAAATTCTATTCACATTTTATGCTAGAAAAATAATTTATGCCTGTACTTTTTTTTAATACGAAAATTAAAAATACAGTTTTTTACTTTTTTAGCATAATTTGCAGAGACTCTTAAATTTTCACTAACAATATATGTATGGAAGAATTAAAGCATACAACCTGAACAGGCCTAGCCACCCTAGATTGCTCATTAAGATCACGTTTTACCTTATAACTTTAATTTACCGACAATTTTGTTGGAAAAATACTGCCTCCATAATAATATTGATGGCACTTTAAATGAAATTGAAAATGTTATTCTTAAGCAATCTCTACGTTCCTTAAAGCAGACAACTATTAATGAATATTTTTCAAAATACATCCGATATAGTTTATAGTATGTACTTGCTTATGTATAGTATGTATACATATGTAGTTCATAACTTGCTTATGTACATATATGTATAACTTACTACTTACGTGAATTTACTTATGTATGATCTCTTTTATTTTTAAATGAATTGTTTTGTTTTTGTTGAAATTAATAAATAAAAGAATATTTTATTCCTATGTATATCTATTCCTGCAATAAAAAAAGAACTTTTACTTAAGAGCGCATTTATGCAGGTAAGTGAATTCGTTTTGTAGCATAAATAATGCAGCTAAGTAAATTCTGCGTAAAAGCACATTTTGCGTAAGTGCACAAATTTTCGTGCAAACTTGTATGTGCAGCTAAACGAAAAATACTGTATTTATAAATAAATTAATATAATTAAAAAATATCTATCTCTAAGATTTAGCTACAAATTAACAAAAATTGGTTGAATATTAAGAAAACATCGTTACAACATACATATGTATGTTACCACCTTTGATTACAAATTATTGCATTATAAGGTGCAACTCGCTTCTTGAATTATTTAAATCAATTGCAAATAATTTTTTAAAGTTCAAGAAATACACTCTTTTAACAATAAAACCTAAAGAATTTCTGTCATATGTAAATTTAACGCTTCTTAATGCAATAGTGGAAATTTTTGTAAAGAAAAAATCTCAGAAATTGGAGTATTAAAAGCCTTGGTCCATATTAGAATAAAAATCTGGCGTAAAACTGATTTGTCAGCAGCTTCTTTTCGAAGTTTTCAATCATGAGAATAAACATAAATTGTAAACAGTGAAATGCATTTATTAGCAGCATTCTTATTAATATGAATTTAAGTTTTTTAAGTTAATGTTAAGTGCTAGATCAATATTCATTTTAGAAAATGCAAAATGTTGCCCTTTGATTCGTTATCATGCTCTGATACCTAAGCATACCATATCCTATGCATATGTTTTGAAGCGCAGCACAAACATTTACAGCATTAGTGGGGTGTGTGTAGTTCAGTTGACGTGCTTCAAGTAGACAACGAAATCTGTTTGGCTGTACTACAATAATAGTACCAAAATGATCACTAACCTCTTACTCATAAAACTAAAATGAACATATGTACTCGATGTACATATGTATGTACCAAGGCGAATTCATACCAGGTGGAGTCGATAGCCCAGCTGATTGTTTTTTTCTCTCGTTTTTTTGCTAATGTCTTGTCAAAAAATACATTGTTTCATACATAGATTACACATAGATAGTCAACTGAAACGTCAAAAACCTAAGTCTCTTGTCAAAAAACCTAAGTCTAAGAATGTGTTGGTAGGCAATATTGTATAAGTGTTGGTTTTTAAAAAAAAATTCTCCACAGCACCTAAACTGCACATAGTTGTATAAAATATTTTGTAAAAATAGAATATTTTTTTACATTCAATTTTTGATGTTCAAATTAAATAATTCTTTTGCTTTTTAATAAAAATATGAATTTTGTATTTTTTGTTAACATATTTATGTGCGAAAAACGTCACATTAAATGCTAATTTTAAATATTTATTATATTGATTTGAAAATTTTCATTCCCTAAAAGACAAAAAAATACAATATGTGTAGAAATAAATTTCACCAAACAAATGTCAACAAAATTAAATTTATTTTGTATTAAAAAAATTAGAATACAATAAATTGTTAAATAATTTTTGTGCAAAAATTCAAAATTGTTTAAATATTTTAAAAGTGCATTGGAATATCGCGTAATAGTGTCTAAACTTGAATAAAAATTTTACTCCCCTAAGTGTGTTGAATTCACACCGTACCCGTATGTGGGAAGACATTTGTAGCCACGTTTTTGACGTTTGGAGAGTTGACCATCTATGTGTTATCTATGGTTTCATATCTGCTAATCTAATGTCAAAGTTGTTGTTTTGTTGTAGTTGTTGTCCTACCGCTCACACCTGGTATGAATTCGCCTTGGTATGTACATTTTAATTTTTTTCTTCTACTTTTCATTCATGTGTAAGAGACTAGAAAATATGTCGTGTGTACCCTGTTAAAATTATATCTAGTCGAAGATAAGGCAGTTCGATCAGCTGTTAAGAGAAACAAAGATGACTAGATGTGGAATAGATTAACAAAAACAAATGGCGAGAATTGTTAAAGACTGAAAAATAGATTAGCGGTCCGTAGACCGCTAATCCACTAATTGGTGGCGTGGGCGAAGCTTCTTGGGAAGCCAGGAAAAAAATGTCGGGGATTTTTGTTAAAAGGTTTGAGGAAGAGAAGGTGTGACGAGTGGCCGTCGAGTGCGTTTGATACATGAACAATTACCTGTGAAAATTTAAATCAAAGAAAACAATAGTTATTTGAGTGGTTGAGCCATAGATAACACATAGATGGCCAACTCTCCAAATGTCAAAAAGGCGGCTACAAAAGTCTTCACATATACGGGTACGGTGTGAATTCAACACACTTAGGGGAGTAAAATTTTTATTCAAATTTAGACACTTTTAAGCGATATTTCATTGCACTTTCCAAATATTTAAACAATTTTGAATTTTTGCACAAAAAATTATGTAACAATTTATTGTATTTTAAATTTTTTAATACTAAATAAATTTAATTTTGTTGACATTTGTTTGGTGAAATTTATTTCTACACAGTATTGTATTTTTTGGTCTTTTAGGGGATGAAAATTTTCAAATCAATATGTAATAAATAATTAAAATTAGCATTCAATCTAACGTTTTTCGCATATAAATATATTAGAAAAATACAAAAGTCATATTTTTATTAAAATGCAAAAGAATTATTTAATTTTAACATCTAAAATTGAATGTAAAAAAATATTCTGTTTTTACAAAATATTTTATACAACTATGTACAGTTTAGGTGCTGTGGGGAATTTTTTTTTAAACCAACACTTATACAATTTTGCCTACCAATACATTCTTAGACTTAGGTTTTTTGACAAGAGACTTAGGTTTTTGACGTTTCAGTTGAATATCTATGTATTATCTATGGTTTGAGCTTTATTGATTAAATAAAAAAGAAAAAAGGAAGAGAAATAAAACTATGACTACAATATATGTAGTTATCTCTAAAAATTAAAACTGAACGATTTTATACAAAAAATAGAAGAGAAAAAGTGAAAGTAATAGTATAACATAATATTATAATAAAAAACATTTTCAATAGTCATCAACAAGCCACACATCGCCCGTCACATCCAACGAGGGACATTGCTTTCATTTCATCCGCCCCAGCAAATTACTTCGTCATCCGGCCAGGTATTTTGCCAAAGACTTTGACATACCACTGACGACCTCGGACCTAACAAACGTATAAACATATATCTTTTTCTTTTACTTTAATTTTAAATAGTGTTAGGGAATACATTTCATACCTACGTTAAATAACATTTCATTCCTCCGGGAAATTCGGCCCGAGAGTGCGCGATTTAATAGGGTTGAGCTCAGGCCTGATATTCCGTCTCCGCGGTAGAGATTATTAGGCCGAAAAATTAAGTGTCTCCCTTAACCTGAAAAGAAAATTTATAAAAAGTTAAATATATATCGTGTTACCTTAATGAGTGTGTGTTAGTACTTACCTATAAACCTGTGACCAAAAAGACGTACGTACCGGCATTCCTATAGAGCCGCTATAGCCGATGAAATAAAATCCGATCCTGCAAAGAAATTGAGAAAGCAGAGAAAGCCGCCATCTTTATTAAAATGATTCCACCAATGTAATTTGTTCCTCCATATTAAATCGCCATTACATTTCTTCTTTTTAAACGCACATGTAAAGTTCATTTAAAATCTTTTCCCTATAAGTAAAAAGGAAAATAATATTGTTTTTATTTAATTTTTTTTCTTTTATTTTCTCAAATTTCTTTTAACAATAATTTTTTTAATCGAATTTTATAATGCTTGTTTGATTTATGTTAAATAAAATTGAAAAATGTTTATATTTATAATATTCATCTGAAAATCTAAATTTTTTTACTTAGCATGGAAGCTTAAGGTCAATATAGTCCGGTAAGTAGCGGAAGGTAAAGTGTTGCAAGGCAGTTTTTGGAGAATCTAAAGCCTAGTTTAATTTATGATGCCACAGTGAGGCCTTCCTTTAGCCTCATGAGGATGGGAACGATTTCTGGCAGAACACCAGCTAGGGCGATATTTTGTGTGTAAGTGTGTGAAAACGAACAGGAATGGACAAACTTGCTTCGGGCCTCATTTATTTATTTATTTTCCTTTCGCTCAACTGGCATGATTTTTTTTTCTGTAGCTGCAAATAAACCGGATAAGTTGGCAAAAGAACCATCCCAAGACGGCGAGCCCTAGCCGGTGCTAAACGCCAGCATGCCAGCGCGGCCAACTATTTGGCAACATATACATTTTAAATTTTCTACAGCTGCCGCTACAAATATTTGCAGTTTGGCGCATGCAGTAACAGAGTGTGAGACATTTCATAAGAGAACACTCGCAAATGAAAAATCTCATAAATGAGAAAAAATATACAAACATTTATATAAAACAGTATTAATGAGAAGAAGCTAATTTATCAGCATTCATAAATGAATAATATGGATATTTGTGGTTTTTCACTGTTCATATGTGAATGTTAAACAAAAATAGTTACACACATTCATATGCGATCATAGACCGAAAATTTTGTGTTGTTCGTTTATGAGCGTGAAAAATAACGGTAAAATTTTAGAAATATCATTTGTATAGATGTTGATATTTCAAAGTTCATAAATGAAAACTTCTGAACCCGGACTACAATACATTTCTCGCCCTAGCATGCTTTTATTGAAAATTGCCTCTGAATCTCCAGCACCAGTCTAGCGACAGGGCTAGAAACTGGGTACCGAGCATCCAAAAATCTATTACTCATTTTGTGATCGCAAATCTATGTAAATATGAAAAATTTTTCTTATAAAATACAACGAAACGCATTACAAACTTACAGCCTGTTTATTGAACACGTCAAATAAAAAACGACATAGGACGATACAAACATGTAGTGGTTTCTGTTTTTTCGCTTGACTTTCGTTGTGTCACGTAAGTATATATCCACACTGTGTTAAATTAGAGTATTCCCAATCCGCAAATAATTATATTTTGCTATTTTTTCTCATATAAAATTATTTTTAAGCAACCCTACTTAGGTTAACAAAACAAATTTGGGTGAGTTTCAAAAAGTCACTTGCGATGCAACATAACAAAGTCATGCATTCCTAAACCAACCGTGTAAATGTTGACTATGTCATACATCCCAAAATGTATAATAAGTTATCGATGCGCATACAAAAGGCAAATTGTGCAGCAATTATTGGATTGACGCTTTGTTGTGCATGACAAATGAAAAGTAAAGGCCATGATTCACTAACATACTCAGTCGTATGATCTGCAAAAAATAGCATGTGTGCTAAAAAACTATGATAGTGTTGATTAGAAATGTACTTATGTATGTGACAGACTTTTTGAAAGAATTTGTTAAAAAATTTGTTTTTCCATGCGATCAGAGTTGTCAAATATTTTTTTTTTTTTTGTATGATAGTGTGTCATCTACAACGTCATTTTGAAGCGATTTTTGAGGACAGAATCCTATCAGAATTTTTTGTGATTGAATCGTACGGTTGTGTAGGATAGTGAATCCTCGCCTTTACTAAATAATTTTTTAATGTTTTAAAGTTATTGTTCAAACAAATATTATTTATTTTTTTAATGAAAAAATCGACCTTTTGTGAAAGAAAGTGGTTAAACCGCAGCACTGCAATGTGTTTAGACTTTTTGAAACTCACCCTTTGTCAAACAAATATTTTGTCATTTAGTGAAAAACCATTAAGTGAAAATCTATACATATAATAAAATAGTAACTCACTTCCGTCTGTCTGTCTGCCTGCATGGCGTTCGCATCACGTAAAAACTCCTGGGGGGTTACTCTGTATTACGATGCGTAAGAAAATCTGAGCGAAAATGAATAATTGATACTCTTTAATGCGATTGTACGTTTGGCTTTCGCATTATTATTTTTCTCTTTCGCAAATCTGATAGCACCGCACTCTGTAAAACGTCAAAAATATTTTATACACATAAATACTTCCGACAACAAAAGAGCAAACGCAAAGGGAGAAAAACATGTAAGTACATACCTACTTAACATTTTTTACTTTTGATATTTAATTTGTTATTTTTAGGGAGAAAGTAAAGAAACTGTTGACAAACCAGCGGCAATTTGAAATTCTAGTTGAATTCATGGTGCAGCATAGTGATTTGGCGAAGGGGAATTTGCAGGCAGCAAATGCAAAACAAACCACAAATAACTTGTGGACAAAATTGTCCGATAACCTAAATGCCAATGGACCACCTGTAAGGGTTATAGCAGGCTAGAAAAAGGTAAGGGCAATGGTGTTATTTATATACATATGCTCATTATTAAGCTAATAATGTATACATACTTATGTATGTGCACACATATTTATGTACATAGGTTTGGTCCGATTTGAAGAACCACACTAAGCTAAAGATGCGTAAAAATAAATTGAGCATAAGTGGTACGGCTGGTGGTCCATCACAATTTTGCCCACTTTCTTCCATTGAGGAAGAAATTAGTAATCTTCTTCATATGGAAGAAGCTTTAAGCGGCTTACCAACGACGTCTTGCTTTGGTACAAGCGGTTGTAATACTAGCAATGTAACGTTAGTGAGCAGTGATTGTCCGGAGGAAATTTTGGATTCGCCGCAAAATAAAAATCAAAAACTTAATGAAGACTTTCTCACCGCTAAACGAAAGAGACTATCAACCACAAATGACCGGGAGAATCTTCTTAAAACGCAGGTAGAAAATCAAGCATTATATCAAAATGATTCGGTAATAGTACTTAAGGAGAGACGGAACGATATAAAAGACAGCGAGGTATGCTCGGAAGTCACACGAACTAAAAAAAGAAAAGCTTGCACTTTGCAAGGAAAAATTTAAATTTAAAAAAGAGAGCAATATTCAAAATCAAAAAATCAAGCTATAAAAATTATTATTAAAATGAAAGATGTTAGAATTGGAGACTGAAAAAGGAATAAGGATGTGATAATGTACATAAATATTTATGCCTTTATATTTTATTATCAGATCTTTTGTTGTGCACATGAAGTGCCTTGTTTTGTTTTTTTAATTTTTAACATTATTATTTACTTTTGAAAATTTTTAATTATTATTAGTCGAACTGTTTTATGTATTACATACAATGAAATTTATAATCAACTAATAATAATTAAATAATAATAATTAAAAATTTTGAAAATTAAAAATCGCAAAGCACCGCGCAATCTTGTTTACTCAATAAAGTTTGGTTTGATACTAGATTAGTGTTAACTAAAAACGAATGTTGGAAGAAAACAAATAAAATAAAAGTAACTTCATTGCTAACCGAAGATTCGCTGAAGGAACAACAAAATATGGGTGGTAAATATTAAAGTAAAAATATTCAACAAGAGGGAAGCTTAAGGGTAGACTTCGTTCTCACCAACTGACGATTGATAATTGAATACATGTTTTTCTCGTATTCCTTTATCTGGGTTTGGTTGGTTAAATAGATGATGCTTACAACTAAAACACTACCCTAAGTAGATTAGATACAAGAGTGCTGATGACGGACGTGCTGGTGTCTAAAAATTAAATTTTCCCAATTTTTCTTTAATATTATCACCTAATTTATAATTTAATTAATTCTTTCTTAGAGAGAATAAAAACGAACTTAAGCTTGATTATAAATTTCATTGTATGTAATTATTATTTACTTACACGTACATATCTATACGATTAAAAAAAAATGTACATACTTATGTAATCATTTTTTATGCCAAAGAAGTGCCATTTTTATTTTTAAAATAATATTTAATATAAAAGTAAATTAAATCGAATTTTATGATCTCAAACTAAAATTGTTTTTAATTTCATTGCGTATTTGTGTCGCAATATGCAAATGATCATTATTGACCGCATTGTCATGAACTGCAAACTCAATTTCGCCAGAGATGTCCCTTTCAGGTACCGCGAATAGTGGTGCGTTGAAGTCCAAACAAATATTATGAAGAGCACAGCAAACATTCATTATTTGAAAGACTCTTTCTGCTGAGTAGTGTAATTCCCTACCTGCTAATAGACACCGTTATCTACTCTTTAAAACACCAAAAACTCTTTCAATTATGGATCGCTCTTTGCTAAATCTGTCATTAAAGTATGATTCGGCAGAGTTTTCTCTGGCGTTTCTATATGGAGTTAGCAGCCAGGGTTCCAAAGGATAACCTGAATCGCCTTTAAGAAAATTCAATAAGTATTTTTCTAATAAATATTTGAAATAATTTACCAATAATCCAAAAGCCTTTTTCTCCTCTTTCAAAACGTTCTTTAAGCCTTTGTTTTGCGCTAAAAAGGCTCCACACATGTGAATAATGACATGCACCGGTAATCAACAAATCTTATGAACATTTGATGATCACATATCTGAAAAAGTACAATCAAAATTAAATAAAAAAACAAAATACATACATACATATATAAAAATAGTCACACACAAACATAGCATTCATACTGTGTTTCAATTTTCGGTTAAAGTATAAATGTTCACTTCTAACCGGTCTAACTATTTGGATATGAGTGCCATCCACTGCTCCAATCACGCCAGGAATGCCACATGTGTGGTAAAAGGCTCGTCTTGCTCTTTTTCCGAGGACATATCAAAACTTATATGCTTTTCACACAGTATTTTCTAAATCGCCGTGCAGATTTCTATTAACAACGAGACATTGATTGTTGAGATAACCCTAAAAAATGGTCTTGCCCAATTTGGTGTTGGTATCTGCCTTGTCCCAATAATTTTAATGCAGCGCCTAATTTTATCATATTTGGCATCGATGTCGATCGCCTTGCAACTTTCAGCTCATGTTGTATACTATTTAAAACATAAACAAACGCGTCTTTATTAAGACGAAAATTTTGCACAAAACTAAAAAAAATACAGCCTGTGTTAGATAACACGGGCGCATAGGTCAGACGTAGAATACGTTAGTCGTTTTGCAATTAAAATATATGAATTAAATGTAATTTTTGATAAATGATTTAAATCTATCTAATATATACGCATACAACTGATAGCTAGTTATTAAGTTTTTGTAACATTAGTAGGCGTTTGCATGTATTAAAGTTAATTAATTTTAGATAGGATAAGTTATGTGTGATAAGTTATTTTATGTATGTACAGTATAATTTTTAGTAAAATAAGATAACAACAAAACTACCAAAATGAAAGACAATTATTTTATAGGGTATTTTTTATATGAAATTAAAATTTATTCTTTTATATTTACAATGATTGGTTTATGATATGAAAAGTATGATATGTATGTGTGACAATTAATATCAATATTTCTGCTGAAAACCATATCAATACATGTGTTCCTGATAGTTGTGGATGCGATGGACGATTTTAATTGTAAATTGAATGTAGTATCCATAAATTCCAAAAATGGTCTGTTTTCATGTTTCATAATGTCCAGATTGAAGTCTCCTGCTAAAATGATTGGCATAGTATTTAAACCTAAACTGGAAAATAGTGGGTTATTATTGTTTGAACTGTATTGATTTAAATATCGATTTATGAATAAACATATTTGCGTAAGCGGTGTGTTTGGGTGTATATAAATAACTGCAAGTAATATTTTGTTATTATTGATTATTATCTCAGTGCCACATAAATCTCCAAAGTTATTTCTTGTTTGAAATTGCTCTTGGATGACTGTTGAAAATCGTGATATTTCTTCAGGTGCTACTATTGTAGCATTGGAAACATTTGCATAAATAGAAACTCCACCAGATCTCGTATCGTTCGTTTTGTATTTGCATACTAAATTAAAATTTTTTATATTTATAACTTCATTTTTTACCCATGTTTCGGTCAAGAGTAACCAATTGGTAGTTTGTAAAATAGGATCTGATTCTATATCCAAGACATGTGCCTTCAAACTTTGTGTATTGATACAGATGAATGAGTATTTAGTCGATGTTAAAAATTGTTTTGCTTCATCACATACAGCGAGTAACTTATAATCTTGCAAACGTTCCAATTCTTGTCTTAATTCTATCATTTTTGGCGAATTGCAGCCTTTTTTGTGGTAAAATGTATAGTCATCCGTTTCGTTGGTTATGTATAAGCCTTCATAAGTTGTGACACGTGAAAGTGCGACGTAAACTAACTGTTGATCCTGACTTTTCTTGTATTTAAAGACTATTTCATTAAAGGAGCCGCCTTGTGATTTGTGTATGGTTAAAGCAGAGGCTGGTGACAGTGGAAATTGCTGACGTGTACATTTTATGCTGTTGGTTAAGGAAATTTTTGCTGTTATTTTTGTAATAGGCGTCCAGTCAGCAGAAAGCACTGTTGGTCTACTTGCAACTAAAGGCCGACATTTAATTTTTAATTTGTGACCAATGTCACTATTGTCAAAGTGTAACCATACTCTAATGAAACTATTTTCATCATTTTCATCATATTCCATATATTTTGCAATTCCAATGGCACCATTTACAATACCGTCTTCCACATCGATGTTACATGTTATCATGTATGGCTTTCCTTCGCAAAGTTTCAATATATATGGCAATCCTCCGCACTCAGTGATGCTAAGTTTATGCAGCCTAGTTCTTGCCCCAACTAATTCGTCATTTGTTCTGTAGCCTTGATAAGTATCTATGCAACTGCTGACAACAAAAGTTGAAATCGATTCCAAATTATATTTATCAACATCAGCATTGAGATGGAAAAGACGTATAGCATTTGGAACATTTTCTTTGCACCACTCAGTGGTACGAAAACGACTTTCTATGAGATGTGCTTCCTCAGCAGCTAATTCTTCTCCGTTGCCGATTTTCGTTAAGATATTAGAAAATGTTGTATCGCTTTGTCGCATAACTTTTGTTAAATTATAAAATTTTAAAGATTGCCAAAGTGAAGCTCCGGTTAGAGAACCTCTAGTTGGCTTAAAAATGGCTCTCGCATTTACTGGTGGGAGTTGTCTAAGATCACCACAAAATATTACACTAAGCCCACCGAATGGAGTGTCAAAATTTCCAGTAATTTCACACATTCGTCCGTGTATTTTTTGTAATATATCAGAACTCAGCATACTAACTTCATCTATGAAAATTACTTTGACATTAGCAAAAGCATTTCGATAACTGTGTATCGTTTCTCTGGACATTGCTGCGTTAGACCTTCTCGAAATTGCAATTCGAAAGGTGGAATGTACTGTAGAGCCACCAAGTGCTATTGCTGCTTTCCCTGTGGAAGCACATGCGACATAAGCGTTCGATCTACTGGAATGGCTTTGAGTAAAACGATTCGTTATTTCTTTTGCTAAGTTCAGAGTGAAAGTTTTGCCCGTTCCTGCAGCACCAGTGAAGAAAATTTGTATAATTTGGTTTGAGCTTAATAAAGTATTCATCAGTGTCAACAGTAAATTTCGTTGATCTTGATTTGTTAATCGCATATTTTGGCAAAATTCTTGTGAAGTCATAACATTTTTACGCTCGCGAACTATGGCTGTCATAGTTCCGGTTGGAATACTATCAAAGTCATCATTATTTGCATCGGTAGTAGCCAACAATTGGACGACTCGATTTTGTGCAGCTGCAACCATTTCACGATCATCTTGTAAATCTTTGTTTAGAGAATTATAAAGTTCAATATGTTTCGCAATATCACACAATTCATATTTTGTGAAATTTCTCATAATTTCTTCATTGCGTTCATCGAATAATTGCAAATATTTTAAATGGTCCAGAATATCAATATGTTCACATCTGAACGGTAAAAACAAAGTAACCATTTCGCGTTTATATTCAGAGTAACTGTTAACCATGTTGTAATGAACATAGCGTAAAACTCGTGCGTGTCTCCTTTTGGTACAATTTGTGTTATTTGGATTATTCGAGAAATTATACCATGCGGCAAAATCAGCTAAACAAATATCATTCAGTTCTTCTGGCCGATATTCATATTTTTGCAAAATATTTGATGTCCAAATATCAGTAGAACTGCTGCTTATTTCTTCTCTGTCCATTTGATCTCGCCTTTTATGTGTTTTGTGACGTTCTGTAGGCCACATTGTAGGGATAAATACCACTTCACGACTGGATTCCGACATAGGCTGTCGCAATAAATACCATGCTGCTTCTTGACTACACATTTCCACAGAATTAATCATGTTAATGCAAACTTTCTTAAGTAATCCTAAATAATCTTCGTTCGGGTGATGTGCTTGTAATTCAATGAGTTTGGAATGTAAATTACTAATGCCACGATTACTTTTATTCACATATTCTACAACGTATGCCGCACATGAGTATTCATCTAGAATAAATTGAAAATCCATATTGGAATTGAGCACTCCAGCTATCCAAGGATTGAATGTGTTTGTCCAAATCTCTTGCATATTTCTTTTATATATGACAGTTGCTCTTTTTAGAGATGCTCTGATTACATTTAAATAATAATTCATGTTCATGTTGTTATCAGTCAAAAAATCTTGTAAAGTAGGATAAATTCTTTCCGAAAGATTTTTATACAAATTTGCAGCCCGAGTCTTAAGCACAGCCTTACGACTATCACTTTCAGCTAACGGTAACAGAATTCTAGTAACGTCCATAGGCCAATATGGAATATTGAAACGGCATTTGTGCTGGTCTCTCTTGAAACACGTGAATGTATGTTGGTGCACTTGATTAGAATAAGTGTCTGGCAAGTCAGTGGACGACACAGAACATAAATCAGTAATTAATTTCACTGTATTTGGCATATTTTCTGATATTGGCTCGTCTGGTGCGTTCTGTAGCCACAACAAAATATGGGCATGTGGACTACCCCGATGCTGGAATTCTATGCGCTTAAAATAATCCAAAACTCGGTATTTTTTAATAGGATTGTACGGCTTGTTTGCTGATAATATTTGCATAATAACGTTAACTAATTTATGGAAATATATGCAACAAATGATAGGGTCTTCATTCACAAGGGCAGTTCGTTGAAATGCTCTTAGTTGATTCATGGGATCATGAAGTTCGTGACCATTTGACTCTCGAGAAAGTTTATATAGTATTTTTAATAAATGAGGCCAACGTACTTCATTGGCACTCAATGTAAGAAACATTGTTGGCTTTCCGAGTTGTCGAATCATAGCGAATAAGTCCTTTTTCCTTTTATTCCAATACTGCATAGAATTTGGTATAGATTGAAAGAAAGATAAGTTTTTTTCAACTGCAGCTTCAATGAACTCTCTATTTTCCAGCATTTCTCGTGTTACATTGTTAGTACAATTGTGAAATTTGAAAACAGAATGCAGTCCACTTGACACTCTAAGTCTTATAATTTTTGCTGCTACATAAAGAATATGCTGAGGCGTGGCACCACGTCTATCACTACGCCTAATTTCGCTGGAGGCTATATTAAATGGTGTAGCCTTGACTCCTTGCTTAAACGTTCTGGGTTGACCATAATATATAGCTGGAAAAGATAACTCTTCAGCATATGTATCATATATGATGCTCACTGCTTGTTTATTTTGTGCTGGTGCAATATCCAAATATTTTGATTCATCCCACAACATTGTTTGTTGTTGCGCCAATAACATTTCGTTGTCATTTTCATTGTTGATGCATTCTATTTCTTCATTTGCAACTTCAATGTTAGGTGCTCTGCTTGTTGAAGGTTGTTCATCATGAAGATTGTTGAAAGATTGAACATTAAACTGAATGTTGTAATGTTTGTACAACGGTGTTGATATCATAAAAGAAAGCCATGCCTTAATTGTACTTTTCTTAACTTCACCACATAAGTAGGTAGACTTATGTAAAATATTTCTTTTGATGTTGACATTAAATGCGTAGTCATCATCTAGCTGACGAGGCAACTGATTTACCATTTCTTCAATTTCGACTGGTACATTTATTACTTGTCCAATGATTTTATATGTTCCCAATTCCCGACGTAAACGACGTATTTGCATAAAAGGAAGTCTTGGCGAAATTAAGCGCTCTGATATTATATCCAATGGTGGCAAATTTAATTGATGCGGTGGATATTTAAATCCGTTAAATTTGCATAAATTTGGAAGTTTATTACGAGCAAAACATTGTTTGCAAGTATGACAATAATGGGTAAAATTATCATCATTAGCGCATTCAACAGGAAAATGTGATTGAAGTATACGTTTATGACGAGGTAATATAATAAACAAATCTGATGCAAACCAAAGCCTGTCACATACATCACAAACATGTCCCAAATTATTATCAAGAAATAATTTTTTAAATTCATCGTTCGCCTTTTGATACGATTCGAGGTAAGAGTTAGGTCTTGTATACCGCTGATTTGGTTGTGTTAGCTGTTGCTGATGTATCTGCAGTTGTTGTTGTTCATTTTGCATGTCACTGTAAATAGAATTTGTATTAGTTTATAAGAGGTTAATAATCATTTGAATAAGAACTTACTTTAGTTGTGTTAGCTGTTGTTGTTGCAGTTGTTGTTGTTCTTGGTCTGGCGTTTCACTGTAAATATAATTTGTATTATGTTATTATTTGTTAAATATCATTTAAATTTGAACTTACCTTAATTGTGTTAGCTGTTGTCGTTGTTGTAGTTGCAGCAGTTGTTGTTGTTGTTGTTGTTCATTTTGCGTATCACTGTAAATAGTATTTGTATTAGTTTATAATAGGTTAACAATCATTTGAATATAAACTTACTTTAGTTGTGTTACCTGTTGTTGTTGATGTATCTGCAGTTGTTGTTGTTCATTTTGCATGTCACTGTAAATAGAATTTGTATTAGTTTATAAGAGGTTAATAATCATTTGAATAAGAACTTACTTTAGTTGTGTTAGCTGTTGTTGTTGATGTATCTGCAGTTGTTGTTGTTCATTTTGCATGTCACTGTAAATAGAATTTGTATTAGTTTATAAGAGGTTAATAATCATTTGAATAAGAACTTACTTTAGTTGTGTTAGCTGTTGTTGTTGCAGTTGTTGTTGTTCTTGGTCTGGCGTTTCACTGTAAATATAATTTGTATTATGTTATTATTTGTTAAATATCATTTAAATTTGAACTTACCTTAATTGTGTTAGCTGTTGTCGTTGTTGTAGTTGCAGCAGTTGTTGTTGTTGTTGTTGTTGTTGTTCATTTTGCGTATCACTGTAAATAGTATTTGTATTAGTTTATAATAGGTTAACAATCATTTGAATATAAACTTACTTTAGTTGTGTTACCTGTTGTTGTTGATGTATCTGCAGTTGTTGTTGTTCATTTTGCATGTCACTGTAAATAGAATTTGTATTAGTTTATAAGAGGTTAATAATCATTTGAATAAGAACTTACTTTAGTTGTGTTAGCTGTTGTTGTTGATGTATCTGCAGTTGTTGTTGTTCATTTTGCATGTCACTGTAAATAGAATTTGTATTAGTTTATAAGAGGTTAATAATCATTTGAATAAGAACTTACTTTAGTTGTGTTAGCTGTTGTTGTTGCAGTTGTTGTTGTTCTTGGTCTGGCGTTTCACTGTAAATATAATTTGTATTATGTTATTATTTGTTAAATATCATTTAAATTTGAACTTACCTTAATTGTGTTAGCTGTTGTCGTTGTTGTAGTTGCAGCAGTTGTTGTTGTTGTTGTTGTTCATTTTGCGTATCACTGTAAATAGTATTTGTATTAGTTTATAATAGGTTAACAATCATTTGAATATAAACTTACTTTAGTTGTGTTACCTGTTGTTGTTGATGTATCTGCAGTTGTTGTTGTTCATTTTGCATGTCACTGTAAATAGGATTTGTATTAGTTTATAAGAGGTTAATAATCATTTGAATATAAACTTACTTTAGTTGTGTTAGCTGTTGTTGTTGTTGTTCTTGATCTAGTATGTCACTGTAAATAGAATTTGTATTAGTTTATAATTGGTTAATAATAATTTAAATATAAACTTACTTTGGTTGTGTTAGCAGTTGCTGTTGTTGTAGTTGCAGTTGATGTTCTTCACTGCATGCATAAAATTGGAAACACGTTTATGTATGTACATACTTATGAAATGGGTTTTGCATGCAATTTACTTACGATTGGTTGTTCTGAGATTTAATTCGTTTGCTTTTTTCAACCGAATTAAAATATTTTGTTGCAAAGTTGATACGTCTTTTACGCGGCATTTTCATATATATATGACGTTTTTCATAAACACATTCCCGTGAATACATTGGGAAGTAGTTGGAAAGCAAATATTCTATTGTGCTGCCATATCACAAAAGTAATTCCTATCGCTGTACATCTAATAAAGATGTCGCTACAATGTGGCGATAACCCAAATAAGTTTGGAAACCACTGATCTAAACGATTGGAATAGTTTTCAAGAAGATTATTAATTTATTTTTTAGTTTGTGTGCTCGAAGACTATGCCATATGTTTAAGGATGAAACTACATCTATTTTAACGTATAACATTATAGCGACATCTTCATTTGAAGTACAGCTACAGCAATAAATTTTATGATATGGCAGCACAAAAGATTATTTGCTTTCCAACTACTTCCCAATGTATTCACAGGAATGTGTTTAGGAAAAACGCCATTGATATAGTGTTGGAATAGTTTTCAAGAAGATTTATTAATTTATTTTTTAGTTTGTGTGCTCGAAGACTGTATGCCATGTGTTTAAGGATGAAACTACATCTAGTTGAACGTATTACATTATAGCGACATCTTCATTTGAAGTACAGCTACAGCAATAAATTTTATGATATGGCAGCACAAAAGATTACCTGCTTTCCAACTACTTCCCAATGTATTCACAGGAATGTGTTTAGGAAAAACGCCATTGTATTAATGTACATACATACACACACATTTAAAAAGATCTGTAAACTATCAAGCACACACGTTTCCACGCTCCCCTCCCTTCATTTTATGTTCCCCGCCAAACGAACTAATAACCGACCCATCCAACAAAACGAAATGTACACACACACATACATTTACACGCTGCTCGCAAAGCACAGCCAAGCCAAAATCATTTGATTTCACAACAACAACAAAAAAAACAGTGGCATTCACAAACCAACAACAACAGCGGCATGTACAAAAAAAGTCTAAAATATCATGCTGTTCAATTTTTATTTCCCTAACTCCATAAAACTTTTATATATAGACATATAATTTTTTTAATGTAATTCGAAACAAAACATATTACCAAAACAAGCTGGCATATAAAAATTGCTAAAATATGTTTTAATATTTAAGTAAAAGTGGGTGAAAGTTGACAAACATTTTCTCAAAATGTTCTGCTCCAGATCAACACCCCTACCTTACCGTATAACGTATTCTACGTTAAAAAAAAATACAGCCTGTGTTAGATAACACGGGCGCATAGGTCAGACGTAGAATACGTTAGTCGTTTTGCAATTAAAATATATGAATTAAATGTAATTTTTGATAAATGATTTAAATCTATCTAATATATACGCATACAACTGATAGCTAGTTATTAAGTTTTTGTAACATTAGTAGGCGTTTGCATGTATTAAAGTTAATTAATTTTAGATAGGATAAGTTATGTGTGATAAGTTATTTTATGTATGTACAGTATAATTTTTAGTAAAATAAGATAACAACAAAACTACCAAAATGAAAGACAATTATTTTATAGGGTATTTTTTATATGAAATTAAAATTTATTCTTTTATATTTACAATGATTGGTTTATGATATGAAAAGTATGATATGTATGTGTGACAATTAATATCAATATTTCTGCTGAAAACCATATCAATACATGTGTTCCTGATAGTTGTGGATGCGATGGACGATTTTAATTGTAAATTGAATGTAGTATCCATAAATTCCAAAAATGGTCTGTTTTCATGTTTCATAATGTCCAGATTGAAGTCTCCTGCTAAAATGATTGGCATAGTATTTAAACCTAAACTGGAAAATAGTGGGTTATTATTGTTTGAACTGTATTGATTTAAATATCGATTTATGAATAAACATATTTGCGTAAGCGGTGTGTTTGGGTGTATATAAATAACTGCAAGTAATATTTTGTTATTATTGATTATTATCTCAGTGCCACATAAATCTCCAAAGTTATTTCTTGTTTGAAATTGCTCTTGGATGACTGTTGAAAATCGTGATATTTCTTCAGGTGCTACTATTGTAGCATTGGAAACATTTGCATAAATAGAAACTCCACCAGATCTCGTATCGTTCGTTTTGTATTTGCATACTAAATTAAAATTTTTTATATTTATAACTTCATTTTTTACCCATGTTTCGGTCAAGAGTAACCAATTGGTAGTTTGTAAAATAGGATCTGATTCTATATCCAAGACATGTGCCTTCAAACTTTGTGTATTGATACAGATGAATGAGTATTTAGTCGATGTTAAAAATTGTTTTGCTTCATCACATACAGCGAGTAACTTATAATCTTGCAAACGTTCCAATTCTTGTCTTAATTCTATCATTTTTGGCGAATTGCAGCCTTTTTTGTGGTAAAATGTATAGTCATCCGTTTCGTTGGTTATGTATAAGCCTTCATAAGTTGTGACACGTGAAAGTGCGACGTAAACTAACTGTTGATCCTGACTTTTCTTGTATTTAAAGACTATTTCATTAAAGGAGCCGCCTTGTGATTTGTGTATGGTTAAAGCAGAGGCTGGTGACAGTGGAAATTGCTGACGTGTACATTTTATGCTGTTGGTTAAGGAAATTTTTGCTGTTATTTTTGTAATAGGCGTCCAGTCAGCAGAAAGCACTGTTGGTCTACTTGCAACTAAAGGCCGACATTTAATTTTTAATTTGTGACCAATGTCACTATTGTCAAAGTGTAACCATACTCTAATGAAACTATTTTCATCATTTTCATCATATTCCATATATTTTGCAATTCCAATGGCACCATTTACAATACCGTCTTCCACATCGATGTTACATGTTATCATGTATGGCTTTCCTTCGCAAAGTTTCAATATATATGGCAATCCTCCGCACTCAGTGATGCTAAGTTTATGCAGCCTAGTTCTTGCCCCAACTAATTCGTCATTTGTTCTGTAGCCTTGATAAGTATCTATGCAACTGCTGACAACAAAAGTTGAAATCGATTCCAAATTATATTTATCAACATCAGCATTGAGATGGAAAAGACGTATAGCATTTGGAACATTTTCTTTGCACCACTCAGTGGTACGAAAACGACTTTCTATGAGATGTGCTTCCTCAGCAGCTAATTCTTCTCCGTTGCCGATTTTCGTTAAGATATTAGAAAATGTTGTATCGCTTTGTCGCATAACTTTTGTTAAATTATAAAATTTTAAAGATTGCCAAAGTGAAGCTCCGGTTAGAGAACCTCTAGTTGGCTTAAAAATGGCTCTCGCATTTACTGGTGGGAGTTGTCTAAGATCACCACAAAATATTACACTAAGCCCACCGAATGGAGTGTCAAAATTTCCAGTAATTTCACACATTCGTCCGTGTATTTTTTGTAATATATCAGAACTCAGCATACTAACTTCATCTATGAAAATTACTTTGACATTAGCAAAAGCATTTCGATAACTGTGTATCGTTTCTCTGGACATTGCTGCGTTAGACCTTCTCGAAATTGCAATTCGAAAGGTGGAATGTACTGTAGAGCCACCAAGTGCTATTGCTGCTTTCCCTGTGGAAGCACATGCGACATAAGCGTTCGATCTACTGGAATGGCTTTGAGTAAAACGATTCGTTATTTCTTTTGCTAAGTTCAGAGTGAAAGTTTTGCCCGTTCCTGCAGCACCAGTGAAGAAAATTTGTATAATTTGGTTTGAGCTTAATAAAGTATTCATCAGTGTCAACAGTAAATTTCGTTGATCTTGATTTGTTAATCGCATATTTTGGCAAAATTCTTGTGAAGTCATAACATTTTTACGCTCGCGAACTATGGCTGTCATAGTTCCGGTTGGAATACTATCAAAGTCATCATTATTTGCATCGGTAGTAGCCAACAATTGGACGACTCGATTTTGTGCAGCTGCAACCATTTCACGATCATCTTGTAAATCTTTGTTTAGAGAATTATAAAGTTCAATATGTTTCGCAATATCACACAATTCATATTTTGTGAAATTTCTCATAATTTCTTCATTGCGTTCATCGAATAATTGCAAATATTTTAAATGGTCCAGAATATCAATATGTTCACATCTGAACGGTAAAAACAAAGTAACCATTTCGCGTTTATATTCAGAGTAACTGTTAACCATGTTGTAATGAACATAGCGTAAAACTCGTGCGTGTCTCCTTTTGGTACAATTTGTGTTATTTGGATTATTCGAGAAATTATACCATGCGGCAAAATCAGCTAAACAAATATCATTCAGTTCTTCTGGCCGATATTCATATTTTTGCAAAATATTTGATGTCCAAATATCAGTAGAACTGCTGCTTATTTCTTCTCTGTCCATTTGATCTCGCCTTTTATGTGTTTTGTGACGTTCTGTAGGCCACATTGTAGGGATAAATACCACTTCACGACTGGATTCCGACATAGGCTGTCGCAATAAATACCATGCTGCTTCTTGACTACACATTTCCACAGAATTAATCATGTTAATGCAAACTTTCTTAAGTAATCCTAAATAATCTTCGTTCGGGTGATGTGCTTGTAATTCAATGAGTTTGGAATGTAAATTACTAATGCCACGATTACTTTTATTCACATATTCTACAACGTATGCCGCACATGAGTATTCATCTAGAATAAATTGAAAATCCATATTGGAATTGAGCACTCCAGCTATCCAAGGATTGAATGTGTTTGTCCAAATCTCTTGCATATTTCTTTTATATATGACAGTTGCTCTTTTTAGAGATGCTCTGATTACATTTAAATAATAATTCATGTTCATGTTGTTATCAGTCAAAAAATCTTGTAAAGTAGGATAAATTCTTTCCGAAAGATTTTTATACAAATTTGCAGCCCGAGTCTTAAGCACAGCCTTACGACTATCACTTTCAGCTAACGGTAACAGAATTCTAGTAACGTCCATAGGCCAATATGGAATATTGAAACGGCATTTGTGCTGGTCTCTCTTGAAACACGTGAATGTATGTTGGTGCACTTGATTAGAATAAGTGTCTGGCAAGTCAGTGGACGACACAGAACATAAATCAGTAATTAATTTCACTGTATTTGGCATATTTTCTGATATTGGCTCGTCTGGTGCGTTCTGTAGCCACAACAAAATATGGGCATGTGGACTACCCCGATGCTGGAATTCTATGCGCTTAAAATAATCCAAAACTCGGTATTTTTTAATAGGATTGTACGGCTTGTTTGCTGATAATATTTGCATAATAACGTTAACTAATTTATGGAAATATATGCAACAAATGATAGGGTCTTCATTCACAAGGGCAGTTCGTTGAAATGCTCTTAGTTGATTCATGGGATCATGAAGTTCGTGACCATTTGACTCTCGAGAAAGTTTATATAGTATTTTTAATAAATGAGGCCAACGTACTTCATTGGCACTCAATGTAAGAAACATTGTTGGCTTTCCGAGTTGTCGAATCATAGCGAATAAGTCCTTTTTCCTTTTATTCCAATACTGCATAGAATTTGGTATAGATTGAAAGAAAGATAAGTTTTTTTCAACTGCAGCTTCAATGAACTCTCTATTTTCCAGCATTTCTCGTGTTACATTGTTAGTACAATTGTGAAATTTGAAAACAGAATGCAGTCCACTTGACACTCTAAGTCTTATAATTTTTGCTGCTACATAAAGAATATGCTGAGGCGTGGCACCACGTCTATCACTACGCCTAATTTCGCTGGAGGCTATATTAAATGGTGTAGCCTTGACTCCTTGCTTAAACGTTCTGGGTTGACCATAATATATAGCTGGAAAAGATAACTCTTCAGCATATGTATCATATATGATGCTCACTGCTTGTTTATTTTGTGCTGGTGCAATATCCAAATATTTTGATTCATCCCACAACATTGTTTGTTGTTGCGCCAATAACATTTCGTTGTCATTTTCATTGTTGATGCATTCTATTTCTTCATTTGCAACTTCAATGTTAGGTGCTCTGCTTGTTGAAGGTTGTTCATCATGAAGATTGTTGAAAGATTGAACATTAAACTGAATGTTGTAATGTTTGTACAACGGTGTTGATATCATAAAAGAAAGCCATGCCTTAATTGTACTTTTCTTAACTTCACCACATAAGTAGGTAGACTTATGTAAAATATTTCTTTTGATGTTGACATTAAATGCGTAGTCATCATCTAGCTGACGAGGCAACTGATTTACCATTTCTTCAATTTCGACTGGTACATTTATTACTTGTCCAATGATTTTATATGTTCCCAATTCCCGACGTAAACGACGTATTTGCATAAAAGGAAGTCTTGGCGAAATTAAGCGCTCTGATATTATATCCAATGGTGGCAAATTTAATTGATGCGGTGGATATTTAAATCCGTTAAATTTGCATAAATTTGGAAGTTTATTACGAGCAAAACATTGTTTGCAAGTATGACAATAATGGGTAAAATTATCATCATTAGCGCATTCAACAGGAAAATGTGATTGAAGTATACGTTTATGACGAGGTAATATAATAAACAAATCTGATGCAAACCAAAGCCTGTCACATACATCACAAACATGTCCCAAATTATTATCAAGAAATAATTTTTTAAATTCATCGTTCGCCTTTTGATACGATTCGAGGTAAGAGTTAGGTCTTGTATACCGCTGATTTGGTTGTGTTAGCTGTTGCTGATGTATCTGCAGTTGTTGTTGTTCATTTTGCATGTCACTGTAAATAGAATTTGTATTAGTTTATAAGAGGTTAATAATCATTTGAATAAGAACTTACTTTAGTTGTGTTAGCTGTTGTTGTTGCAGTTGTTGTTGTTCTTGGTCTGGCGTTTCACTGTAAATATAATTTGTATTATGTTATTATTTGTTAAATATCATTTAAATTTGAACTTACCTTAATTGTGTTAGCTGTTGTCGTTGTTGTAGTTGCAGCAGTTGTTGTTGTTGTTGTTGTTCATTTTGCGTATCACTGTAAATAGTATTTGTATTAGTTTATAATAGGTTAACAATCATTTGAATATAAACTTACTTTAGTTGTGTTACCTGTTGTTGTTGATGTATCTGCAGTTGTTGTTGTTCATTTTGCATGTCACTGTAAATAGAATTTGTATTAGTTTATAAGAGGTTAATAATCATTTGAATAAGAACTTACTTTAGTTGTGTTAGCTGTTGTTGTTGATGTATCTGCAGTTGTTGTTGTTCATTTTGCATGTCACTGTAAATAGAATTTGTATTAGTTTATAAGAGGTTAATAATCATTTGAATAAGAACTTACTTTAGTTGTGTTAGCTGTTGTTGTTGCAGTTGTTGTTGTTCTTGGTCTGGCGTTTCACTGTAAATATAATTTGTATTATGTTATTATTTGTTAAATATCATTTAAATTTGAACTTACCTTAATTGTGTTAGCTGTTGTCGTTGTTGTAGTTGCAGCAGTTGTTGTTGTTGTTGTTGTTGTTGTTCATTTTGCGTATCACTGTAAATAGTATTTGTATTAGTTTATAATAGGTTAACAATCATTTGAATATAAACTTACTTTAGTTGTGTTACCTGTTGTTGTTGATGTATCTGCAGTTGTTGTTGTTCATTTTGCATGTCACTGTAAATAGAATTTGTATTAGTTTATAAGAGGTTAATAATCATTTGAATAAGAACTTACTTTAGTTGTGTTAGCTGTTGTTGTTGATGTATCTGCAGTTGTTGTTGTTCATTTTGCATGTCACTGTAAATAGAATTTGTATTAGTTTATAAGAGGTTAATAATCATTTGAATAAGAACTTACTTTAGTTGTGTTAGCTGTTGTTGTTGCAGTTGTTGTTGTTCTTGGTCTGGCGTTTCACTGTAAATATAATTTGTATTATGTTATTATTTGTTAAATATCATTTAAATTTGAACTTACCTTAATTGTGTTAGCTGTTGTCGTTGTTGTAGTTGCAGCAGTTGTTGTTGTTGTTGTTCATTTTGCGTATCACTGTAAATAGTATTTGTATTAGTTTATAATAGGTTAACAATCATTTGAATATAAACTTACTTTAGTTGTGTTACCTGTTGTTGTTGATGTATCTGCAGTTGTTGTTGTTCATTTTGCATGTCACTGTAAATAGGATTTGTATTAGTTTATAAGAGGTTAATAATCATTTGAATATAAACTTACTTTAGTTGTGTTAGCTGTTGTTGTTGTTGTTCTTGATCTAGTATGTCACTGTAAATAGAATTTGTATTAGTTTATAATTGGTTAATAATAATTTAAATATAAACTTACTTTGGTTGTGTTAGCAGTTGCTGTTGTTGTAGTTGCAGTTGATGTTCTTCACTGCATGCATAAAATTGGAAACACGTTTATGTATGTACATACTTATGAAATGGGTTTTGCATGCAATTTACTTACGATTGGTTGTTCTGAGATTTAATTCGTTTGCTTTTTTCAACCGAATTAAAATATTTTGTTGCAAAGTTGATACGTCTTTTACGCGGCATTTTCATATATATATGACGTTTTTCATAAACACATTCCCGTGAATACATTGGGAAGTAGTTGGAAAGCAAATATTCTATTGTGCTGCCATATCACAAAAGTAATTCCTATCGCTGTACATCTAATAAAGATGTCGCTACAATGTGGCGATAACCCAAATAAGTTTGGAAACCACTGATCTAAACGATTGGAATAGTTTTCAAGAAGATTATTAATTTATTTTTTAGTTTGTGTGCTCGAAGACTATGCCATATGTTTAAGGATGAAACTACATCTATTTTAACGTATAACATTATAGCGACATCTTCATTTGAAGTACAGCTACAGCAATAAATTTTATGATATGGCAGCACAAAAGATTATTTGCTTTCCAACTACTTCCCAATGTATTCACAGGAATGTGTTTAGGAAAAACGCCATTGATATAGTGTTGGAATAGTTTTCAAGAAGATTTATTAATTTATTTTTTAGTTTGTGTGCTCGAAGACTGTATGCCATGTGTTTAAGGATGAAACTACATCTAGTTGAACGTATTACATTATAGCGACATCTTCATTTGAAGTACAGCTACAGCAATAAATTTTATGATATGGCAGCACAAAAGATTACCTGCTTTCCAACTACTTCCCAATGTATTCACAGGAATGTGTTTAGGAAAAACGCCATTGTATTAATGTACATACATACACACACATTTAAAAAGATCTGTAAACTATCAAGCACACACGTTTCCACGCTCCCCTCCCTTCATTTTATGTTCCCCGCCAAACGAACTAATAACCGACCCATCCAACAAAACGAAATGTACACACACACATACATTTACACGCTGCTCGCAAAGCACAGCCAAGCCAAAATCATTTGATTTCACAACAACAACAAAAAAAACAGTGGCATTCACAAACCAACAACAACAGCGGCATGTACAAAAAAAGTCTAAAATATCATGCTGTTCAATTTTTATTTCCCTAACTCCATAAAACTTTTATATATAGACATATAATTTTTTTAATGTAATTCGAAACAAAACATATTACCAAAACAAGCTGGCATATAAAAATTGCTAAAATATGTTTTAATATTTAAGTAAAAGTGGGTGAAAGTTGACAAACATTTTCTCAAAATGTTCTGCTCCAGATCAACACCCCTACCTTACCGTATAACGTATTCTACGTTAAAAACAAATTCTTTACAACGTTTTCCACAACAAATTATTTGATTCTTACTTGCGGTCACTTAATGAGAGTATATCGCACCTACTTCTTAGGATTCTTCTTGTAATTCGTGCAACAGGTTCGTTTTCGTCTGTCATCCATATCGCTTCGGAATCCATCACAGTTTTATTTTGCACTAATCATATTTATAAAATAACTCACAAAAACTTTAAGTTTGTTTTGAAATGTAATTTATTTTTATTATTTTGACAGTTCATAATATCAATGTTAGTCAGTATTGCATACATTAAAAAAAACGCAATAGTGTTTGCGAAAGAGTTACAGAGTACGAAATTATACCTTTTACGCATTTCCCTTTCGCATCGAATTTGATTTCGCATCGCAATAGAGAGTAACCCCCCTGGATGGATTTTAAGAAAATTGTATATAGGATACATTCATTCCGCAAAAATATCTTAGAAAGTGGAGAAAAAGCAGTAAAAGTACGCAGTTGAACTAACCGGATATGAATACTTTACTTTTTATAAAGTAAAAAAATACATAAACTGACACGTAGCATATCTTAAGGCGGAACTGAAAACGTCGGTATTACCACATAGCACTAAATCGCCGGTTAAGTAAAATAATTATAAATTGGCTATGCTAGCTTCAAACTAATTCGCCTAAATAACACCAGAAGCGCTTGTGAAGCTTTACTATCGCACTAACCATATGTCTTATTTACTACTATCCCTTTCTAAAGGAAGTAATACAGTTTACTTCTCTTAAAAAAAAAAAACTAAAATCGTAAGGGTCTTTGGTGTGGATTGCTTTCAAAAAAATAGAAAAACTAATTTCGAAAAATGTTTACTTCAGTCGAACTGGCTTTTTCTAGCGAATCAAGTGAGAGTGATAACGAAGACACTCGGTTATCGCGACGAAATTTAGAGGATGCACTAAATGTTCTTGAGATGCCGGCAGATCAGTAAGTTAGTTAACGAAGAATGTTTATGATAAATGAAATGTTTAATAAAATTTATTGTTTATTTTCGTAGCTAATTTTCGGATAATTAAGATTTTTAAAGTGCTGCTGCATGACATTTCTCCAAAATTGAAAGTATTAGCAATACAGAAACACACACATTTGACCAATAAACATTCCCGACATTTTTTGGAACTGGTGGGTGCCAAGCTTCAATAGGAAACGAAAGGGCTTCATCAATGTGTGTGTCCCAGGTCTCAAAAGTTATTGAAGAATATCTTAATGTTTTTGAAGAAACGTTATGTTATAAATGAATCAATTTAGCTAAAAGTGTTGAAAAAGGGAGTACTGCTGAAGAAAATAAAATTTTAAACACGTTAACAACCAGTGTTGTCAGATTAGGGGATTTACCCCCAAATCGGGGATTTTTATTTACTTATGGGGATGAAAAATTCGGTTTGGGGATTGGGATTTCGTTGAGGATAGTTTCAATGTTTTAGGGATTTTTTGGGGATTACTTTTTGGATTACATATTGTAATTTTATTATTAAATAATTCCTTTTTTAATATGATGTTTCTATATTCCAATTGAACAAATTGTCCAGAAAATTTGAATAGAAATAACTCAAAAAATTGAGTGCTTCTCATACAATGTGACAACAAAGTGGTATTTAAAATTTAAACAGATAAAAGATGATAAATAAATCAGTCAAGTGCGAGTTACTCTCACACACATAGGGTTCCGTACTATGTCTAGTCTTAGGGGGCACCCTTTTTTTTAAATCAAAGTAATATTCGCAAAAATTGCATCGATATTGGAACAGCCTTTAAATTTTAGGAATTGTTGTTGTAACGGCCATGGTAATACACTTTCTACAAAAATATCAGGCCTACCTATTGCGGTTCAAAAAATAAGGTAATATATGTCAAAAACATGTCACTGATGGATCACCCTTTAATTTTTATTATTTGTTATAGTTTCCATAGTAATAAAACTCTTGTAAAAACTTCAAGAGTCTACTTATTATTGTTCAAAACTTAGGCCATATACACGCAAAGCACGTCACTCTCGAAACACCCTTTAATTTTAAGGTTTAATTTAATAGAAAGCGAACATAGAGTTAATTACTGTCTGCAAATTTTAAGTGGTTGCCTCCTATAGCTCAAGAAATAAAGACATAACGGCAAATAACACCTCACCTTCGGAACACCCGATAAGTTTTAGTATTTATTGCTATATTGGCCACAGTTATACCACTTCTGGGAAAATTTCAATAGTCTACCTATTATGGTTCAAAACTTAGGCCTTATAGATGCAAATCACGCCACTATCGGAACACCCTTTAATTTTTAGGTTTATTTTGTTAGACTTGTTTATATAGCGCACTAAGTTTTAATTACTGCTTGCATATTTTTAGTGTATTCCTCCTACAGTTCAAGAAATAAACACATATTCGTGAATAACACCTCTCTATCGGAACACCCTATAAGTTTTAGAATTTGCTACTATAGCGGTCGCTGCTATACACCTTCTGTGAAAATTTCAAACGTCTACCTATTATGGTTCAGAACTTAGGTCTTATAAATGCAAATCACACCACTATCGGAACGCCCTTTAATTTTTAGGTTTATTTTGTTAGACTTGTTTATATAGCGAACTAAGTTTTAATTACTGTTTTTAAATATTGAGTCTATGCCTCCTACAGTTCACGAAATAGGCACATATTCGTGAATAACACCTCTCTATGGAAACACCCTATAAGTTTTAGTATTTGTTGCTATAGCGGCAACAGCTACACATCATCTGTGAAATTTTCCAGAGTCTACCTATTACGGTTCCAGAGATAAAAGGCACTGACAGACGGATAGACGGACAGACATTGTAGCGAAAACAATAGGGTACGTTTTTACATTTTGTGTACGGAACCCTAAAAACGTACCGAAAATAATTCAAGGGTTATAACTTGATTTAATGCACTTACTATTTATTATCTTCGTTACGATTTTATGAAAGATCTGCAGTCTTAAATCTTTTTTAGCGGTGGTACTACTAAAACAAAATTGTATCGAGGGTTGTAGAGAACTAAAATAAAGAAAAATATAAGGCGGCCGCCCGAGTTAGCAGCAGTAAATAACAATGTTTTAAAAGACATTTATAAATAACAGTTAAGAAAAATGGCAATAAAAAAGTGGAGCAACTTAACCGTATTTTGGGGAAAAGTTTATAAATATCAAGATGCAGCTGAAACAACCTTGACCTGGTAAAGTTATTTTACATATCAACTAGAATTGCTTATACATATAAATATTTTTTCGGCACAAACAAAATCTTAAATAAGAAATAAATTGCAGAACTAGTTACTCTAATCTTAATATACATTTTAAAAATACTAAAATTTGTTTTAAACCGTTTGATCCATCCCGAGAAATAGTGAGGTAAAACCTCAATCACCTTGGTTTTTTTTTAGTTAATAAAAAGACCTAAGCTAACTAGAGAACAAATAGAATATTCATCTGATAATTTCAATGAAAACAGTATCGTTTTTAGCGGGGAATTTTGGGGATAGTTTAAATATTTTTTGTGGGAATTTCGGGGATGAACATTTTAAAATTGGGGATGTGACTCGAAAAAATCTGGGAAACTTGGTAACAACATTTGCTAATATTCCGTAGTTTATCTTAAATTTTGTTTTGTTTTATTCAGTTTGTATTATTTACTACACCTTAAGTACACAAGAAATTATCTATTATCCGAGGATTGGTTATGTATGAACCTCCGGACAGGAAGGTTCTGTGCTAGTGGAAAAATAACTTTTTTCAAATAAAATAAAAGTGCATAGACACTTGGAAAATAAATATTTATTTAAAATCTAATATTTTATACATTATTTATTTTTAATCATGCATGATTCCTTTGCAAATTTATTAAATAAATATTTTATGAGTATAAAATATTTATTTCCAAAAAATATAATAATCGAAATTGATTACTATGGGGAAAGCCTATCCGGATAGCTATTTCGCTAGTGCTCAACTAGCTCAAAGGAATCATGCGTGATTAAAAATAAATAATGTATATAACACGATTCCAAATATAATTTTTTGTATATAACAGCATGCGCACGCTGAGTAAATACGATTTTCGTATTTTTTAATTTGTATTTTTATTTTTGTTTTTCAAAAGTCTTTTTGATACATTATGAATGGTATCCAATGGAAACCCTTAATGTAGAAAATTGAAAGAAGAATAAAATAAACTTTTTGAAATCGAAATGGTTACTATGGTTTTTTGTTTTGTTTAGAAATTTAGATTTGGCTTTCTTTATAGACTGATTGAACTTCTCATTTAGTCTATTAAGTTTTAAGCATAAGAATCTGAGTTTTTATTCAGAAAAATTGGGAAAAATCCACTGATGAGCTAGTTGAGCACTAGCGAAATAGCTATCTGGATAGGTTTTCCCCATAGTAATCAATTTCGATTATTATATTTTTTGGAAATAAATATTTTATACTCATAAAATATTTATTTAATAAATTTGCAAAGGAATCATGCGTGATTAAAAATAAATAATGTATATAACACGATTCCAAATATAATTTTTTATATATCTAATATTTTATTTAAATTTATTAACAAAAATACTAATAATTTTCAGAAGCCAATAAAATTTTTTATATTGTCCTGATATTTATATACTTTTAAGCCCGCTGGGATAACTTATCTGCATTGGATGATGACGATGATTCTTCCTCGAAGAAGAGGAAAATGTTGCCAGAAAAAGCTTATGGTGGTAAATCCCAGCTTGATGAGCTGGTGAAACTAAATACTCGTCTGATGGAGAAGTTTGATGATGCTGGACGCAAAAGCGGTTTGCTCGTGCATGAAAATGGTTCCCTTAAGAAGAGGCAGAGCGTGTGCAGCAAGAAAGGATGCTGTGTTGTGAAAGTCTGCTGTCAATTGAAGATGAAATTGAATTGGAAGCTGCGAATTCAGTGTCAGTTACTAAAAGTGATTCTGATAATCCAATGCCAAGTCAGGTGAAAGGTGCTGCGAAAGAAGCAAATGCATGCGACCAAAGGAATCTGATGCTGTAATTAAGAAGAAAAGAAGTAGGTTAGTACCAGTTATCACAACTTATGACATTAATTAATTCTATTGATAAGGACTTAGGACATAAAAATTATAATATTAAAATTTAAGGCAAGAGTTGTGCAAACATAGAGGTCTGCACTCTCAAGGATTTTCAAAAGGTTAAGGTTTTGCTTAAAAACCTTAAAGTAAATTTTGACACTATACTCCTAAGGGTCTTTGACATTATGCGGTTGTCATTTAGGATCTTCCTGATGCTTTTGAGTCAGAGGAAATTTTATAATATTTGAATGGTCTTCAGATCATTACGAATATTATTGGTCTTATTAGATTCGGGGTGACAAGTGGGTAGTTAGATTGACGAGGGAGTCGGACATAAATAAATTTTATGACATCCGCTACTACCTGAGTTTATTCCTGACACTACATAAACCGGACATTTTTTAGATTGCGGAGCACTGTCCTCGACATAAACTTGACATTACTGATTACAGAATATACAGACGTGACCGACAGAATGGACGTGGAGGGTGTAATGAACGGTTTTATACACAATATTATTTTTTTATTTTTTACAATTATTATTTTCGTTTTTTTACAATTTTTTTATTGGACTTCCTTATTATCATGTAAAGGTTTATCTGTATGTAGCAATAAATTTTACAAAAATCAGCATGGAAAAAAAAAGAAAACAACAATATTCTACATTATTGCATATATTCTTTACAGATAATTTTTACCATTTTAGCAACATTTGTACAGAAACATGAAAATAGAAAACATGAAGGACCTTTATGCCTAAGAACACAGTATTAATAAATACTTTACGTTTTACTATTACACGTTTAGCATTTAAGTATTTCTTACAATAATTAAATCTCATTTTTTTTTAATTATATGGTTCCACTTGTTCTACATGTTGGGCTGGTCTATATGTTATTAAATAATCAATTTGTATTAACAACAGAAAAAAAAAATTAAAATAATATTATCACGTGATGTGTTTTGGCTTGTTAATATTACGATCATGTTAGTTTTTCTTAATTGATGTCGTTGCCAAACTAAGGAAATCTAATCTATATTGTCATGGTTCTTTGATGGCATTTTAATAAACTTTGAACAAATTATACGTGGTTGTCATTATACGCTTAATCTACGAACTTTCGTGATACATAAAATTGTTAAACTCTGCCATTTTAAATTTGGATCCCTCCAAAGAAGTTTCTCGATACCACAAAATCGGAACGTATATTTCTTAATCAGTGTCAAACAATATAACATCCTAAAATTAAACCATAAAAAGAGTGAAGCAAAAAATTAATAAAATCAGTTAAAGTGTTAACCATTTTGGAGATTTTAAGGCGTAATCAATTATCAAGTGACCACGTGTCGTCACATGAAATTTTATTCTGTTGCTTCATCCAGCAAAGGTAATTGTAATGCGTTAAAAATCAAAGAAGTTTATTGTTTGAAAGTTCAAATATAAGACGCCAGTTTATTAAAAACTTTTTGCTTAAATACTAATTATGAGAATCTCTATACGCTAGACTTAAATAGTTCTACAATTCATTAAGTGAAACATTGTATCAGGCTCTCACAAATTTTTGGTTGATTGTACTTAGCAATAATACGGTCAAATTACAAAATTGCAAACTTGCAAAAATATGGTTTTATCAACTGAATATTCGATTACTATACGCGAGCAAATATGATTTCAAAAATATCGAATTAATAACCAAATATTTATATTATTTAACTTTAAACAAAATCAAATACTGACCTATCTTAAAAAATTCATATACATTTCTTTGTACGATTGTTTATTCATTTGGTTCTTCGAGTTCATTAGCTTCTGTTAGCATTTATGTTTATGTGATAGTCTGGTCTTATTTTTATTTACAGCTCATTGACATTTGTTCATTGCAGTTTTTAATACTACAATCAAAGTACGTCATTGATACACTACAAATTAATTGGTTTATATAGTATTATATATTTTATTCCGACATCTTTGTTCTGCACAGGTTTTCACCTTGATCCGCAGAATCTCCAAAAGGTAACCTTTTATTAAGATATGACACCTAACCTAAAAACCACAACATATAAAAGAAAGCAAACACACGATAGATTTTAAGAGCGTCAAAATACTGGACAAAGAAAGATCAGAGAATAAATAAGTAATACATTAGAGAGCTTAAGAATACAACAACGTTTATCGAAAGCTCTAAATACAAAAGAAGATAAGGACCAAACAAAACTGCAATATTCTCCCGCAATACACCAAAAGTAAAAGTTCTGTGATATAGTTTTAGTTTGATGTTGTGATTTGTTTACTTTAATTATTTATTTTATTTATTATTTTTAATTTTGTGTCGTGTTGTTCATTAATTTTAATAATGATAACTGAATATATTATTCTGATGTAAACTAAATCGTAAGTCAAGCTTTAATTATATTTTCTTAAATATGAACATATGTATAAGAAAAACTTTCTTCAACAGAATTTAATAAAATCTAAACTGCTCCTGAAGAAGTCGACAACCTTATCGATGAAACGTTAAGTGATAGATGAAGTAAATTGTTTTATTTACATTTAATTTTTAATGACCATAATTAGTCCAGAGACTACGGTCTTAACTGTCAAAATATTTAAATAATATTGGTCACAAAAAAATCACAAAAATAATATAATCTAAAAAAACATCTTCAGCAATATTTTTGATTACATAAAAAAACCTTGTGGATCATTGGTAACAGATTTCTAAAGCACTCAACCATATACCGTAGAATTTCTACATTTCATTAAATAATAGCCAACGTAAATTTATAATCCAATCCCGTTATATAAAAGAATGTAACAAAATTTTAAATTTATGTAAAATATCATTGTTTCTAAATCGTCCCGGTTAAGTATTAATATAATTTAAGATTCCCTTATGATGGTACTACATCATAACTAGATAATGTAGGGGATCAATTTACTATTTTTTTTTCTTCATTTCCATTTTTGTATTATTTATTTTTGCTTTTTAATATATTGTTCAATGATTATTAAATCTAGTTAATAAGCATTGTTTTAATTTCTTTTCTTCCTTTTTTTTTACTATGATCTTTTTTTTCTTACCCTACTCCCTAAGATAACATTTTTAAGTACAAGCATAATATGTAAGTTAATTGAAATTAATGTAACATATATAAACAATTTTGATATAATTTTAATCAAGTTCTTACAGCAACTGTAATCACAACATACCAACATAAATCTTAACATACATATGTATATCACAATATAAAACATCATAGATGTACATATGTATATGCAACATATTTATCGAGTTCTGGAAGGCCTTCAAGATCTTCGAATAACTACATTTTTGGTGAGTCAAGTGTTAATGAATATTCCTTATATTCAATTGTTAAAGTTATAAAGAAAAGAACTAGAAATAAATAAATATGTATATATGTATGTATGTATGTATGTATGTATGTATGTATGTATGTACGTATGTATGTATGTATGTATGTATGTATGTATGTATGTATGTATGTATGTATGTATGTATGTATGTATGTATGTATATAAAGCAAACATTAAAGTCTACTTAAGGCCATGATTCACTATCATACTCAGTCGTACGATCTGCCAAAAAATGCATGTGTGCTTAAAAAGTATGATAGTGTGGCTTAGAAATGTATGTGTGTGACACACATTTTGACAAGTCGTACGATTTGATAATCTTTTGAAAAAATTCATAAAATATTGTTTTTCCATCGAGCAGAGTTGCAAAAACTTGTTTTGTATTTAGTGTGGCATCTACAACGCCATTTTTAAACGATTTCTAAAGTAGGACAGAATTCTGTCTGATTTTTAACCGACTTCAAAAAAAGAAGGAGGTTATCAATTCGTCTGAATGTTGCTTTTTTTATGTTTGTGCCCGCATAACTCAGTCATTTCTGAACCGATTTTTTCTTTATTAGAAAGGAAATGCTTACAGATTGGTCCCATTTTAAAAGAAGTTCAGAATTTTGAAAATTAAAGGGTGTCCCCATACAACATACGTGTTTTTTACGTGTATTATGAACCGTAAAGGGCACCCTTTTAAAATTTTAAAAAACTGCTTATTACTATAGCTGCCAATAACACAAATTAATAAAAAAATATACTTAAAAATTAAAGGGTGTCCCCATATGCGACGTCAATTTAAATATATGAACCATTGTAGACAATCACTTGAAAATTGGACAGAATGTCCAATATTTATAATCAGAAATTAAATATTTATAATTATAAGTTAAAGGGTATCCCAATAGTTGATGTAATTTGATGTATATTGCAAAACTTTTGAATCGTAACAGAGAGACGGTTAAAATTTATAAAGAACCTGTATATCTAAGTCCTTTATAACATCAAGTATATAATTTAAATTTGGAAACTAAAGGGTGTGCCCGTAATTGATATAATTTTACCTATCTAGCCCTATCTTTTGAACCGTTATAGACAAACACTTGAAAATTAGACAGAATCTCCACTACTATGTCCCGTATTTATCAATATTTAAAATTTTAAAAGGTGTCTCAATAGTTGATGTAAATTGATGCATATGGCGAAACTTTTGAACCGTTTTAGACAGACATTTGAAATTTACAAAGAATCTGTCCTTTAAAATAAGTGTTTAATTTAAAATTGCACATTAAAGGGTGTCCCCTAGGTGATATTGTTTAAGCTATATGGCCATATCTTTGAAACCTTTACTTTTTATTACTGTGTCAGTAATAATAACTGTAAAAAAATAAAGGGTGTCCTCATATCTGACGTAATTTGTCGTTATGGATAGACATTTGAATGTACAGAACGTATATTACTATGTTCGTTAGAGCAACAAGTATAAAAGTATTTGATTTGAGAACTATTTCTTACAGATTACTTCCTTTTAAATTTTTAGTTTAGAATTGATACACATATATTTGTTTTGTAGTCCGTTTTTTTTTTGCAAGAATTATTGGTTGATTAAATCGTACAATTGTGTAGGATAGTGAAGCCTGGCCTTTAGTAATATTAAGAACAACAATGTTGAGGAGATTAACCATAAACAAAGAATTTATTTGTAAAACTTCTCATTAAAAAGAGTTTTGTTTTGTAAAATGGTTTTATTTGCTTGCGCTATATACATACATATACATATATCGATACACATTTGTTTATATGATTACATCAAAGAGTGTTTTTTTTTGTTTAAGCTTAAATTTGATTTTATACGTACATATGTATTTCATCCTTTTCTTTATTATGTAACCCTCTTTTAACCATACATGAAGTATAGTAGTAATAAGTTATTTAAAAAAAAACAAAATCAGTAGTTTTGTATAAAAATTTAAAGTCAGATATGTATTTTAATAAATAAAAATTATTGAATTGACATAATGGCTAATTTATTATTTCGTGTTTTTAGGGTTGATAATCGTTTAGCTGTAGTGTTTGAATGGGGTTCTAAACATTGGCATTGGGAGGGTTATGAGACATACCCTTAAAAACCATCTAATAGAGCATTTCTTTGGTATAGTGTCAAAATATATATGTATATATTTTTTTTGTTTACCTTTTATTTTATAGTCATTTCTGGTCTACATAGTATCTGTCATATCTTTATCTATTTAAATAATTCTTGCAAAAAAAAACCGACTTCAAAACAGACAAACTTAAAAGCATGTTGCTTTAAGACGGTAACTATTGCGACACCCTGTAATTTCCGAATTCAAATTTTATACTAGTTATAGCGCTCGTAGCAATACAGGTTCGTTGTAAATTTCAACCTTCTGTCTGTAACGGTTTAAAAGTTTGGTCATATACATCAAATTACATAAACTATTGCGACACCCTGTAATTCATAATTTTAAATAATTATACTTATTATAACAGATATAGTAATGGACATTCTGTCTAATTGTTAAGTGTTTATCAATAACTGTTTAAAAGATAGGGCCATATATATCAAATGACGTCACCTATTGGGACACCCTTTAAATTCAAATTTTAATATAAATACTTTTTAAAGAACACTTTGTAATACAGATTCTTTTTAAATTTTAACTTTGTGTCCATATATATCAAATTACATCAACTATTGGGACACCCTATAATAGTGAACATTTTGTCTATTTTTCAAGTGTTTGTCTATAACGGTTCCAAAGATGAGGACGTAATGGTCAAATAACATCAATAATGGGGACACCCTTTAATTTATAGATCCAAGTTTTATACTTGTTTTAATAGCGGACTGAGCAATATAGGTTCTTTGTAAATTTCAACTGTCTATCTATAACAGTTGAAAAGTTTGGCCATATATATTACTTTTACATTAACTATTGGGACACCCTTTAATTTCCAATTTTAAATATTTATACTTGTTGTTATACCAGACATAGTAGTGAACATTCTGTCTATTTTTCAAGTGTTTGTCTATAACGGTTCCAAAGATGAGGACATAATGGTCAAATAACATCAATAATGGGGACACCCTTTAATTTATAGATCCAAGTTTTATACTTGTTTTAATAGCGGACTAAGCAATATAGGTTCTTTGTAAATTTCAACTGTCTATCTATAACAGTTGAAAAGTTTGGCCATATATATTACTTTTACATTAACTATTGGGACACCCTTTAATTTCCAAATTCATATTTTACACTTGTTATTTTAGCGGACTTAGCAATACAAGTACTTTGTAAATTTCAACTGTCTGTCTATAAAGGTTCAAAAGTTTGGCCATATATATATCAAAATAAACCAACTAATGGGACACCCTTTAATTTCTAATTTTAAATATTTATACTTATTATAACAGACATAGTAACGAACATTCTGTGCAACTTTCAAGTGTTTGTCTATAACGGTTCAAAAGATAGGAGAATAAAGGTGAAATTAAGTCACCTATGGGGTCACCCTTTAATTTTTAATTTTATTTTTTAATTACTTTTTGTTGTTGGGAACTACTGTGATACGCACTTTTTTTAATTTTAAATTGGTGACCTATAATGTTCATAATACACGTAAAAAACATGTATGTTGTATGGGGACACCCTTTAATTTTTAAAATTTTGAACTTCTTTTAAAATGGGACCAATCTGTAGCCATAACCTTTCTAATAGTGCAAAATTTTTAAAATCGGTTCAGAAATGACTGAGTTCTGCGGGCACAAACATAAAAAAAAAGCAACATTCAGACGAATTGATAACCTCCTTCTTTTTTTGAAGTCGGTTAAAAAATAGGGAGTCTTGTTTCAAGAGAGGACCGAAATACCCTGCCCGACTGTTAGCTAGCAGATAAATGGCTCCCGCAGTCCTACTCTTGCAAATTTCTTAAAAAGAAGAATTTATTCTTTATTTCAATAACTTAAAGAATTTTGCTTTGGGTTCATTACAAGAGGGTACGGCTGTCCTCGTTAGGGATGACTTGCATTGTGAGGAGATCATTGTCAACAGAGGTTCAATTGAGAACCTGTGTAAGTATTCGAAGGTTGAACGCTGCTGACTTGATTGCGGTTTCAATATATCTTAAGCCGAGTAACACTTTCATAGCGGCAGACTTTGATTTAGTGCTCCTGCTGGCGCGTAATTCCAGTATGGTCATTGGAGCTGATTTCAATGCAAGGCATCCCTACTGGGGACACCTGTATATTAATCTAAGCGGACGTAATCTTTGAGATCTTTTACTTTCAAATCCTTATCTGGAAGTACGACAGACTGATAGACCGATAAAGATAAATCCAGTTTTGTTATCTTATATTGACATTTTTCTGACATCTGTAGATGTCAACCAATTTACTTAGAACATTAGACTATGAATCGGACCACAAAGCTGTAGAAATTGTCTTTTTTACCAATGACTCTTTGACTAGGGAACGACCTACTTGGTATGACTATGACCGAATGGATAAGTGCAAATTTACTAACAGATTGTCCACAAATCTGGCTGGATGTGGTCTACCGCTTGACAGAAATGTGACCGAGACAGACGACTGTATTGGGACTATTGAAGGTGATTTCCATGACGCTATGGAGCACTCAATACCGAAAGTCTCTACAGGAAGCAGAGAATTGAGAAAGCTACCATTATACATTTTAAACTTTATTGACCAACGACTCAGACGATAGTTACATCGATGTGACGATCCAGATAAACGTAATATCTTGAAAATGGACGTGAGCAATTTGGACAAAATAATACAGGGGGCCGCTGGTCGGACTATTTACAAAAAATTGGACTCAATAACACGACCTGCTGTTAGGAATTTGGTTAGCACTGATGGCGGAGTTGTTGCTGACAATGCTGGAATGGCTAATCTCCTGGCAAACCGTTTCTTTCCGGTTCGTCAATATTCAACTAATGTGCAATTAGATTCTTTTTGTGGGAATGTGCGGGAAGTAGTCTCGACCTTGGAATGGACGACGCCTTTCACTGTTTTTGGAAAAACTTTGACAGCTTTGGAAAGCTATTTGAATTCTTTCTCTTGGCAAAAATAAATGACGTTTTGACTGACAGAGACATTTTGGGATACTTCCTATTTGGTTTCAAAAGTGGACTATCGACATCACATGCACTAATGCTACTGACGGAAGTTGTTGCCAGGGGACTGAATAACAGATGCCCTACATTGGCTGTAAGTTTGGATTATGCTAAGGCTTTTGACACTGTCTGGCATGATGGGTTAGTGTACAAAATGATAAATGTGGGATTTGGTACGGGCAAGTGCCGAATAATTGGCAGTTTTTTAAGAAATCGTTCGTTTAGTGTGCGCTTAGGAGACTTTAGGTCTACTGAAGTGTCAATTTCTGCAGGAGTGCCGCAGAGATCGTTGCTCGGACCAGTCCTATATAACATATTTGTATTTGACATACCTCAGCCACCTCAAGGAGATTTATTGCTTATGTGTGCTGACGACATACTAATTGCCGCATCGGGTGCCAGAGCAAGAACTATTAATAGCAGGGTAAATACTTACTTGACTGAACTGACTGACTATTTTGCAAAGTGGGGTCTTAACTTAAACGTACAGAAATCGGTATATGTTATGTTTAAGGGAAGACGAAAATACATTTACCCAAAGTGTAGATCGTACATCCCGTGTTTGACTATTGGACGAGAACTGATTAGAACGCCGGACAGAATAAAGTACCTAGTCAGCTTCCATGAAAAATTTTAGAGCTACCGGCACGTAGATGATATCCTTGAGAGAACGAAGAGAGTTTACTCTGCGTATCAAGGTGTCATCAAGCGTGGAGGTCTTGATAGGAGAGTGCGTCTTCTAATATATCGCCAGATTATTCGTCCTCTCACCTCCTATGCCTTTCCGGCTTGGTTTGGAATTTCTTCTCACGAGATGGAAAGGCTTAGGGTGCGAACAGAGTGAGCGCTGAGCCGAGCTTATTGACGCTTATTTTCATGCGAGAAGAAAATTTGTATATAACACAGTGAATGCGAGAATCAGTGCTGAAATTCTGTTTATTCCATGTGTTTTGCTTTTATGTCATTTAGTCTTGTTGTTCATTTATGTTTATAAAATTGCTGTACACGGTAATGGATTCATCTGATGAAGAGTATTTTGCTTCTCCTAGTGTGATTAATGCAATTATTAACACAAAAGAATTTGGAAAACATCCAATTACACTAACAAGGAATGAATTTGGTGAATTTCATCATTTATATAATAATTTAAGAAAATATCTAGCTAAATTTCAACAATATACCCGAATGAAAATTGAAACCTTTGATTACATTCTGGACAAGATAGGTGTGAAACTAAACAAAAACTGGACAAATTTTATTAAGGTGCCAGTAACTTCTTGCGAAAGATTGATAGTGACTCTGAGGTAAAATAATTCTTTAATACTTTGTTCAATTTAATTTTATTTCATGTAATAATTTGTATTTATAAAAAACTATTTATGTATCGAGTCAGTGCACATTGGTCAATTCCGGCCAAAAACGATTTTTATTTTTTATTTAATTTTAATGAAATTTTAAAGGATAATTAAAGCCAACACTTAAAAAAATACAATTTGATTCTTATTTTCATTATTGGATAAACATGTTATTGTTTATACTTGTGCAAAGTAAAAAATATTCTGCCTATTATTTTAAGGTTTTTAAATTTGATTATTTTGCTTTCAAATAAAAGTAGGCTATGATTTTTTCTTCATAGTTTTTTTTTGGAAATTTGCACGTGTTATTAAAAAGTGTTAGTCTTTAAACATTCTATGTGGTTAATGCAATTTTGTGCGCGTTATTTTTGTTGATAAGTGAAGTGATTGCGAATAAGTTAAAAAATAAATAAAAGGTATACAAAATCAATTTTTGAAAGACAAGAACTAATTAGAAGGGGTTAGTAGAGGTTAAGTGTAAATAACATTTGCTAGTGTATAGTATCAAGAGTAAGTATTATAAATTTTAGCCGCCATTGCGTGCCTTCCTATTAACCAGAGCTTTTTTAGTGACTCCAGCTATTACAAATGGTGAACTTTTTGAAATATTTCAACTTCACCAAAATAAAAAATGGGATGAAATTTTGTTAATAATGCTGAAACACATAGAGGAGCGATCAAAAAAAATGTTTAAAAAAGACGAAATAAAAAGTAAAATTAAAGGTTTAATTAGTACCGGTCAAAAAAAATGGGGTTTGTGCAAAAGAACTAGGAATATATTTGAAAATCGGGAATCAATGTGGTTAAAATTAAATTTTAATTACTTGGAATGTGAAGATTGTGTAAGTTTGTAATAAAAATATATACATAAAAATAAAAATATTTAATACTTTTTTTATAATAAAGGATGCCGGAACTAGTAAACAGTTAAATAGAGGAAGGCCAGTTATTTCCTTTGAAGAATGTTCAGAGAGAAGCAAACGACGAAAAATTGCTGAAATTTGTACCACATATGACTCATCATTACTTCATAAGGCGTCTGAAAAACTTAGCAAAACAAAATGTGGTGCTTTAGATAAAGATGCTATTTTATTAAACGGAACTTTAGCGATGTTTATGGATCTAGAGCTATCAAAGTCAAAGTACGAAAATTTAAGAAATTATAATGAGATGTTGTTAGGAGCAAAGTATTATCCTTCATATCCTCAAGTGCTGGAACGTAAGAAGGATTGCTATCCCGAAGGTATTATCATAGATGAAAAGGGGGCATCCATAACACTACAGAAACTTTTAAACCACACTTCAAAGAGAATACTATTGACTATTAATTCGGATTTAAAAAATTTTAATGAAACAAATTTTGAGCTTATTGGAAAGTGGGGAATGGATGGATCAACAGGACAACAAATTTTTAATCAGAAGTGGGAAACTGAGGAAGATTTTGGAAATGTTGATGAAAAGTCGATTTTTATGATTGCATATGTTCCCCTTCGGTTAATTTCGACAAAGTCAAAACAAATTGTCTGGAAAAATGAAAGGCCAGCATCTGTTCGTTTCTGTCGACCAATTCAATTTGAATTTGTTAAAGAAAATAAAAAAACCGTCGAAAAGGAGTACAAAAATATTTGTGAACAAATTAAACATTTAGTGCCATCAGAAATTGAATTCCTTGACAACCGTAAATTTGTAGTCAACTATACTCTCCTTTGTACAATGGTTGATGGCAAAGTCGTTAACATTCTTACAAACCAGATGTCAACCAGATCCTGCAATATATGCAATGCAAACCCTAACAATATGAATAAACTAACATATGTTAAATCACTAAAACCCATTGAAACCAATTACAAATTCGGCTTAAGCACTCTGCATTGCTGGATAAGATTTATGGAGTGTCTTCTCCATATAGCGTATAATATGGATTTTAAGAAATCGTTTGCTTCCAAAGATAACAAGACCAAAAAACAAAACAGAAAGAAACAAATTCAGAATGAAATGAGATCAAGACTCGGAATATGTGTTGACGTCGTAAGACCAGATTCAGCAAATTCAAATAATGGTAATATTGCTCGGAAATTCTTCAAAAATTATAATATAGTTGCTGAAATATTAAACATTGACCCGCGTTTAATTAAAAACTTTGCAATTATTCTCCAAGTTTTAGCTTCAGGCTATGAAATCATCATTAATAAATTTAAAATATTTTGTTATAAAACAGCAGAACTATTTGTGTGCCTTTATGGATGGTACAACATGCCGCCGACTGTACATAAAGTCCTCATTCATGGTGCTGAAATAATTCAATATATTGGAATACCAATAGGCACATTATCAGAGGAGGCTCAGGAAGCATCCAACAAAATTTTTAAATCGGCCAGGAAGAATCACAGCAGAGGATTTTCTAGAACCCTGAACAATGAAGACGTCATTCATTACCTTTTAATATCCTCTGATCCATTGATTAGTACAATAAGAATAAAAAGTGATAAGAAAGAACAAGACATGACGGATGAAGCCTTAGAACTTATTTATTAATTTAATTATAAAACATTAAATTTGTGTATGTATAAAAAAATAAAATTTTGAATAAACCAATCAAATGTGTTTAATTTTCCATTAGGTATGTTTTAAAATTAAGTAAGTTTGAAGAAAATGTATATATTAATTTAAGAATTAAAAACGCTTACAGTCAAAAATAAGAGGTTTGTGACGGAAAAAGATATCTCAAAAACAACTAATAGAATCTTTACAAAACGTTCATCGATATGACCCTTAATTAATTAAATAAATTACTTAAATAAATATAGAAGTTATGTATTTATGGCCGGATTTGACCACTGTGCAGTGTAATAAATTGACGTCTCCTTTGCTGTTTGTATTGGGTCCAATGATGGCTCACTTCCAATTTATATGGAGGCAAATGATGAAGTGGTTGGTTCATTTGTGATTTCAATTGGCACAAATGTGGTGGACTGAAAATGTCCTGATGTGCTCAAATCAATTGAGTACACGTTCTCAGAGGAGGTGCTAATTGGAGAGGAAATTGCTTCATAGCGTGAGCGTTCGTTGCGCAGTTCTGGCAAACTGTTGGCTTTGCCATACACATATTTGTACAGTGTATTTTGCATTTCCATCCTGCATAACAATTTTTTTTCCGGCTCCAATTTCCGAATATGCGGCAGTAATGTTAAGAAAAAGGCCTCATCTTCGCCCAATACTGTTTTTTTCTGAATTTCTTTTTTCAAGCAAAAATAATTTTTTTTTCTATTTCTAACAGTTCTGCACTGCTGATGTTCGCGGTCCGTTTCCTCTTTCGGCATGATTCAGGGTTTGTTTCAAAGCTTTCATACATTTCCACACTTTCCTCAACTTGGGATGTGTTGTGGATGTCTTCATTTTGATACTCCTCCACCTGACTATTTTTAAATTTCCACTTAAATTTCTATATTTCATCTGATCCTTTGAAAAAAGGAGAGACTGGAAGTAGGGCCAAGTTGAAGTGATTTGTGATGCAGTGTCACCAGCATCACCAGACTTTGGTGTTGGAGTCTTCCGCAGTTCACTCCGGAATGGGTCGCGCAAATATTTCCATTTTTTCTTCAAATCTTCCTCTGAAAAAAGAAAATAAAAAAATTTTTCATATTACAAAAATTTTAACAAAGAACAATCCCTTTATTTAGATATTTGGCTACTGGTGCATCGTTTGCGTCGCTGGCTTTTTCGTTTAGACTTGGCAAATCAACTGTTGGACTAATTGTAAAAGAAACAACTCAAACGCTATGGGAGGAGTTATTTCCTGTCCATATGCCGCCGCCAACTAAAAAACACTTGGAAGAAGTTGCAGCGCAATACTGGAATTTATGGAACTTCCTAAATTGCATTGGTGCTATTGATGGAAAGCACATACGTATCAAGTGTCCAGCAAGTTCTGGCTCAATGTTTTATAATTACAAACATTTTTTTTCCATTGTGTTGCAAGGTATTTCCGATGCCAACTGCAAATTTATTGCGATCGAAGTTGGAGGGTATGGAAAGCAAAGTGATGGTGGTACTTTCAGTTCTTCTCAAATTTATAAACTTTTAAAAACTGGAGAACTACAGGTACCGCGAAGCACAAGTGCGCGCCTTTGCTAGAAAGTGCATTGAATGCGCTTTTGGACTTATAAATGCCAAATTTAGAATTTTATGGAAACCGATAGAAACCGATCCTTCCTTTGCCGAAGTAATTATTAAGGCAATTTGCCTACTGCACAATATTATCATTGATCGAGAGGGTTTGGATGAAAACTTGAGAGAAGTAGTTGAGAAGCAAAACACAAAAGAACCGCAAAATTAGTTCAATAAAACTAGCATCAAGAATGGTAGATTAATTAGAGATCACTTTTGTAACTATCTATGCCTCAATAAACTCAAATAATATGTAATATTACTTACTTGGTACTTTTATTTCTGCTGCAACCGATGTCCACAATTTTTCCACACAAACACGATTGTGATACAATTTGTTTTTTTGGTCCCACAAAGCAGGCCGGGAAAAAATTTCACTTATTATTTGATCGATATCCATTTTTTTTATTTTTAAACCATTAAAAAACACGACTGCACGCTAAAAAGCAAACATCAACAATGCAAAAAAGCGCGCAAAACGCTTTGAAACTGTTTTCTCGCACTCATCGGCTTTGCTCTCTGCTCTTGTCGGCGTTCACTGTGTTATACACAAGCTTTTTTGTATTGACTTGTATGTAATCAGTTTTATCGCACTGACAATCTTTATCGCAATGACAATCTCGGCTCGGCTTTCAGCACTCACTCTGTTCGCACCCTTAGAAGATGGGAGAGATTGATTATGACTGCCTGTCTTTTGTTAAAACCATATGTAGGTGTGGATGGCGTTTTTCGCAGGCGATCATGTAGATCAATCTACAACGCAATTGATTTTGCGCGTGTGGATGTCTGCGTGATTGAAAAAGCTGTGAAGTTTTTAGAGGGCGCACAATCCTTGGAGAACTCTCTGGTAAGGGAATGATTCTCTAGAGATCGAAATCTGGAGACTGTTCAAGTGTCTAGATACCTCTCTCCTGTAGATCTGTGGACTCTTGGGGGAGCTGGAGTTCTTTACGAGGGTGCAGACCTCATGTTTTATTATATAAGGATACGACCCCTAAACATAACTGACACAGTGTATAACACTGCACAATAGTGTTTTTTTATTTTCTTTTCTTTAACTGTTTGCTTTTCAAATGAATTTGTTTGCACAATAGTGTTTCTATTGTTAACTCTCATTTGTTTGTTTGTTTTGTATGATATTTTTCTAAACAGTAGTGTGTTGTTTTCTTTTTACTGTTAATCACATTTCTTTGTTTATCTTTTAATACATATGAATTTGTCTTTTGTTTTTTGTTATTTTACTTTGATTCATAGTTTAAAGATCTAAGTCCGTAAGTAGTTTTAAGTGTTTTATTAGTTTTAAGTACTGTTTTAAGTGTCTCCTTTTTCAGCCCTTTTTTGGAGAATTATTTGTTAAATTTTTTTAAATAGTTTATAATGTTGTATATAAAACTGTACAAATTGAAAGAATTAAGTCTTTGAAAAATACGTTTGTATGTGAAGGTTATGTTGCTAATAATTTTTGGGAAAATAAATAAACTAACTGACTAACTAATATATTATCCGATTAATGTGTAATCATTCTAATCAACAAATATAAAATGAATTATATACAACAATGTTTATACCCCAAAACAACTTGTTTAATAAACAATGTTGTTAGAACAATTATTTTTGTCATAAGGTTGAATAAACAAAACTTTTGTACCTAGCTAATATTTCGAAACAAAGTGTTTGAGTTGCTGAGGTTTTTTTAAAATAAACATGTGTTGTAAAATCTTGTTGGTAAGTGATAATTAGTAAAACTGGCAATACTGTCGTAATATTGGCGCCAATATTCCTCCTACATTTCATTCAGAAGTTATTTTTTTATACGCATGATCACAAATTTCTTATGAATTATTTAAAATAATTTATGTAGCTTTGAGTCAAGGGAAAAAGTAATAATAATGTATGTACATAAATATGTATGTAAGTTATGTGATTAGGTCTTTGTTTAGTTTTATTCTTGCTTTTATTTTAACTTGCATACTATGTATGTAGGTATATGGGACATTATCAACCGTTTATTTGTTAGATTTGCTTACCTACATATGTATGTATGTATGTATACAAATAACGTTTTTTAATTTCGAATTAAAAATTATGCAATAATATTTGTCGAATAATGGAACAAATTTGTTTATAAAATTATTTAATAAAATTTCTCTAACACAAAAAATTTTAACATAAAAAACATAAAGATATGCACTAAAGCCTTTGAAAACATATTCTGCATTATTTTGGTAATGATTATAAAATTTAAAGGGCTTTTTAATTATTCGAAGAAAATCAAGAGATAAAAAATGTATTTTTTGGTTTGATTTAAGTTTTATATCAGCTGTTTAAATGCAACTGGCCTTAGTCGCGTTATGTGAAAGTTGAGAGGAACAAGTGCGTCGAGATAGCGTCGTTTTTGGGAATTTAAAAACCGGGAAAAAAACGGGGAAAAGTAAATACCACGTAATTGGGAATTTTACTAATAGCGTAGATTTCAGGTATATATACAGGTATGATCTGTAATCCGAAACCGAGTGCAATTGAATCCGAATGAAATTTTAAATTGTCATTTAATTATATTACAATAATACATTTAATTAAAGACCATTCACATAACTTCCTTGATTGCTAATGTTTTAAAATAATAGGCGCAACTAAGTTATATTTTTCTTTAAAAATTTATTCGATTTCAGTTTCACTAGGTTTCGGATTACAGAACATACCCGATAAAAATGGGAAAATAGTTGTTGATTTTCCATGGAAACCATGATACTCCCAGGAAATATTACCACATATTTAAAAAAGTTAGACTTAAAAGAACATTTTGAGCCAACCGTGCTAAATATCCGTCGAACCGTTTCGGAGAAAACTGGCTTCATTCCCAGTGGGCAAAAAAACCCGTTGCCGATTTTTCCCATGGAAACTATGATACTCCCAGGGAATATAACCATATATTTTGAAAGTAGAGACTTTAATGAATATTTCGAGCCAACTGCTCTTATTATCCGTCGAGCCGTTCCCGAGAAAAGTAGCTTCATCTCCAGTGGACAAAAAACCGTTACTGATTTTTCCCATGGAAACTATGATACTTCCAGGATATATGACTATATATTTTGAAAGTAGAGAATTTAATGAACATTTTGAGCCAACTGTGCAAAATACCCGTCGACCCGTTTCCGAGAAAAGTGGCTTCATCCCCAGTGGGCAAAAAACCGTTGCTAATTTTTCCAATGGAAACTATGATATTCCCAGGAAATATGGCCATATATTTTGAAAGTAGAGACTTTAATGAACATTTTGAGCCAACCGTGCTAAATATCCGTCGATACGTTTCCGAGAAAAATGGCTTCATCCCCAGTGGGCAAAAAACCGTTGCTAATTTTTCCAATGGAAACTATGATATTCCCAGGAAATATGACCATATATTTTGAAAGTAGAGATTTTAATGAACATTTTGAGTCAAACGTGCTAAACATCCGTCGAGCCGATCCCGAGAAGAGTTGCTTCATCCCCAGAGGGCAAAAAAACCGTTGCTGATTTTTCCCATGGAAAATATGATACTCCCAGGATTGAATGAAATTTGAATTGATCATTAAATTCTTTTTTTGTTGTGAAAAGAATTAATTCATTAATTAATTCGAATAAAAATCAAAAAAGAATGATTCATTTACAGCTCTGCAAAATGTAAGTTATTAAAGCTTTTACTTTTGTATATTCGGCACATTTTTATTTTTTTTCCATAATTTATTTATTGTATCTTCAATATTTTTGAACTAACAATAATTAAAATATACTTTTTAAGTCCAGCCAGTGCTAGACAAAAATAATGTTTGTTTCAGGGATTTTCCAATCATTTGCGGGCCAAGAAAAGAAGTATATCTTCTTTTTAGTCGAATGTAACCAGGTTCATTCAGCATGTTACGCGCCAAAGGGTTTGGATACGATTCGAGCCTCTTTGGATATGTGACTGCATGTTTCGCTATTTCTGCTTTGACTGATGGCACGTTGAAGTCTTTGTGAATGTTGGAATTTTTTATATACCAGGGAGCAGATGTAATCATACGTAGAATCTTATTTTGTCGACTTTGAATATTTCTACTTTGCTAACTGAGGCAGTGCCCCATAATTGAATGCCATAACACCAAATTGGTTTGAGAATCGACTTTTACAGAAGAAGTTTACAATCTAAGATCAGGGTGGAGTTTCTGCCAATAAGCCATTTTAGTTGTACTGCTTTTAATTTCATTTGTGTTAACTTGAAATCTATGTGGCTTTTCCAAGTAAAGCGACGGTCAAAATGTATATCCAGGCATTTGACGTCGGTATCGTATCATTTGGTTATTTATGTAAATAGGAGGACATGAGTTTCTAAGCAGTGTGAAAGTTATGTGAGTACATTTTTGTTCATTTACTTTTATTATCATCCATTTTTTCTAGCCATTTTTCCAAATTAAGTATGTGGTCTTGTAAAAGTTGTGCTACTACTTGAGCGCTTTCGTGAATACTTAAAAAAGCTGTGTCATCTGCAAATGTTGATGTGTGGACTAGGATTCTAATTGGCATATCTGATGTGTAAATATAAAATTGGTCCCAAAATGCTAGCTTGGGGAACTCCGACTTCAATGAGCTGTGGCAAGCTAAAAACTCACCTTCTTTTAGTAAAAACTTGCGATTAGTTAAATAATCTTTTAAGAGCTTACAAAAGTTTTTCGGCAAGTTCAGTTTTAACTTAAATATTAGGCCTTTATGCCCAACCTTATCGAATGCTTGCGAAACGTCGATAAAAAGCGCAGAACAGTATTTTTTTTTCTTCAAAGGTTTTTTTTAATAACATTTACTAATCCGTGTGTTTTTTGAATTTTACTATGTTGTTTTCTGAAGCCGAATTGATGTTTCGGAATGCTTAGTTATTAATACTCTCTCAAACAACTTTCACATGTTTGATAAAAGGCTTATAGGTCTGTATGATTCTAGTTTTGTGTGATCTTTTCCTGGTTTTTTAGGTATCATAGTAATCAAAGATACCTTTCATTCTGTGGGAAAGTACTCTGCGACCTATACGGGGCAACTCAAATAACATCTGGTTACTTATTTTATCAACATCAGGGGCTTTTTTAGTGTTTAAATCCATTATTTTCCGTTCTATATCTATACATACATATCAGTACATACATTTGGCGTGATAACCTTCTTCAAATGTCCAACAAATAAAATGCCTTTTTCGGTATCATTTCTTGTCCAGTCTCCACAACAAGTTCGCAAGGGAGGCTTACGTACGACCGGTCTTTTAAGGTTCCTACATGCACGCCACAATGAATAATCCGTTTGTGCAGTTGCGTCGAGGTCTTCTCAGTAGTTTTTCAGAGATGCTACTCTTCGGGATTATAGTAGCTGTCTTAGCTGTTTCGTGCAATCTTTAAGTCTTGATTTGAGTTGAGGAGATCTGTGTGATTGCCACTCTCTTTGAATTTTTCTTTTCTCAGCCAAGAGCCGCTCGACATCTACAAAATAAATTTGATTGTATCTAGCTGGTTGTCGCGTTACTGTCGCATGTTGTGCAGCTGATTTAAGTAGGCATTTTTGAAATAGTGTCAAATAAAACACCTTTTGAAGTAATTAGTCTAGCGTTGTAGTCGCCTGATGCTATGAAACAGGGTCCTAGTAATTTGTAGAAGTCGCTATATTGACTCTCTGATATTTGAAATCTAGGAGGTGAATAAATCGAAGAAATAACGAAGTTTTGATTAAATTCATCAATGCAGATGTTTGTTGCTTGAAGGTAGTCCTCACAAAAGTCACACAGTAAATGATGTTTAATTCGAACCTTTATTAGTATTGCTGAACCGCCACATGCTCTGCCACGGGGGTCTTTAGTGTCATATAATATATAGCCATTGATTTTAAAAATGCTATTTGTTGTTAAATGAGTCTCTGAAACCATCATGACATCAATATGTTGGTTCTTCAAGAAGTACTCGAGTTTATTTTTGTGTTGGCGTAAGCCGTTTGCTTTCCAGAAACATATTTTTAAACAGTTCATGGTTTGTTAAGTACCGCCTGCAACATCATGCGAACCATTTCTTGCATCACGCTGCTCATAGAGCTCATAAAACTGTTTAACGAATGCACTAATGTCTCGGTGCTTGCTTCGAGACGATTACAGTTACCAGATGATGGTGGTTCTTTAGGTTCTGGATGCAAATTTGGAGTAGAATTATTTTTCGGTGTCGCTTTAGGTACTGAAACATTATTAGTTTTTAACATATCCGCGTATGAAACATGTTGGGTTGTTAGTTGGGCTAACTGAGGATAATGAGCATTTTCTGGATATTGCGGGTGCTTAGCGGGAGTATTAAATTTTTGATTGGTTTTCCTCACCATTGAAAAAACTGGACAACCTCTGTAGTTAGCAGAGTGATTTCCACCGCAATTGCTACATTTTTTAGCCTTCGAGTCTTCCCTCGATTTGTCGCATTGAGCGGAACAATGTAGCTCTCCACACACAACGCAAACCGGAGGTCACTTGCAGTAAGCCCTTGTATGGCCGTATTCTTGGCAATTTAAACACTGAACGTGTTCTGATCGCTTATGTGGTTTCTCTACACTTATCCTGCGGTGTAACAGATATTTTAAATTATAAATGGGGTGCGTTTCGTTCTTCTCCAATCTAATATCCCCAGGTTCCTGTTCAACGCGAAATAGAGGTTGATGGACACGCTCGCGATTTCTGAGATTGTCTACACTTTTAATCTTAAATCCTGTTTTTGGAGGCCAACTCTTATTTCTACTGGATCAACATATGGGTCTACACCTTTCATAACTAACTGTAGGCCTTTGCTACTCTTCAGCTGATAGGTATAAAACTTCTTTTTGCACCTTTCAAACTCCTTTACTGCTTTCCGATAACTATTTTCATCTATAAATTGAATTAGGTTTTTCTACACTATCCATATTAATTGTGGTAACACTGTGCTCGGAAGGCGACTTGTTTGTAGTTATTTTATTGTCATCGCTTAGCAAAAGATTGGGCACGTATAACTGGTGTTGCATTTATACACAAATTTTTTTCAGATTTTTTGTTTTTATTTAAATCAATATTGTCCACATTTTTGTTGCTTAAATTTTGTTGCCGTTGTAGAAAAAGATTTTACAAACAAATTTGTTGTTGCATTAAAACAGGATTGGTTTTTTTTTGTTTTTATTCACACAAAGTACATATGTTTTGTTTTTTGTTAAAACGAGCTTTACAAAAAAAAATCGCATCCGCACTTATCAACGCCAAAAACAGAACACTTTTATACGCTTAGTTATAAAAATAGTATTAAAAAAATTAATGTATAGCTAATTTTGTTCCGTATTTAAAAATCATGTTTGCTTTCCTGAAAATTTAAATATTAGACTTAAGTTGTTCTGTCAAAAGTCCACATATCGTCCCCTTAATAAAACAATAGTGTATACGCATGTACATCATTATTTTTTATTGCATAATAAGAATCTACATAATTGATTCTAAATGTAGTAAAAATTTGGTGAAATTCTACTTCCACAAAAGATGGGTCAAAAGATCAATTGAAATATTAGCGTATGATTGCGTGTTTGAAATTTTTAATTAATAATTGTGTAACAGTGTTGGGATCTGACAATGTTTAAATTGTACCGCCCCAATGATAGAATTGTACCAAATCAGCATCAATTGTACCAAATATGGCGTTAAAAAAACAAGTTAACATACATACAGTGTAGCTCGACATTAAAAAAGAACAAACTAAAACTTTTATTCTAATGCATTTTAAAGCCATGATAATTGAACTTGTCCTTGAATTTCTGCTTTTGTGTTGCTAATTTACTGACAATTATTTTGCCAAAATTCTTACCTCTTTTGTAAACAAAAGACTTTCAATATTAGGAGTTGATTACTATACAATTTTCAACAAGTACCTTAAACACCCCCAAAGCAACCAAATTTTAATCCGATAGAGTATGCCTAAAGTTATTAAGGAGCTATCTAATTACTAAAAACGACATTACGTTCCTCATTAGAGAGAATGGAAAAATATCCCTTTCCGTCCCCTCCTATACAGGTAGGTAAAGAGCATTTTACATGTTATTGTCTTGACCAAGTGTGTCCTGTTTCTAAGGAGATGATCTTTGTATAGACAAAAAATTACATTTTATAGTTTTTAATCTTACCTATTATATACTAAAAATATTATTGTAATCCGCCTAATTTTGATATTGTTTGGGACGGAAAGGGATATATCAGCTGAATACTGTCGAAAATTGATTGAGGCAATACAAGCACGTTCAAAAGCTGTAGTTCAGCGAAATGACTTTGAAACCAAATTACCTGTTACATACATCAATAATATTGCCGAAAATATATATTATATATACATATGTTTCAATTTAGTTATATCTATACAGGGTTGGAGAACTATGAAATTATAAATGTTTATTATTGCAAGAAAAAGTAAAAATATTTATTAAATAAAAAAAATAATCATGGAATAAATTTTATATGAAATTGTACCAAAAAAGCATGAGATGTACCAGCGTACCACTGATGTGTCGATTGTACCAAATTTAGTAAAATTGTACCACAAATCCCAACACTGTTGTGTAAGTGCAAGTATGCTGTTTTAATTAGTTGTTACTCTGAATATAATTAAAAAAAAAATAGTGTATAAAAAGCATACACTATTTTTATTATTAATTTATAACAAAATAAAATCGCATATTGATATACACTATTATTTAACAATATATTATTTGGAGTCAATTCAAATAAAATATTGTATAACATACAAAATAAAATAGTGTATAATGATTTTAATACATATTGTAAAACAAATAAAATAGTCTAAGTGACATCATGGTACTTTGAATCTCATTTATTTGTAATTAAAACACTTGTAAATAAATGAAATATCATCTACTAGTAGCCTGCTTATTCCACCGAATACTTAAATGACCACAACTTAAAACCATCGACTATTTTCTAAAATATTACTGTTTTCCCCGATGTCTAATAAAACAAAAACTTTAAACTCCATTATCTCAAAATGTCGAAAAAATTATACAATATTGTTTTATTAGGGGGACGATATATACTACATACTTTGTAATAAAAAAAATTGTTTTCACATTAAAATGAAAATTTTTACTTCAAGTAAAGTAAATAAGTTCAAGAAAGACAAATTTTATATCTTAATGATAAAATCAACATGAAAGAATAATTTATTTAAAACAATAAAACTAAACAAAAAAGATAACTTATTAATGAAATTAATAAATTCGATTTCTCTCATTTAATATTAGAACATAAAAAATTCAAGTAGATATATTCATATGAAGCAACATACACATAAGTTCTCGAAAAAAAAATTATAGATAGTTCCATTTACGATAGTAAACAAAAAAGATAATTTGATATCTCAATCAGTATTATAACATAAAATATTCACGGTAATTCTTACGGATATAAGGTGGCTTAGGAGGAGGTGGCGACATTAAAGTCGACATGTGTTCAACCAACTTAGGAATCTGTTGCGTTATTTTTTGCGGGAGTTGGTTATTTTTGAGTTTGTTGCTGTTGAGTTAGCTGGTGTTTTTGGCATTGCTGCTGTTGTTCCTGATGTTCTTGTGGTTGCTTATGTTGTATTGGTTGCTGCGGTTGTTGCGGTGCCTGAAGTGGTTGTTGTTGCTGGTTTTGTTGTGTTTGCTGGTGTTGTTGATATTGTTGTGGCTTTCTCGATTTGTAAAAAATTTTTCTTTTTGTTAATTTTATTTTTTGCTATTTTTCCGTTTTTTGTTAGTTAGTCCCTTCACCGTAATTTGCAGAGTAATCGGGATTACCAAAGTCTGCAAAGAAACAATAAAAAATGAATTACTTAGTCGGTTAAAAAAAAAACAAAACCTCACCATTTTCCAAAAAATTTCTAGAAATAAAATTAGAAATACATTTGAAAAACATACAAGTTTATATATGATATAAAAATTTTATTATGTTTTACCTTGTCGCTTCTTCACTGCTGGAATGTGCTACCGAAAATGATAATATACTTTGACGCTGAATTTACCGTTTTTAATGGCGCAGCAATATTGAAAAGGTATTTTAATTGCTGGTTCTACTGTATATATAGGGTTGCCAGTTGTCGGGTTTAAGTTTTTATGCTAGATACACACGAGGGAACATGAAAAGAAACATTATTATGTTCTTAAGGTACGGTCACATTAGGCAAACATAAGATGATGATGAGTGCCATGGTTCTTCTTCGTTTGATTCTTCAAAGTTCTCTTCCGAATCTGAATTCTCTTCAGCGTTAGGTATAGGCGGAAGCATGGAAGAAATTGCTTCTTTCGTAAAAGGTAATAACCTTTTTTTGGAGTGGGTTAATACTATTAATTAGTGGGTCAGAACTAAGCCATAGACTATTGACTAGTCTCGACAACTCTGCATTACAGAGTCGTTAGGTTATTATAACAGAGTTGGTCGAATAACACCATTATTGAAAAGAGATAGCATATATATAAAATTTTATATTGCTATCTTTATTCTTTGAAAGTGGCAAATTTTTCTTTACTGAAAAAATTATTTTGGCGGCATGGAAAAACACAGCAAAATGTAAGTACAGTTTTCCAATTGTAATTTAAATTAACTAACTATTATATTTTAGGACCCGGCGATGCATAATGGGGTGCACGGATCCTGAAAATTTACACAAGTTCCCGAATAATGCGTCCAGGTAAGTTTTGTTTACTATTTTTTAAGTGCCTGTAACACCAAAGATGTTGTGCATTGGGAGAAAATATCCAATGGACAACATCATGTTAAATTTTCCGACTATATTCCAATTAAAATAATTATTGGATACTAATAGTATTATGGGTTTAAGTCTAGTTCCGTGAAGCTTGACCTATCAAAAAAAATTACACAGGGTGATAGTGAAAAGTTATACCATAGAGGAGAAAATCCTTGCGCTCGGCCGAAGGCCGGCTATGCAGAAAAACTTTAGTAAGCGAAGCCGGTGTTGGTTATATCACAGAGGAGAAAATCCTTGCGCCCGGCCGAAGGCCGGCTATGCAGAAAACTTTAGTAAACGAAGCCATTCGATGGATATTTCCAAAAGCTTTAAAATGATACCTATATGTAGTGCACAATCACAGTTTCATATGAAAAGTTCAGAGGCCTATAACTCGGAAAATAAGCGGGACCGCCAATTTTTTTTATTATTTTTTTAATACTCTATCACATTGTATAATTTTTAGGGTTCCGTACCCAAAGGGTAAAAACGAAACCCTTTTGTTTTCGCTACAATGTCTGTCCGTATATCCATCTGTCCGTCTGTCAGCGCCTTTTATCTCTGGAAACGTAATAGGTAGACTCTTGAAATTTTTACAGATGATGTATAGCTGTTGCCGCTATAGCAACAAATACTAAAACTTATAGGGTGTTACGATAGAGAGGTGTTATTCACGAATATGTGTTTATTTCTTAAACTGTAGGAGGCATAGACTAAAGATTTACAAACAGTAATTAAAACATAGTTCGCTATATAAACAAGTATAAAAAAATAAACCTAAAAATTATAGGGTGTTCCAATAGTGGTGTGATTTGCATGTATAAGGCCTAAGTTTTGAACCATAATAGGTAGACTCTTGAAATTTTCACAGAAGGAGTATAACTGTGACCACTATAGCAACAAATACTAAAACTTATAGAGTGGTCCGAAAGTGAGGTGTTATTTGCCTTTATGTGTTCATTTCTTGAGCTATAGGAGGCAACTACTTAAAATTTGCAGACAATAATTTAAACTGTGTTCGCGTTATAAGCAAGTTTAAAATATTAAACCTAAAAATAAAGGGTGTTCCGACAATGATATGTTTTTTATGTATAGTGACTTATTTTTTTTATACGTAATAGGCAAACTCTTGATATATTCATAGAAAAAGAATTTCCACGGCCGTTATAACAAATAACAAAATTAAAAGGTGTTGCGACAGAGACATAATTTTTAATTAATTAGCCTTATTTTTTGAACCGTAATATGTAGACTCTTGAATTGTTTACAGTAGATGTTGTACTCCGGCCGCTGTAACAATTAGTAATTACTAAAGGGCGTTCCATTAGTGACATGTTTTTCACGTATATTACCTTATTTTTTGTACCACAATAGGTAGGCGCATGTATATTTTTATAGAAAGTGTATTACCATGGCCGTTTGAAAAAAAAAACAATTCCTAAAATTTAAAGGGTGTTCCAATAGCGATGCATTCTTCGCGAATATGACTTTGATTTTAAAAATAAAGGGTGGCCCATAAGGCATGAAAAAATTAACAACTTGAATTTTTAAAGGCGTTTTAAATATAGTACGGAACCCTACGTATGTGAGTTTAACTCGCACTTGACTGATTTTTTTTTTTATTGGTGATGCTTCACGGAACTAGACTTGTTCCGAAAAAGAATTAATGTGATTGGTATGATTATTATTATTATGATTGAGGAACAAATCTAGTTTAGGGACACATAATAAAAATTAAAAAAAGTAGCCTATTGTGTTAAAATTAAATTTTAAGCAAAAAATGTAAAGTGAAAATATTTGGGGCGATTCTTAGTTTCGGAGTTAAGGACCCCCAAAATTTCTATGTAAAGTATGGTATATCTCAAATATATTTCATCGGAATAGGTTAATATGCATATCATTGGAAAGGTAATTAAAAGTACTATCTAATTAAATTAAAGTTTAATAAAAAAATTTGGAGTGAGCATAAAAAAACATTTTTTTTAATTTTAAAAAAATTTAATTTTACACATATTTACATACATTTTTTGCTTAAAATAAAATTTTACACACAATAGGCTACTTTTTAATTTTTATGGTAAGTCCGTAAACTAAATTTAAGCCATGATTGATATGAATACATGAAATTTATGTAGTATGTTTTGAAAAAAAATTCAAGTCTCAATTGCGTTGGTAACTGTAAAGCAGATTTCTAGATTGCCTTTTTGGGGGTAATCAATTGCATATTAATTTTCTTGCAGGCTTAGCTATTGATTTTTTGGTAATGTACATATGACTTATTTTTGGTTTTGGATAATTTGGGAAAAATTTGCTTTTTGGTTTCAATTGTATTGGCATTTTATTTTATTACTTTCCAATTCATAACTTTTCATTTCATGTTTAAAAAAAATAATTAAAAATATGTTAAATAAAGTATTCAATAAAAATCCATAAATTTCAAAACTTTTTATTTATTATTTATTGACCATATATAAAATTGTATTTAGTGGTATTTAGTACACTGGAAAATTACATGAATGTTTGATATTGTACAAAATAACGTATTTTACTGTCAAATATTCGGATAATTTTCATGTAGTTTGAACACTTAAAGTTGACTCTAATTGTATACAATGTAATTAATTGTTTCCATTTTCATTTTAGACGTGCCGAATGGCTAAGGCGACACACAATTTCTAAAACAAAAAATATTTTCTAGGTATGGTGTGATCAAAAAAGATACGTCCGTCAGAAGGCTGCTCAAAATCTAAAATTATCCAAATTAACTGGCGGCGGACCTAATATGGAGAAAATATTTACGGCAAATGAAGAGGCTATATATAATTTAATCGGGATGAAGGAGTCAGTAGAAGGTATAGCCAACACGTTTGGATTGGGCAGTTCTTCCACCAGCAAAAAAGCCGACGAAAGTATTGAAGCTGCATTGACCGAGATTTTGGCCGAAGATTTTGAAAATGAAGTCCAGCCGCCAGCCAAAAAAATTAAAGAAACGCCAATTGAACAGGCCGCACGCATTTCTCCTGACGACATTCTTACAGAAGAAATCTGTATTCAGAAAAATATATTGGAAACTATGAGAGCACAATGAAATAACTAAAAAAATTTATCGTTCCATAGACCGTCTTTATAACCTCAAAAAGGAAGAAATAAAAGAGCAAAGACGACACAATCTTGTTATGGAACAACTGAGAATAACCGAAGTGGAGGGCAAAATTGAAAAGACGAAAAAAATTAGAGAAATAGAAAACTTGAAATCTAAACATTAACTGTGATAAAGTGAGCTAAAAGTAAACTGTTGCTGTGAATATGCATTTGTTTTGTTTTAAGACTGAAGTATTTTTTTAAGTTTTTTTTTTTAGTTTTTAAGTTATTTACATATGAAGTTATTTTGTTTTTGTTATTTTTAGAACTCGATATTTATTTTTTAGTTTGATCTTTTTTAAATATACATTTATAATTACAAAAATAATCATAAGAAACGCAGAGCTGCGCTTAGTTTCACAATTGGAGAAACTGCAAAGGATTTCATTCTTGGCTGACTATGCAATGTTAAAACCTCCAGCAAATATTTATGAAAATGTTTTGCAAATTTTCTTCTTTTCCTGCAAGTTTTAAGTTAACACAACACAGCTCAAAGCAAAACAGCTGACTTAAAAAATTCGAAATTCCGTTTCACATAATACTCTTCTCCCTGGCTGTTCATAATAGGGGAATTATATTGGCGTGAAAAATGAATTCGACGGGAATGTTTGTAATTGGGCTGATTATGTGTAACACATAAATAGTTATTTTAGACAGGACATACTTCTTGTTTTATACACTTTTTTAATTCATAAAACTGATTTAAATCCGTCCAAATCAACATAATTGAATTGCCTTAGTTCAGTACTTTCATCGTCTTGATTTATTGCTTTCATTATATTATATTTATTTTATTTAATTGCTTTTTTATTCATACTTCCTTGCGCAACACTTTCATAATATAACACAAACATTTACAGTACCTGATTTTTATGTGTATATATAATTAAAATGTATTTAATGTACTTAAACACGTTACAAAACACTCCACCATGCATAAACATAAATTTTGTAAACTTAAATATTTTGTGAAAAATTTGCTTTTATTTTACTATCGAATTGTTTAAGACATTTTAATACTTATTTTATGCCTATATATGTATACATAATTTATGTTAAAAATGTAGTTATAGTATCTTGGCAAACATGTATATTCCATTTAAAACTGAATTCAAAATAATTAATTAATCCACTAATTTTACTTTAAAATTATTTTTTTTTGTTTGAGCATGTTTGCTGGGATGGCATCTAGGATTGTTTGTAAAATTCAAACATTAATCCAGGAGTAAGTGCAGCGAATTTTTAATGCATTTGCATTCATAGCTTCTTCTTACTCAAGACCATCATGCGTGGTGAAGAGCCACAACCTACAAGTGGTGATGCTGTTTCTAACAAAACATGATGGATCTAGACCAGTAGTGCGATTCACTAATCAATTTTAACGATTCTTGACTCGTTAAAAAAATTTAACAACAAAACGGAAGACTTTGCAATTCAGTAGCGTTTTTTAATAACACTTGATGTTGTTATAAATCAGCTGTTTTTCTTAGCAAGTCGAGTATTGTTAATTTAACTACAACTATTTTTGTGTCGTTTTCTTTAAACAAAAAGTTATTATTTTGTTAAGTGCGATGGCTTTTACATATTTAGCATGGAGTTTATCACAGGCTGAGGAAGTTATTAGCACTCCAGTTGACCGCCGTAATCTTAGAGAGTTAGATAATCCGTTTTATTTGTCAGCCACTGAATTTCAGAAATTATACCGACTAACTTCGGACGTGGCAGAAGACTTAGTTTCACAACTTGAAAGCCATTTAAAAGGTTCGAGAGTTACAGCAATATCGGCAGAAAAACAGGTACATATTTATGTCATTTCATTAATATACCTACATATTTACTTAATCGTTAAATATTAATTTTGATAGGTGCTCGCTGCCTTGCGCTTCTTTGCAACCGGATGTTACCAACGGCCTGTAGGAGAGCAGTGGGGTATTTCTATGAGTCAGTCGTCAATAAGCCGTTGCATCCACCGTGTTACTGATGCAATCAATCATACACTGTTTTGCACAAATGTGAGATTTCCCATGAGTCAAGGAGAACGCCAAGCTGCAAAAATAACTTTTGCTTCTGCACCATCACCTTTTATAGCAGGTACTATTGGGGCTATCGATTGCACACACGTTTCAATTTTAGCTCCTAAAATTCATGAGGAGGCTTATGTGAACCACCATGGTTACCACTCCATAAATGTACAAATGGTATAAAAAAATATGCTCAAGGGATAGGAAAAAAAATAATTGCTTTCTATTTAGATCTGTGATCCACAACTAAAAATTTTGAATGTCAACGCTAAATTTCCAGGTGCAAGGCACGATTCTTTCATTTGGAGCTCCTCTGCAGTGCGAAGAGCTATGCAGCGAAATTTCGAGCGTGGAAACCGTAATACTTTTTTAATTGGTAAGTTTTTTACATTCATAATTATTAAAAAAATTGCTATAAATTTATTAACAACTATATCTTCAGGTGATTCTGGATATCCATTAGAGCCATGGCTAATGACTCCTCTCCCAAATCATTCAGAAGGAAGTTCTCAATATCGCTACAATGAGGCATTGTGTAAAGCACGCAATCCAATTGAAAGACTGTTTGGTGTGCTCAAAGGAACTTGGAGATGCTTATCGCAGCAAAGAACATTGATGTACGACCCCGGATTTGCTGGAAAAGTAGTCAATGCATGCGCCGTGTTGCATAATATTAAATTAAGCCAAGGTAGCAACGAAACTGAATATGAGTTTCCAGAGCCATTAACTAGAAATAATGTAATAACCCAAGAGGCACCATCTTCAGAAGCCAAGCGAATACAAAATCGACTTATAGAAAACTATTTTACCTAATCGACACAACCCTTATATATATAATTACTTATCCTTCATTTTACTTTTAAAATAAATAACAATTTGAAAAATTATATGTGTGAACAATTCAGTCTTTTTATTGTAAATTCGATTAACAAAACAAAACTTAAAAACAAAAACTTCTTTAAAAAAACAACATACATATGTGTATTCATTCATATGTATGTACATAGGTACATATGTAGGTACATAAATTATAAAAAAATTGATATTAAATTACAAGTAAGTGTTATATAAAATATGTACATAAAAATAGCTTAAAAACAAGCAGTCATAAAAATAACTTAACAAAAACAAAAGGAATTAAAAAAATATATATACATTAAATTAAAAAGGAACTTCAAGTCAAGAAACAGCAATAAAATGTACATATATGTATGTACATAAATACAAACATATATAAGTATATAAATACATGCGTATGTATTTATTATATATATATGTATGTATTTATGTACATACATATATGTATATATTATATACATATAGTTATGTTGCTAATTAAAATATTAAACTAAATAAATTCAGGCACTTTGTTACAAAATATCTAAGAATAAGGCAGTTAAATAAATACATTTTTAAAGACGGTCAATGGAATCAGCCAACCTATGTAATCCTTCCGCCATAGCTTTCATCCCTTCCCCCATAGATTTAATGGATTCCGCCATAATTCTGTTGGTTTCAGGTGTCGCTGCGCTGGCTTCGGCTAGCAGCTTAAAAAAAAATAAAGAAATACTTATTGTTAGTATGTTAGAAAAAGATATTGTTCGTATTTAAAAAAATACCTTCAACGAGTCTGCTTGCTGTTTCGCTATCTCCAAAAACTGTTTGGTCGATTCACATTCTTCTTCCAGGCGCATTCTTTAACGGGATCTTCGTGTTGTAATCTTTAAAGGGGTCTTCGGAGTCAACACCTCCATTTGAACAACACTGGAAGACGAAGGAATTTCAGCAAAAACGCTCTCGTCTTCCTCTTCCATACGTAGCTGGAACTCCTTTTAATCAATATCCTTTTAGAATACTTCAACTTCAAATGAAATTCACTTTAACTTACCTCTTCCAATGGCACATTCTCTATGACGCTCTCATCCCCTTAATGTACTGATTACCAATGAGGCCTACCACTCGTTTTTCAAGCTCAGTCGTAGATTCCGCATAAACAGGCCTGTTGCCGGTCAGCGCCTGTTGCTTTTTACGGTCCCTTACCTTATTACTCGTGCGGGTTTTAAGATCTCTCCATACCTGTGAAATACACAAAATTTATAAAAATATTTGTAATATTCATACTATATGATTAGCAACATTTACTTACTGTGCGCCATTGGTCAACTGTCCCCCCAACACTATTAAGCAGGGTCGCTAGCTCGCCCCACTTCTTGTCGTTTGCTAACTTCCCGTGCATCTTGAGGAACTTACCACCGGCTAATCCATCATTCTCCAACATAAAGTCGGTCATGAGACTAAGTTGCTCGGCTGAGGCGCGGCTTCTTTTTGGTGCAGTATTTGTTGCCATTCTACAAAATATAAAATATCGTATGTAATTGTTATTTATAATTAAAACACATTATTTACTTACCTTATAAAAATGTATTTAAAAAACTATTCAAAAATAAAATAAAAAATTAACACTTGCGGTGGAATGTTTATGAATTTTGTGTGTTTTGTTTATTGTTTTTCAATCCTCTTTGTTCTTTTCGCTATTTTGACATTTTGTTTATCAGAGTTGCCATTTATTTTAATTTGGTTTTTGTATATGTTAACCATAGGTTAGAGAATCGCAACTGCGTTAGTGCAAACAAAAAAACATGTTGATATATTTAACAACTGTTTGACCGTTAAAAGTTAGTGAATTGCACTACAGATAAGGTCGAAGAACAATCAACTATTGAATTTCAATAGTTCTATTAAAAAAATATTTTGTTTCTAATAAATTAAACTTAAAAAACTTATCTACATTTACAGGTTATTACGTTGTCAAAGTCCCAGATTCTCGGATGTGTTTATGAAGGGTCCAAGTCCAATAAACATTACTACCAAACATATAAAAATAAATTTTGTAAATTTATATACAACCTTAACAACTACTTAAGATTTCAAAACATTTTGAAGCCTTAGAGCCATATTAAAATAAATTAGTCAAGTGCGAGTTAGACTCACACACGTAGGGTTCCGTACTATGTTTAGTACAACTTTAAAAATTCAAGTCATAATTGCATCACTGTTGGAACACTTTTTAAATTTTAGCAATTTTTGTTATAGCGGCCATGGTAATACACTATCTATAAAAATATACATGTGCCTACCTATTGCGGTTCAAAAAATAAGGTAAACATTTGATGAGTCTATCTATTATAGTTCAAAACTTAGGCCTTATACATGCAAATCACACCACTATCGGAACACCCTTTAATTTTTATTTTTTTAGAGTTGTTTATATAGTTAACTATAAGTTTTAGTTTTTAGCTATAGCGGCAACAGCTATACATTGTAGCGAACACAATAGGATTACGTTTTTACACTTTGTGTACGGAACCCTAAAAACAAGTTAGAAGGCTATATTCGAAAATGCATTATAATCTGCTAGTGTCTAATTGTTTATCTCTTTATAATAAAGAACTTAAGTCAGAGTAAATATTAATTCAATTAAAAATAGTTCAAATTAAATTTATAAAAAATACATATTTTTATAAAAGATTTATTATTATTCAATTTTTGTTTTTTATTATACAAAATGTGTTTAATAATTTTATAAAACAAAATTTTATAAAACAAAATGATCAGGTGTTAGCTAATTTGAAAACACAGCTGAACTAATAGTAGCCGGATAGGAACTTATTTCTTCTGGAGGGCTTATTTCTTCAGTTAATTCTTCACCATGAAATTCTCTAATCATTGATTTCAGGACATCATTTAGTTTTTCGGACTTTGTTTTTATCCTACGAAAAAAATTTTTGAACTTAATAAAAATAAGCACGCCAATAAAATGTACAAACTACATGTACATATATGTATGTGCCTTGTGTGTAACGTTGGGTGGAAAGTGGCCTAAACGTAACCAAATTCACATTATTTTGTTTCACTATTAATATGAATGATATTAGTTATCAGTTCATAATTTTAAAAATTTCAAACATCTATGTACGGTTTTTCTTCTATTGCTAGGTCTTCTTCTAATATTTCATCAGGCTTGGTTGTCTATTTCTGGTAGTAATTCCTTATCTTTATTTTCTAAGGTTGTGTTTTAGAGTTTCCCATTAAGTCTTCTGGATCAATGGGTGAGGTTTTGTAATTGGACACCAGGCCTATTTTTTAATGAAAAACTCGGGCAACCATTCGCTAATAGCATTTCCTTAATTAAATAAAAAGTTTTAAATATATGCCTTCATTTTTTATATGTAATAGAATTTACTTAAGAGCCATGCGAGGATAATACATATATGTTCTTGGATAAACAGCATTCAACTGCTAAATCATCAGTGGCAGTATCATCATTTTCCGTCTCCAGTTTTATGTCCGCTGATATAGAACCTTAAACACAGACAAAAATATAGTTCATATTTGGGTTTAAGTATTTAAAACATTTACTTACTATTTATTTTCGAATACAAACTGCATCTTGACCAGTAGGCAAATGTATAAATTGCTATGGTATTGGCATGAAATTCACAATTTGGATTGGTCATTACACGACGCAAATGCTATACATATGTATGAAGCCAACGTGCACTTCGCCGGAGAAACATATGTACATTGAAACCAACGTGCACTTGGCCGGAGAAGCATACATTCGTGCACAGAATCCCTTACACTGCTTAAACGACGTGAAGTATAATATTTTTATAATAAAGGACTCGAAAAATTTGCAAGGGACCTCTTCATCAAATAATATTTCACCATTTATTCTTTTTTAACCACAAAATACCTTTTTAACAAAAGCCACTGGCAAAACTTTATCGTGCCAAAATGTTTGCACCTTTATGCCTAAGATATTTCTTTTTATGTTTTATTTTTACAATTTTTATTAATTTAAATATTATTTCACTTATTCATTCATTTTGTTGAATTAATTTAAAATTTTTTTAAGAAAATAAAACTTTTGTTTTAATTTAATTTATATTTTTTTGTTTGTTTAATTGTAAACAATGACTACGTATAGCTGTTTCTTTTTACACGTTGTTTCAGACGATTCATGTTTTTTTCTTATTCGTCCAAATAAAAGTGTTAAAAACATATGATAAGTCCCTTTTTCAGCTGTCAGCTGTCAGGTATTCTGGTTATTTTGTGACTAAGCAACAGCCTATGAATAATATCTATGTTACACTAAAACTTTCTACATAGCAAAATTCTGCCTGTAAAGCAGGAAATGTTTGTTTCGTGCCTCAGCCGCTTCAACAACAACACCCCAATATGCAACAATGCCTCATTCATAACAGTTGTACCATGTATTAAAATCTTGTGCATTGTAGGTGTTATAGGATGCCACTCATATAGAGAAACGTAAAGTTTTGCAGTATCTAAGCAATAATCGGCAAACTCGTGCATTTGGATTTTGTGACCACTTGATATTACTTCAATAATAACCTTGATTCGATATATGAAATCAAACTCAATTCCAGTTATTTCTGCAGCTAATTCAGGATTGGAAAAAAATCTTCTGCTAGTCTTACCATCGTTGGTGTTTCCAAATCCAGCTTTCGGTACACCCACTTCTGGCGTGCAAAGTAGATAGTTTTTTTGTACAGGTAATAACAGTGTTAGATGTAGTGATTTAAATTAGAAACATTTACTTTCAGTTATTAAAAACCAAAACATTTTATGAAAATAAAAAGGTTTCTTACTCGTATTTAGAAAAAAACATAAAAAGGTGAAATTTTCAAAAAATCGCAAAAAATGGCGCAAAAACGCGCAACATTTTTTTTTTACAGTATTAGAGTAGAGTTCGTAAATTTTATAGTGATATATAACATTTTTAGAATCGCGAAGAAGATCACTCTTAAAAATCTTTTCACTTTTTTTTTTACAAAAAATTTTACAAAAAAAAACCTTTTTTTAATTTTGAGCGAAATTTTTAAACATTAAAAAAAAAATATATTGCAAACCTCTCAAAATCGTTTAAAGTCAATAAAAACGTATGCGATTTACTCAACTTTCCTGATTTTAACAGTGTCCCAAAACGACAATTTTTATGCAAATGCCTTGAAAATTCACTATACGATGCAGAATTTTGTTATCTGTCAAGCTGCGTTTCTTACGTTTACTCAAAATTAATTTTTTGCCTAATGTCCGGCTAGATTGGCAAAATACCCCTCTGTGCGACGCAGCTGCATCTGTACGCGTTTTTTTTTAGATTACGTGGAAAAGGACCGCGAGAAAGAATGGCAACGTCAGGACATGCCGTAAACATATGCCTTGTTGAGACATCTAGTCAACATTTAGATTTTTTAAAATTATTTTTTGTACTTCATTTTTTCTAGAGCTTATTGTTTTTTTTGTAATGCCCTTATTCATTTTATGATAAATTTCCATACAAAATTTGTCATAAAGTATATACACCTCAAATGAACTTTAATTTTTATAAATATGGGCATAAGTTTTTAAACAAAAAATTTATTTTTTAGAAAATAAATCAGTTCTAGGTTCTAGGCGTAAAATTCTCTTTTTATAGTAACTTGTGATGCATGCAAAACTTGCTAAAATGTATATATGTCCATTTGGATAAATAAATTTTATTTTTAAGCAAAAAATAAAACTTGAGAAATACATAACTATTATTTTTCAAGCAAAAAATAACATTTGAAAAATAACTTTTATTTTATAATAAAACTAAAAAAATAAAAATCAATGCAGGCAAAGGTAGTCTTCGTAATAACGATTATGTTGGTGCACTTCTATATCATGTAGCATTTCTCCTTTATTATGATTTTTTTGGTTAAAATTTATAAAATAATAATTATTTGCGATCCCTGAATTAAATATTAATTTATTTGACACATTTTTCTATAGTTTCAAATAATTTTTTTATTTTAATTTTTTTTTTGTAAAGAGAAGTACCAGCATTAACTGTGGTACTTCCTTTGGAAAGGGATAGTAGTAGATAAGACAGATGGTTAGTGATAGTAAAGCTTCGATTCTGGCAACACTGCAATTGCACGTTATGATTATTTTTAGAACAGTATTGCAGCGCCTCTGGTGTTATTTAGGCGAATTAGTTCGAAGCTAGCATAGCCAAATTTATAATTATTTTACTTAACCGGGGATTTAGTGCTATGTGCAATACCGGCGAAGGAGGGCGCTGTGATATGCATTATTATAAAGAAAAATTAATACATATTAGAAAAATTGATGTTGCCACGGCTGAGATTTGAACTCGTGACCATTGCTTAGTAGTCAACGCGCTAGTCAATGTGCTAACTACTTAAAACTATCCAGAAAGGATAAATTTGTTGAAGCTTTAATTTTCTTGTTTTTTTTTAATAAATAAACATTTAAAAGAACTCAAAAGTAGTTTTGTTCTGGTTTGTTGGGTTACTTTTAACAATCTGTACATTTTTGTACGTATACCTAATGGTAGGTTTTTTTGTTGGCTGCATTGTTTTATAGTGCTAAATATATCGCTGTTTTCTTAATATTTTTATATTGAAAAGGTACTTCACCCTCCTCTACGAAGTATTGCGAAAATTCCTCTCTTATTGTTGAAGTATCTTGGCTTATGTAAGAGCGGTGTGGTTGAAGGTTTGGAAAATGTTCTATGTTCTGATTACTTCTCCATTCACCCAGAATTAAAGTGCCTTCTGCTGTATAATGATCAACAAGATTAGGGTTAAAATACACAAAGCATTTTCGACTCAGTAAATAATTGTGTAAAACGCAGCACGCAAGAGATACTTGTCTCGTTTTGGATGGTTCAAGCTTAATAGGGCTGCGTATTACTCGAAAACGAGCAGACATAATCCCAAATGCATTTTCGATTACTCGTCTTGCTCGTGACAATCTATAATTGAATACTCTCTGGACTGCGTTCAAATTACGGTGAACTAAAAGGCTTTAGAATATTTGGTATTAATGCGAAAGTATCATCAGCAACTAGAACATAAGGAACCACTAAAGTTCTCAATGGTAGTCAGATATGCGTCCATTTGAACCCACATCAATATACAAGAACTTGTACGATGCGTCGGCAATAGCCATGAGCACAATGCTGTGTGTTCCTAAAAACATTAAAATCAACAAAGTACTCTTAATGAAATTAAACATGACAACAACCAACCTTTGTAGTTGTAATAAATGCTTCCAGAATGGGGTGGAGAAGTCATCACAATGTGTTTCCCATCCAACGAACCTATACAATTCAGAAAATTCCACAACTTTAAAAATTACTCCGAAATGGCTCTCCATTCTTCTGCTATCGATGGTATCTAAAAAAATTGCGAAATATAAAAAGACGACTATAATAAATTTTACTTTTAAATAGTCCGGCTGCAGAATTTTGTAAATGGCATCGCAAGGGATCGTGAGGGATGCGAAAAACATGTGTACTGCAGGGATCTAAAATTTTCGCCAATTGCCAGGTACCGAAGAGGAACAACCAACCGTTCAGAAGGAGAAATTGGCTCACGCAGTCTTGTGGTCTGGTTTGTTATCAGTGGCGCCACTAACTTTAGCTACAAAGTGATTGGAAAAAATGTACTATGTTTTTATACCCTTCACCACAGGTGGAAAGGGTATATATAAGTTTGTCATTCCGTGTGTAATTTCTACAATATTCATTTCCGACCCCATAAAGTATATACTTATATTCTGGATCCTTATACATAAAGAAGTTGATTAAGCGATGTCCGTCTGTCCGTGTTCGGGTTGAAATGTCATTTGCCAAAGCACCAGAAGAGATACAAAAAATTTAAGCACACCAATCAGTCAGGCATAGTCTCGAATATTTTCGTATTGCAATTCAGCAACATCGGATCATTACTATGAAGGCTGCGGGCCAAAAACCACGCCCACCTATTTTTTTTAATTTTTTCCTGCTTAACCCATTTACGCCCGCTGTCCTCATTTGGGAATGGTTCTTTATGTACACATATAAAATGCCCCTGATACAGTGTACTTATTTTTTGCAAATTCGTATTACCGAGAAGTGTAACCTAATTAATGAAAAATAAAGTTTTGCGATTTACTGTATAAAGGTATTGAATTTGAAGGTTGAATTTATGCATTTGAAAATTTTGGTGTTAGAGCAAAGTTATGCGTTTTTTTATATTAACATAAGTTTTTTTCAAAAAAATTGTTGTGTTTTTATTTACTTATAGTCTCTTTTTTAGTAAATTATGATATTACATTAGGTTTCTAACCATTTTTGGCTGAAAAGGAAGAAAATTTGCTATCGTGTTCCCGAATGGGACCAATGGGCACTTTGATGGTATTTACCTAAAATTGGTTTGTTTACTTTTAACAAGTTGTACAATAACCATTACTACTTTATTGTAGTCCAATTGAATTTTTCTAGCGAACCGTTTATGGTTTTTTCTTTGGTATGGCATTTATTATATATTTGTCAATTATAGTAAGTTGGAAAACACACAAAAAGGGTTGTTACTTGTTAGTGTGACGGTTCCTACATTAACAAGGCCTCAACGGAGAACAATGTACAAAAAAGGAAAGAAAATATTATAAGTGAGCTGAAAGACCAAAAACCTGTCAACATTTTTGAGAAATTTTTTGATACGGAGGTTTTTGACATGATCATCCAGTACACGAAGTTATATGCATCACAGCAGAAGAACCATGATTTTCAAATAACTGTAGATGACCTTAAAGTATTTTTTGGCACCACTGGTAAAAAAATTCAATAAAATTTAAAAAAAAAAATTTTAATTTTTTAAAAAATTAAAAATTTTTTTTTAACATTTACAAAAAACTTTACAAGCCGTTTTCAAAACGATATTTCCACAGAACAATTTTCAAAAAAAAATTTTTTAAAAATTTTCCAAAAATTTTCGAATAAAATTTTACAAAAAATTAAAAAAAAATATTTTTACAAATAATTGTTACAATTTTCTAAAAATTTAAATCATGACTGTAACATGTTTTTTTTTTTTTGGCAATTTTTTATTTATTGTATCTTCAATATAATTGAACTATCAATAATTACTCATATCTTAAGTCTAAAAATATACTTATTAAGTCCAACTAGTGCTGGACAAAAAAATGTATGTTTCACGGTTACTGTAATTTGCGGGTTATCCCTCTGATGTACGGATGAGAGAAGCAGTGTCCCTCCTTCTTAGTCAAATGTAACCAGGTTCATTTAGTATGTTACGGGCCAGTGGATTATAATGAGTTTCAAGCTTCTTTAAATAACTTATGGCAAGTTTCGCTATTTCCGCTTTAACTGTTGGCACGTTTAGATCTTTATGGATGTTCGAGTTTTTTATATACCAAGGAGCAGATGTAATTATACGAAGAATCTTGTTTTGGCGCCTTTGAATTTTTTCTACGTTGGTAGCTGAGGCAGTGCCCCATAATTGAATGCCATAACACCATATTGGTTTTAGAATTGACTTGTATAATAAAAGTTTGCAGTCTAAAGCTAGAGTAGAATTTCTGTCCATAAGCCAGTTTAGTTGGACTGCTTTTAACTTCATTTGTGTTAACTTTGTTTCTATATGCCGTTTCCATGTAAGGCGCCGGTCAAGATGTATGCTGAGATATTTGACGTCTGAAAGCTGGGGTATCGTTTGTCTATTTATCCGAATAGGGGGGCAAGATTCTCTACGCAGTGTGAAGGTTATGTGAGTAGATTTTTGTTCATTCACTTTTATTCTCCATTTCTTCAACCATTCTTCTAAATTGGATATGTGGTCTTGTAAATATCGTGATGCTACTTCGGGTCTTTTGTGAATGCTTAAAAAAGCTGTGTCGATGTGTGAACTCGGTTACTAGTTGGCATATCTGAAGTATACAATAAGTATAAAAAGGGCCCCAATGTACTACCTTGGGGAACTCCGGCTTCGATTGGCTGGGGTGAGCTCAAAAAATCTCCTTCTTTCACAATAAATTTTCGTTCGGTTAAATAACTATCTAGCAGCTTATATAGGTTTACGGGCAAATTCAGTTTTAGCTTATATATTAGGCCTTCATGCCATACCTTATCGAATGCTTGAAAAACGTCGATAAAAAGCGCAGAGCAGTATTTTCTCTCTTCAAATGTCTTCTTAACAACATTGACTAACCTGTGGTTTGTTCGATCGTACTATGTTTTTTCCTGAAGCCGAATTGATGGTTTGGAATACATCCTTTGTCGCTTAGAATAGCGTTAAGCTTAGTTATTAACATCCTCTCAAACAGCTTTGACATATTTGACAAAAGGCTTATAGGTCTGTATAATTCAATTTTTGTGTGGTCTTGTCCTGGTTTAGGAATCATGGTAACCAAGGATACATTCCGCTCTGTGGGGAAGTACTCAAGACGTAAAATGGGATTAAAAATAAAAAGAACGATTCTGCGAGCTGTACGGGGCAATTCAAATAACATCTTGTTACTGGTTTTATCAACGCCAGGGGCTTTTTTGGTGTTTAAATCCGTTATTGCCATTTCAATATCACCAAATTCAAATTTTATCGGTATTGCAGAACTAGCCTCGACAATTGGCAACTCAACTATATCAGTCGATATATTCGGGGTAAAAACCCTTTTCAAATGTCCAACAAATAAATTGCCCTTTTCGGAATCACTCCTTGCCCATCCTCCAGGTGTAGTTCGCAGGGGAGGCTCACGTAAGACTGTCCTTTTAAGAGTTCTACAAGCACGCCATAATGAATAATCTGATTGAAGAGTTGCGTCTAGGTCTCCCAAATAGTTTTTCAGGGATGCTAATCTTCTAGATTCCAGCATGTCTCTTAGCCGGTTCGTGCATTCCTTAAGTCTGCTTTTGAGTTGAGGAGATCTCTGAAATTGTCATTCTCTACGAATTTTTCTTTTCTCAGCCAAGAGTAGTTCGATATCTGCAGAATAAATTAGATTGTATCTAGCTAATTGTCGGGTTATTGTTGAATGTTGGGCAGCTGATTTGAGGTTTTGGTCAAAATCAATAAGACTCCGCTCTACGTCTTTAGGTGTTCTTAGCGGGATGTTTTCCGAACAATGAGTACTAAAATACTTTCTATATTTCGACCAATTAATGCTTGTGATAGTCATTGGTGATATGATGTTTTGTTTGTCCCATATATATAGACGATAGTGGGTGAATGATCTGAGGATAATTCAAGCGACGCTTCAGCTTTAATCATTTCTCCCGGAATACCCTTAAACACGCCAAAATCAATAACATCCGGTATTTTTTGTCGATCAGTAGGCCAATAGGTGGGTTGTCCACTCGATATAACATTCAGACGCATTTTTGAAATTGTGTCAAACAAAATACGACCTTTTGGAGTTATTATGTTTAGCGTTGTAGTCGCCTGATGCTATGAAACAAGGACCTAGTGATTTGTAGAAGTCGCTATACTGACTTTCCGAAATTTGAATTCTAGGAGATGAATAAATCGCAGAAATAACTAAGCTTTGATGAAATTCTTCAAGACAGATATTTGTTGCTTGAAAGTAATTCTCACAAAAAATTACGCAGTAAATAATGTTTGATTCGGGCCTTAATAAGTATTGCCGAGCCTCCACATGCTCTTCCACGGGGGTCCTTAGTGTCATATAAAATATAGCCATTGATTTTAAAAATGCTATTTGTTTTTAAGTGTGTCTCGGAAATCAGCATGACATCAATTTGTTGGTTCTTGAGGAAGTATTCAAGTTCATTTTTATGTTGGCGTAAGCCGTTTGCGTTCCAGAAACATATTTTTAAACAGTTCATGGTTTGTTTAGTACCGCCTGCAACATCATAAATTGCATGCGTACCATTTCTTGCATCATGCTGCTCATAGAGCTCATAAAACTGTTGAACGAATGCACTAATGTCTCGATGCTTGCTTCGAGACGATTATAGTTACCAGATGGTGTTTGTTCTTTAGGTTCTGGGTGCAAATTTGGAATAGAATTAGTTGTTGGTGTCGCTTTATGTACTGAAGTGTGATTTGTTTTTACCATATCTGCGTATGAAACATGTTGTGTTGTTGGTTGGGCTAACTGACGATAATGAGCATTTGCTCGATATTGTGGGTGCTTAGCAGGAGTATGTGATTTTTGAGTGGTTTTCCTTACCATGGAAAAAACTGGACAGCCTCTGTAGTTGGCAGTGTGGTTTCCACCGCAATTGCTACATTTTTTAACTTTCGAGTCATCCCTTGCTTTGTCGCATTGGGCGGAACAATGTAGCTCTCCACACACAACGCACACCGGAGGCAATTTGCAGTAAGCCCTAGTATGACCATATTCTTGGCAATTTAGACACTGTACGGGTCCTGATCAGTTATGCGGTTCATCTACGCTTATTTTGCGGTGCAACAGATATCTTAAATTATAGATAGGGTGCGTTTCGTTCTTTTTCAAAGGCATATCTCCAGGTTCCAGTTCAACGCGAAATAGAGGTTGAGGGATACGTTCTCGATTTCTAAGGTTGTCTACACTTTTTACCTTAAATCCCGCTTTTTGGAGACCATCTGTAATTTCGACTGGATCAACATATGAGTCTACACCTTTTTTAACTACTACTCTTCAGCTGATATGTATAAAAGTTCTTTTTGCAGGTTTCAAACTCGTTTACTACTTTACGATAACTGTTTTCATCAATAAATTGTATTTTTGTTTCATCAATGTTGCCACGCTTGATGGGAATTACATAAAATGTGTTCTCACCAATAATTGAAATTAACTTCTTTATTAAGTCGCTGGAGTTTTTCTCCCTTAAATAAATTGGAGGTGGTTTGACCTGGATGCCGTTTTTTTTTCATTTGTTTCGCTATCTAAAATAGCAAAACGGTTATGGGAATTTATTCCGTTAGAGTCCTTGTCTTTTTGTACTTTAGCCATTGGTGCATGTAACATAATATACTTATTTTAATATTAAGAATATATGTACTTATGTGTATAGAGTTACATATTTTTTTAAATGAGATATCTGTTTTAAAACTTAGATATATTTAAATCAGCAACGGTTTTTTTGCCCATTGGGGATTAAGCCATTTTTCTCGGAAACGGCTCGACGGATATTTAGCACGGTTGGCTCAAAATGTTCATTAAAGTATCTACTTTTAAAATATATGGTCATATTTCCTGGGAGTATCATAGTTTCCATGTGAAAAATCAGCAAAGGTTTTCTTTGCCCACTGGGGATTAAGCCATTTTGCTCGGAAATAGCTCGACGGATATTTAGCACGGTTGGCTCAAAATATTCTTTAAAGTCTATATTTTTAGGGTTCCGTACACAAAGTGTAAAAACCAAACCCTATTGTTTTCGCTACAATGTCTGTCCGTCTGTCAGCGCCTTTTATCTCTGGAACCGTAATAGGTAGACTCTTGAAATTTTCACAGATGATGTATAGCTGTTGCCGCTATAGCAACAAATACTAAAAATTATATCCAATAGAGAGGTGTTATTTACGAAAATGTGTTTATTTCTTGAACTGTAGGAGGGATACACTTGAAATTTACAAACAGTTATTAAAACTTAGTTCACTATATAAACAAGTATAAAAAAATAAAACTAAAAATTAAAGGGTGTTCCGATAGTGGTGTGAAATGCATGTATAAGGCCTAAGTTTTGAACCATAATAGGTAGACGCTTGAAATTTTCACAGTAGGTGTATAATTGTGGCCACTATAATAACAAATACTAAAACGTATAGGGTGTTCCGATAGAGAGGTGTTATTTACGAATAAGTGTTTATTTCTTGAACTGTAGGAGGAATACACTAAAAACATGCAAGCAGTAATCAAAACTTAGTTCGCTATATAAACAAGTCTAAAAAGATAAATCTAAAAATTAAAGGGTGTTCCGATAGTGTCATGATTTGCATGTATGCCTAAGTTTTGAACCATAATAGGTAGACTCTTGAAATTTTCACAGAAGTGGTATGACTGTGGCGGCTATAGCAACAAATATTAGAACTTATAGGGTGTTTCGATAGAGAGGTGTTATTCACGAATGTGTGTTTATTTCTTAAACTGTAGGAGGCATACACTAAAAATTTACAAACAGTAAATAAAACTTACTTCGCTTTATAAACAACTATAAAAAAAAATAAACCTAAAAATTAACGAGTTTTTCGATAGTGGTGTGATTTGCATGTATAAGACCTAAGTTTTGAACCATAACAGGTAGACTCTTGAAATTTTCACAGAAGGTGTATAACTGTGTCCAATATAGCAATAAATACTAAATACTTTTAGGGTGTTCCGAAAGTGAGGTGTTATTTGCTTTTATGTCTTTATTTCTTGAGCTATAGGAGCCAACCACTTAAAATTTGCAGACAGTAATTAACTCTATGTTCGCTTTCTATTAAATTAAACCTTAGAATTAATGGGTGTTCCGAGAGTGACGCGCTTTGCGTGTATATGGCCTAAGTTTCGAACAATAATAAGTAGACTCTTGAAGTTTTTACAAGAGGTTTATTACTATGGAAACTATAAAAAATAATAAAAATTAAAGGGTGATCCATAAGTGACATGTTTTTTGACGTATATTACCTTATTTTTTGAACCGCAATAGGTAGGCCTGGTATTTTTATAGAAACTTTATTTCCATGGCCGTTATAAAAACAATTCCTAAAATTTAAAGGGCGTTCCAATAGCGATGCAGTTTTCGCGAATATGACTTTGATTTTAAAAAGAAAAGGGTGCCCCATAAGACATAAAAAAATTAATAACTTGAGTTTTTAAAGGCGTACTGGACATAGTACGGAACCCTACGTGTGTGAGACTAACTCGCACTTGACTGATTTATTTAAATATATGGTCATTTTTGTGAAATTTGCTTTAATTTAAATTTTTGTCGGATATGACTCCTATTTTCTAATTTCTTTTATTAACATATTTTAAGTTAAGGTTAGGGTTGTTTTTTTAATTTGGTATAAATATTATAAAAGATTTTATTTATTTCGGTTTTCCATAACCATTTTAAAATATTTTTAATTTTTTTTGGTCTATTATAGCAATTATAAATGATTTTTATTTTTTAGGTCTTTAATAACCATTACAACAAATTTTAATTTTTTGGTCTTCTATAACCGTTATATGTAAAGCTTTGTTAGGTCTTCTAAAGATGGTTGCCTAATGTTTATGTTTTAGTTTTTATCGATTTCGTTATTAGGTAAGTGTCAAAAACGAATAAATACTTAATTCACTATCATTTCTTTCGATTATTATTTATTGTATCTTCAATAATTTTTGAACTAACTATAATTATGAGTAATAAAATCTTAAATAAAAAATATACTTTTTAAGTTCAGACAGTTCTATAAAATAAAGTTTTTTAAAGTTCCATAAATTAAAATAAAAACAATAGATATTTAAACGTAAAACCAGTAAAATTTTATATTCTACCAAATTAGTCATTGGTGTAGTATTGTAATGCTCCAGTTTAAAATGTACCAAAAAAGTACAACTTTACCAAACTTGGTTCAGATCTCCATTTATTATAATAACCACCATTTTTCATTGGTTTAAGTAAACATTTTACCCTTCGTATTCACTAATCATTTTAAATAATAAACAAAATTTTTATAAATTTTGGCGACTTTTTAAATTAATTTTTTTTGATTTGTTAAAAATACTTTTAAAATTAAAAAATATTGTATATATTAGAGGAAAATTTTACAGAAAACAGTTTTGGCGATTTTGGCGATTTTTCACATCGATTTTGGCGAAATAGGTGAAAATATATCTGACAACCTGCCACTCAACACAAAAATTTAATTTTGAGAGAGAGCTTTGTTTCTCTCTATTTATAGCTTTCACGTACGTCACAAGTTAAAAGTTGCCCAACTTTCGTACTTTGCATTGAAGGAGACGTACTGATTGTGACAACACTCATTAGAAAAGCTGTATTTCAACTTTTTTGTGCGCTGAAAAAGTCGACGTATAACGTATCACGTATTCTATGTGCCCCGGCCGTTAAAAGTTGCCCAACTTTCGTACTTTGCGTTGAGGAGACGTATTGGTTGTTGGAACACCACGGTTGCCAGATTTTTTTCTCTCTCCCCTAAAAGCAAATAAAAAAACCCCTAAAATCAAACTTTTTTTTGGAAAAAATCTCCTAAAATAATTTTTCTTGATTACATAAATAATTTTTTTTCTGGAATTTGCAAAAAATATAATCTCAATTAATTAAATAAAAAATCCCCTAAATTAATCCCAATTTTAACAAAAATCCCTCAAAACAAAAATTTTAGGTGTTAAGTTTTCATTATATTAAAGTACGTATGTATTATAAATATACATATGTAACGAGTGATTTTTTAAGAGCTTGAGAACTTTTTTTTTTAAAAAAACGCATAAAATTTGCAAAATCTCATCGGTTCTTTATTTGAAACGTTAGATTGGTCCATGACATTTACTTTTTGAAGATAATTTCATTTAAATGTTGACCGCGGCTGCGTCTTAGGTGGTCCATTCGGAAAGTCCAATTTTGGGCAACTTTTTCGAACATTTCGGCCGGAATAGCCCGAATTTCTTCGGAAATGTTGTCTTCCAAAGCTGGAATAGTTGCTGGCTTATTTCTGTAGACTTTAGACTTGACGTAGCCCCACAAAAAATAGTCTAAAGGCGTCAAATCGCATGATCTTGGTGGCGAACTTACCGGTCCATTTCTTGAGATGAATTGTTCTCCGAAGTTTTCCCTCAAAATGGCCATAGAATCGCGAGCTGTGTGGCATGTAGCGCCATCTTGTTGAAACCACATGTCAACCAAGTTCAGTTGTTCCATTTTTGGCAACAAAAAGTTTGTTAGCATCGAACGATAGCGATCGCCATTCACCGTAACGTTGCGTCCAACAGCATCTTTGAAAAAATACGGTCCAATGATTCCACCAGCGTACAAACCACACCAAACAGTGCATTTTTCGGGATGCATGGGCAGTTCTTGAACGGCTTCTGGTTGCTCTTCACTCCAAATGCGGCAATTTTGCTTATTTACGTAGCCATTCAACCAGAAATGAGCCTCATCGCTGAACAAAATTTGTCACATTTGAACATTTCGAACCGAACACTGATTTTGGTAATAAAATTCAATGATTTGCAAGCGTTGCTCGTTAGTAAGTCTATTCATGATGAAATGTCAAAGCATACTGAGCATCTTTCTCTTTGGCACCATGTCTGAAATCTCACGTGATCTGTCAAATACTAATGCATGAAAATCCTAACCTCAAAAAAATCACCCATTATATGCACATACATAAAATATACTTAGTGGTAAAAAGAAGGAGTATGAGGGCTTTCTATAAGGCCTATTTACTCCTTCTTCTGGAGGCACAAGGCCTTCTGTTTTTTTCTAATTTTAATCACTTTTAATTTATATTTAATTGATATATCAAAATTTTTTAGAATTCGAACCGTCAACCTCCAGGCTGATAGACCTTCGCACTACCAATTAGTCTATCGAAGCATCATAATTTCAAGCAGCGATGAAGTAGATAAAGGCAATTCAATGAACTTTTGTGTTTTATAAATAAGAAATCTAAAAATAGAAAATTATGTATTTGTCATACAATATGAGTACAGTACTACTTGTGTACTGAATCTTTTAGAAGAAAGAGCCAAGGCCTTCTAGAAGTCCTTCTTTGGAAGGCACACAAAAATAAGGATCGTATTCCTTATAGAAGGCCTGAAGTGAGAATGCCTATTTAATGTTACCACTGGGATGTTTCTTGTGTTGTTATTGTAAGAGTAAAATTAGAGTTCGTTACTTATTTAAGAATTTTGTTGTTTTTTCACGACATACTAAATGCATAACAAAAAAATAGCTTTCTAAAACTTGTTTAAATAGTTTAGAAGAACCTATCAGAAAGCCGATTGTTACATATTTTTTATTTATTGGTTGCAAAAAAATAGAAATAGACCAATTAAACATCTGGTAAAACATAAAAATTCCCCCAAAAAACATCCTAAATATTTTTTAAACCCCAAATTTTTCTTCTAACAAATGTTAACCCCCAAATTCTTCCATAAATGAAAAAAATCCCCTAAATCTAGGGGAAAATCCCCTAATCTGGCAACCGTGGACAACACTCATTAGAAAAGCTGTATTTTAACTTTCTTGTACGTTGAAAAAGACGACGTATAACGTATGACGGATTCTATGTGCCCCGGCCTTTAGTATGTTACGCGTCAAAGGGTTTGGATGAGATTCAAGCTTCTTTAGATACGTTACTGCCAGGGTTGTCAGATATGGTGAGTTCTCGCTAAACGTGGTGATCTTCTATCTTATTTGGCGATCAAATTTTGGATTTGGCGACATGGCGACTTTATGGCGATTTTTAAAATATTTGGCGATCTTTCATTGACTTTTGGTCAACATTAGAAATTGAATAAATGAATATGAAAATGGATAACAAATTAATTGAAGTTGTTTTTTTATATTTAAATATGATTTTACTTCTGGATACCGGAAACTTTCGGAACATAAATTAATTTAAAGTTCACAATATTTCATATTTTAAAATGTTTTTCATATCTAAAGATGAAACTTTATTTAAAGTTTACAAACATCTTCCGATTTTAAAATGTTGCAATTTTTTATCACAAAAAAATTTTTATAAATTCTAACATACTTTTGGATACTTATCAACCATAATAGAAAACATTAACTTTTGTTTTAGAAAGATTATAAAATACGTATGTATATGATATCTAATTATGTACAGCTACATTAGTTTTGTATTTGATGTGGTGGTAATTCCAATGAATTTTTTATACTTATTTTTTACATACAAAGGAAGTTTTGAAGTAAGGATTAAGTTCGTTTTATTCTCTCTAAGTTGAAAGAATATTTTTTTGCAGATTAGGTGATTAATTTTAAAGAAAAAATTATATTTTTTAATTTATATGCTGGTAATTATTAGATAGAATGATCGATTTCAATAATGAATTCCACCAAAACTCGACTGCGAAACATATGCTATAAATTGATATGTTGAATAAATTTTATTCCTATAAAACATATTCTAAAACAAATCCCTTAAGGATGGGTATGTTCAGATCAGGGATGGTAAACTAAATTTTTAAATTATACCAACCAGCTTTTTAATCTGTACTTTTCGAACAGAAATTGTTATATATAAATTTTCCTTCTGAATTTAAATTTTAAATCAACTTTTATTCTAGATATTGGAAAATTATATTCATCTGTGTGCATGGACACGGCATCAATACCGGTAACTTGCTTAATGGATCGAAATAGAAGAGGTTTAAGAAATCCCAATCCAAACATGCAAATGTTAAACTTAATTTACAACCGTAGTTCACAAGTGAGGATTGTAACCTCCCTTTTTTGACGTGGTGCTGTTCCAGCTTAAGTAACTAAGATTGATACTGGTGGAGACCAAAAATACTCTAGGAGTGGGCGCTGGTGAGCCTAGCTTCTGAGTAAAGGTACAGGTTGGCTGGATTTACCATGTTGGCTCCGAAAATACATATAACAAAAATTGGCTAAAGGAAGAAAGGTAAGTGAGTAAACTTTTAAACCTCTAGGAATAATTTAGGAACGAATTCAAAAATTTAGGCCAAGAATTTGCCATTGAAGAGGGTGGACAATTCAAGCAGCAAAACTTCCGCTGCAGGCCAAAGGAATGAATATGGCGATGACATGAAGCGGATAGGAAAAATGAGTTTCGGCGTCGAGACTTTCGTTTTGATGATTGTTGTTTTTATTTCCTTTCATTTATATTTGCATTTTTTTTTTACAGTGGCTCATGGATATTGTGATGGCGACCAGCTTGACCAGATCTTCTCATTCTTTTTCTTCAATTAAAGCGTTGCCACCACATTATCCACTGGACTAAGCCCAAGAGTTCCTGACAAATCTTTTGAGAAAATATCTGGTAAGACCAGAAAAAATTTTTACAAATTAGGCGATGAATTTTAAAGAAAAAATGGAATAAAATCATTTGAGACATTAACAGAATGTAAAGCATTTTCGGGATCACTACATCCTTCTTCAACTCTCTTCGCATCTCTCTACTTTGGATAGTCTTACGCAGGGATGGTAAACGAAATTTTCAAATTGTACCAACTGGATTTTTAAATTGTATTTTTTGTACTGCAATGGTACCAAACAAATTTTGGTTGTGAATTTAAATTTATCCTTTTATCGGATGGCGAGTCATTCGACAATCACACTCATTTGTGTGCATAGATAAGGCAAGAGTACCAGTAGCTACTTATCTGATATAATTACTCTCAGCATGCAAGTGTCTTCTGAGATTGTAATGCAATTAAAACAAAAAAGAAAAGATCTTGCATTTGCCAACGTTTTCGGGATATCGTCTCTTGGTAGCCCCCCTAAAATGTCGATAATTGTAACTAGTTCTAGAAAGGGTTTTTTGATTAAAATATATTTTAAGGTTTTGCACGCTTACCTATATGCACGTAATTTCGGTAGATTCGTCATTATTTTCATTTCTTTCAATTTATTGACTATGTTTTTCGATAAGTTTTAGGGAGAATTTTCCTATTTTCTCTACAGGCAACTGAAATAAACTGACTAGGCTACATGGAATCCCGGCCTTTGTTTAAGTATTTGAATTATTTACTTGAAAGTTGAAGGATTTGTGTAATTACAAATGAGACAAAGTTTTTTAAACAAAACCATCTGAAACATAAAGCTAGGAAAGCTTTTAAATTGTACCAAATAAGCCATTGGTGTAGCATTCTACTTTTCAGGTTTGAAATGTAACAACTTTACCAATCCTGGTGTTAAGTTATCATTTTAACTAAACGATTTAACTAAACTCATACAATAGAATACTAAAAAAAATTTTGACAATCAGTTGGTTAGAACGAAGTCTAAAGCTTCATGTGTTTTTTTTTAATATTTAAAACGTGATATTTATTGTTGCTCTAGTCAACCAACCCCTCTCCAAGTAGCTCTTTATTTGGCATTTTGTAGACCACCACTTTTCCATCACAACTAAAGAGATTGCATTTATTATAATATACAAAAATTGTAGCTATCTGGCGAGTGAGTGCCTCGATAGACCGATTGGTAGCGCGCTTGCTTTTCAGTCTAGAGGTTGCGGGTTCGATTCCCGCCAAAGACTCTGGGTGTTTTCTGCAGACAAGCAAAAAGCTTCGCGGAGGTAGTGTTGTCTTTACACAAAAAAAAAAAAATGCTCATATTAACGTAATGCCTTGCATAAATATTCGAATCCTTTTTCTGATATGTAAGGCTTATTCATAGCAAATCTGCCTTTAAAATAATTATTTTTTTCAAAATGTTACTCTCTGTATCTGGTGGTACGCTTATGCCACGTATTGTATTGATTTTTGGGAAGGGTTACAACAATCAATCTGGAATTGGAAGAGTGAAAAATTATCGAAATATCAAAATACTTTTTTTGTTTGTAATTTTTATTATGCATGTAAATACTGTTTTAAATAATTTTTACTTGTACCAACTTTTGTATTCGTATTGACTTGAAATCTTGACGTTCTAACGTTCTATGATTATTTCGAATTGAACTGTAGAGACGTTTACATTGTTTCCGTGATGGCGTTATCTTTAGATGCTTCCATGGGTTGTGTGGTTTCTCAATTTGTGTCTTCTTTATCGTTGGCAAAATTATGAATGTAAGACACAATATGCTCGTATTGCAAACTAAGAATAAAAGGAAGTTAGGCCACTTACTAACTTCCTATTATTCTTAGTTTGCAATAGAGAAACAGCGCTGTATCATTACCCCAAACAAATATTCTATGCATGTAAGGGGTAAAAAGATGGCTTTTATCACACCATCGTTAACATTTACACTCGTCTTAAATCACAATAAACATTTTTGTTATGCAATTGTTTTTGTATTTTTTTATAAAACAAAGTTAAAAAATGAGGTCATTACAATTCAATGTAGATGGACATTTTTCTATTGTAACCAACAGCATAAAAAACACATTAAAAACATTTAAAAATAGATAAATATTTAAATCATTTGTAATGAATCTAGACACATCTAGAATTGTCTAGACAAATTATTTTGTCCCAAATAAAATTAGAATACGCCGCATAAATTAATTAAAGTAGCAAGGGATTGTTGAGAGAAAAAATAAGGGTAAAATAATTAATTGAAATAAATATTTTAAGGAGGCACATTCTTTAAGAGAACATTATAAGCAAGCATCTGAGGAGGAGTACATAACTTTTAAGAATTCTTCTATACCACGGGATGAACAGGCAAGCTCTGTAGTTACAAGAACGATTTCCACAGCATTTGCTAGATTTTAGAGTACTATGTAAAACGTGGCTTGATAATGATGTCTTCACATCGACGATCCAGTGACGACGGACAAAAGAATTTAGATTACTGGCGGAGGAAATCCAATTAACTTTATGTTCCTTGATTTGTTCGACTGTATCGTGTAGCTCGCCGCACACAACGCAATTTCGAGGTAGTTTAAAATAAGCACTAATATGACCAATTCTTAGCAGTTTAAACACCGGTCCTGATAGGTTGTGTGGTTCCTCCATGGTGATTTTGCAGTGCAACAGATACTTAAGGCTCTTTTCCAATTTAATATCTTTATTTTGCAAATTTCTTGCCTCGTTTTCATTATTTATCCCAATTTTTTGTTTCGTTAATGTTGGCACGCTTAATAGGAATCACAGACATTGAGTTTTTATCAAGCAGTAATGTCAAGTTTTCTATTAATTCAATTAAATCTTGTTCAGCCTTTTTCACAGACGTGTCTCAAACGTTCGACAAAGTATGGCACAAAGTCACGATATTTACAAGAAGAATGGAGAATAAAAGTGAAGGAACAAAAATATAGTCATATAGCGATCACACTGCGTAGAGACTTATGCCACTCTATTCGCATAAATAATGAAATGATACCTTAAGTTTCTGAAGTCAACTATCGTCGCTTTACATGGAAAAGCCATATAGTATCAAATCTAACACAAATGAAGTTGAAAGCAGTCCAACTAAACTGGCTTATTGGCCGAAACTCTACTCTCAGCTTAGATTGCAGTTTTTTTGATATATAATTCGATCCTCAAACCAATATGGCGTTATGGGATTCCGTTATGGTCTACCTCAGCTTCAAACTTGGAAAAAATTCAAAGCTTGCCGCCCTTGAATTTTTAGAATGATGAAGAATTTTAAGAATGATTACAGTCGCAACATGGTATATTAAAAACTCCAACATCCAAAAAGATGTTCCAAACACATCCAAACCCGCTGGCTCGTAACATCGTAAAGGTCGCGGCTAAATTCGACTACGTTTTTTGGCCAAACCCCAGAGAGATGAATCCAAAATGATGACATCAACCGGTAAATAAATTTGAGCCAGGGCTGCCAAACGTGCCGATTTTCGACATTTTGCTGATTTTACACTAAAAAGTCACCAAATGCCGATTGCCGATTTTTTGTAAAAAAAATGCAGATGTTATCAAATAAATTTGGGAATTTATGCCAAAAATTTCATATTAAAATCTGATATTCACAATATTATTAATAACTGCGTAAATTTTTATATAGAAATGCTCTCGGAAACTGTTTGATTGTGAAACTAACTTTAAATCACTAAATTTATTAAATCCAAATGTCATAAAATTAAATCTATTTTAATCCTTAAGGATTTTTCCGAATTGTTTAGATGAAAATGAAAAACAAGCGTTAGATTCGCAGTGCCGAGAATTGCATTTTCTGGAATTTGAAGAAATATTTACAAAGAATAAAACTAATTTCTGTAAAGATTTCTGACGAAAGAGACCTTATTTTACCAGGGTAAAATTTTCAGGACGGGACAACTACAAAATAGATTTTATTTCATATTTAACATATTTAATTAGGCAGTCTTAACAACTAATTTGTTGTCCAACTTTAACCTAAAAACTTTACTTTTGAACAGAAAATTTCAAAACGACATAACTTCGTTAATTTCTCAGATTTGAGCCTGAGTTTTTACGTTGTGTCCAGAATTTTGTACTTTATCGAAAAACATCGATAACTCAATTTTGACCCCTGGCAAGATAAGGTCCCTTTCGTTAGCTGGCATCATATATTTAGCTTGTAAAATTAACTTGAATTATTGTATCATCTATCTTTTTAAAGAATATTGTGTTCATTTTTGAATGTATGTTTAAAAATTCCAGAAAACTATTGGAATTTGTTATTTCTTTTGTTTTTTTATTAAAAAAAATTCAAATAAAACCTCAACAAGTACTTAATTTTATTTATGTCGCTTTTCTTGCCGATTTTCAAAACTGAAGTGGCGAAAATGCCGATTTTTTCCTACAAAGTGCAGACTTTTCATCAAAATCTTCTGGCAGCCCTGATTTAAGCCCGACATTGGCTTGACTTAATTAAATATAATTTAGTTCTAAGATTTGAACACTTATTCAATTATATTTGAAGATTTAATAAATAAAATTGCAAACAAAAAAAAAAATAAATTAGAGATGGTTTTAACGACTTGGGTATCGTTATGGGCACATTTGTTTCACTATTTAAAATTCTAAAATGGTTTAGGGAACTTAGTATTTTAGGATCCGTAACTTAATGTACTTTTCAAATTTTTGTTTTAATACAGTAAAGTATTCTGAATTTTGAACCATCAACCACCAACCTGATGACCTGATGATAATAGAATAAAACAATGCGTGTGGCAAAAAATATAACTTTTTCTGAAAGCGAACGTGACAATAGACCGATTGCTGTATTATTTTCCCTCAGATCTGTCAGTTATAGTTATTCATATTCATATGACGTTTCTAGCTCTACGAGTCTGTTATTATTTTTGCCTCAACACAATTTACATATATTTAGGATTGTATGGATTTAAGTTAGCAAATGTGAGTTTTATTTTATTTTTTTGTTCTAAATCGCAAAATTGCATTATTATAATTATTTTAACATGCAAATAAATTTTTTAAGACTAAATTAATATGTTCCCCATTTTTTTATTTCAATTTAACCACCTTATTTGTAAATAAAATAGAAGAAATGAAGCCTTAAGACCGAGGCACATAGAATCCGCCATATGTGATGATTTTCAACTGACAAGAAGGGCTGCCAGGTGAATTTAAGAAAAAATTGTCAATTTCCTGATAAAAAAAATCCTGTTTTCAACCTTAGAAATTCGTAAAAAAAAAAATCGAAAAACTGAAAGTGTAGTGTTTGAAATACAAGAAGTCAAGTTTATGATTTATACAATTGATCTATGTTTTGGAGTGTTATCAATACCTTTAAGACTGGAAGGCTAGGAGAAGCAACATTTTTAAACACAAATTAAACACATAATTTTAAAAAGGCTTTTTGGCTTTAATTGCCACAATATTTTAACGTTGTTAAATTAAAGCTTCTACTAAAGAAGAAGAATTTGAGATATTTGCATAAAGAACACAATGCCAAGGTCTACTTTGTATTTTATTTGTGGCATTGTATAAAATTGACTTTTTTTAAGAGAGAAAAAAAACGTCAAATCGGAATTAAACTATTTTTTGAGCAAAAATCGTTAAAATTACAATAAATCGTCAAATCTGGCAGCCGTGCTGAAAAGTAAATTGAAATACAGTTTTTTTGTGAGCGTTGCACAATAAACTGTCTAGTTGAAAAAAATCAGAAAAAAAACTTTCGAATTTATCAATAAAATACATATGGGATGAAAGCTGAGACTCACACCCACGATTATGGAGGTGGTTTGGGTTTTCGTGTGCGTTAACCTATAAAATTAATTATTTATTAATTATTTAGGCTTAAGTTCTTAAATATAAAGAGATAAAGAAAAAATTAGACACCAGCAGAGTGGAAAGCATTTTCAGTAATCTTCGTATCTATCTACTAGGTAGTTTCAATTGTTATAAATTTTCTATTTAAACAAACTTATCAAATAAATAGGATATGAGAAATTTTACTTCGTGTATTATATTTTATAGGAGGTTTTTGAAATTGTTTTACACTTTTAAACACTATTTCTTTTTATATTATACTACCAAGCAAAAATTGTTCTTAATTTTTATTCTCTTTATATATATATTTTTTTTATTTGAAAATGGTATATATCTCTCTTGCCATTAGCCAACCTTTGGTTAGTAATTAACAAATTAAAATTTCTCATAACCTATTTCTTTGATAAGTTTGTTTAAATAGAAAATTTATTACAATTGAAACTACCTTGTAGATGACGGACGCATCTGTCTAGAAAATGCATTCCACTCTTCTGGTGTCTAATTTTTTTTTTCTTCATCTCTTTGTAATTAAGAACTTAAGCCTAAATAATTAATTTATTCGTTTAAAAATAGTTCAAATAAAAATCATATAAAAGTCGAACTATTATGATAATTTTTTTTTTATAATTTCATCAAAGTAACAAAAAATGGGTTTGGAAAAAAAGTCTCAAAAATTAATTATTCAATAAAAACCATGCAATTATATTTGTTTTATTCCGAAATGTAGCAGAAACAATAAAAAAAAATCCTAAAATTCAAATACTCATAACAACACTGTAAAAAAAATTGTGAAGTTATGTACTTAAAAAATAGTCAGCTTCGATGGGCCCGAAAAAATAGGCACTTCGAAAAACTACTTTTGTGCATCAATAATCTTATTTTCTGTTATATATACTAAATATAAAAAGGTTTAGGTGTTTTCTATGCCAACTTTTATATTTTTATTAAAATTATCAGTTGATATTTTTATTATTTGAAAATGTATGAAAATAGTAGGCTATGCTTTAAACCAGGGCGAACTAATACAAGGTGAGTGCACGGGTGAATGCTTTAGAATGCCTTCACAAAACAATTAAGAAAGAACAGACTTGAGCACACTCGAAAAAATAGCAGAGAAAATTATAATCAAAATTTAATGAATAAACTCCTAATTTCTTCCGATCCATTAATTTAATTTAATAGAAATACAATAAATACAAGCAGCTCTTTCAAATAATCAAGAAATTAGTAATAACATAATAGTAGATGAATCTATTAACACTGATTGAGACTCAGTGATTGTAAAACTTAGTGATTGAGAAATTGTTTACAATTGTTATGTTACGTGAATTTGTTTGTAACTTTATTATTAATATTTATATAAATATTTTTTTATCTTAAATATTTTAATTTTTTTAAATATTTAATTTAAAAATATTTAGTGTTGTCAATTTTGGTAACCCTATTCATATAATGTTATTTGAATACCAAAACTTTTTGAAACTTTAAAAAATAAAAATACTAAAAAGTTTAAAATAATGTTATTAGAGAAAAAATGGACAGAGAAATTAATGCATCACTTATTCCAGATCTGCAGTTTGGTTTTAAAAGAGGCCACTCAACAGTTGACGCCTTAAGTAAATTTCAGAACGATGTTATTTCCAATCTACGCCAGCGTTTTTGTACTGTAGCCGTTTCTTTAGATGTAGAAAAGGCATTCGACCATGCATTTCATAAAGGTATAATTTTTAAAATGATTCAAATGGGATTTAGCGCTTATACTATTAAACTTTTTCAAAGCTTCTTTAATAATAGGACCTTTTGTGTACAATTTAATGAAAAATTATCAGGTTTTGAAAGTATTAATTGTGGTGTACCTCAGGGCTCAATACTTGCTCCACACCTTTACAATATATTTATGTATGATTTTCCTCATGTGACACCAAATTCTACTGCTCTGTTGTATGCGGATGATTCCCTTATTTATTCCCACAATGAATCACCCAGTCAAGCCTTAAAGCAAGTTTCCAATCATCTTATATTGGTAAAACGTTTTTATGATGATTGGGGAGTCAAACTAAATGTATCCAAATGTAAAGCTATCTGTCTTCGTAATGCCTCTGGAAAATGTAGATATTTTGTTGTCCCCGAGAGTAAAAAGCTAAAACTTTTTCTTGACGGTATTGAAATTCCCTTTATTAGAAATTTAAAATATCTTGGAATAAATTTTAACAATCTTATGAAGTTTAATGGTCATGCGCGGATCGTTTTAAATAAATCTTATAGAATATTAGGTTCTTTCGCAAATATTTTGTATAATAAAAATTTGCCACTTAAAACTAAACTTTTATTATATAAAACAAGTATAAGACCTGTTTTTCTTTATGGCTTTCCGATATGGTTTAGCATTTCACCAATTATAATTAAGGAAATAGAAATTTTTGAGCGGAAAATTTTGAGATATTGTATAGGAAAGAACTACAAATCAATCAATAAACGATATTCTAATCGATATGTTTATAGTCAATCAAAAGTTACTCCAATTGGTCTCTATACTTGTGACATTTTAAAAAGGTTTATCTCTAGACTTGAGAATCATGACAATAATTATATTAATGGCATTTTTAACGAACAAAAAAATTTCAGTTGGTCTAATACAAATTACCTTTCACCTGTCGGTTATATAAATGAAGAACCTCCCAATTTCAACTTAAATACTAACATATGTTATAGTTTTTATACAAAAAGTACAATTGGTACTCACAGAGGATAGTACCCTTTTTGCGTTTTTTGGTTTGTTTTGTTTTTGTTTATCATTTTTTGTATTATTTTTTATGTAATTTTAATTAATTTAGATCTAAGTTTATTTAATGAGATTATCTCTCTTATTATGTAAGCCTCGGGAGCAAGGGCGTATTAGTCATTTTTTCTTTTTTAAATTTTAATTATTTTATACCTTTTTAAAGATAAAGCATGGTGCTGATAAAAAATATTGTTATTTAAGATAATACATTTTAGTCTTAAGTTGTTCTTTTGTTTATTTTGTTTCTATTTCCCTTACTGTCAAAAAAAAGGCTCAATAAAAAAATTAAATTAAATTAAAATTAAATTAAAATAATGTTGTATTCAAAAAAGTATACGGCAACCCTAAATAATTAGAGATTGGTTATATTTTATAAAAAAAACTATCACGCTTTATCATTTTGATAGATTAAAATTCCAAAAAAAATAATAATTACTGAAATGGGAGAATTTTGGGTATTTAATTGTCCCCGCACCGGAAATATAAAAGGATTTCTAAAAATGTTAATTCATTTTTTAAAATAGTAGGCCGAGAGATATGTGCAAAAATTTAATTAAGCTACCATAACTGCTTCGATTTTTTTCCCAGTTTTACTATGGTGCGTTGTGCCAATCAGTACATACACACTATTTACCATTGCACAAATTAACTCATTGATTTCCTGTACATAAAGCTGCATTATTTTCAACCATAAATATATTTCCAAACTTGAAAGTCCACTTTTTTTAGTAAAAAATTAAAAGCAAAATGAATAATGTAAATATATATATACGTAAATAATTATACACAGTTTTTTTTGTAGTGTTTTTGTAATATTCGCATATTTTGAAAATTAATTCGAAAGTGCTGTACAAAAAGTTTATGTAAAAGTGTAAAATTACACAAATGTAGCTAAACATGATCAGCTGTTCCCAGAAATATCCCAAATTTCAAATAACTCATTGCGAACACTTGAAATTCTTTAATTTCCTGGCAGTCTGAACGGGCTACAAAATACATAAATAAAATTAAATAATCACCCCTACTATTATTATTTTTCCCTCGAAATATTTCCCTTTTCACTGACTTTCCAAACGTGAAAAATAACCTAAAAAAATTCTCCTTATCGTGAATAGTATTTTCCCCGAAAATTTTTCACTTTTCCCTTTGTTTTTTTTTTACTTAATTTTGCTTTTTGGAACTGTATTCATTATGTAAATATTTAAGTTAGAGTTGGGCATAATAGTTCATTTCGCTGAATCCTTCAGATCGTTCAGCGAGTTTTAATTAACTAGGTCGTTCGTTACGTTCATCGCTCTCAACGTAATTCAGATCAAACACATCAGTTTATTCTGGCAACACTTCACAATTGTAAAGAAATGTACAAAATGCACTGGCAAGAAGTAAGTACACATACATATCAGAGACTGACAAAAAGTACTTATAAAATAAATGTAGTCAAGTATTTACACATATTTATACCTATACTTATAACACAGAAAATACCTACACATACATATTTGCAGTGAAATAAGTATACATCCATACTTATAACAAACATTATTTATACACAAACATTATTTATACACAACGAACTTAAAAATGTAATGCATGTATGAGTACAACTGGTTGTAGGTAGATAATGTGATGGGTATCTGTCATACCCATACTTATAACTACCTAATACTTACAAGTATGGAAAAGTACTTATAATACTATAAGTATACTTATAAGTAAAACAACTACTTTTATGAATTGTGTGTATAAAAAGGTTGATCATGTTTCGCAATATTTTGTTTATAACCGAACATTGGTTAAGTATGAAGAACCAAAATAATTTTTATATTAGGATGAAGGAATGAATAAACGTATTTTTAAATTGTTAAATAATTAATACATATAGTTACATATATTTATAAAATACTCTAAGTATTCTTAGAATATTTACATACTTGTACTTATTCCTACTCTGTATTTACAAGTATGGGTATAGCCAATACTTTATCCAACTTTTACTTATACTTAGTTGTATTGCGAAAAATAATGAACAAGTATGCGAACACTTATTATCTGCCTATACAGCAATAATATCTCCTTTATTATTAAAAAAAGGCATTTGAATAGCTTACTTTATTTTGAACAGCTACTCAAGGAAGGGAACAAAAATTTCCGGGAGATTCACGATATAATAATTCACTTCGAGGAGAATAAAAATTTCACGGGAATAAAAATTACACTTGTTATTCAGGACAGAGAAAATTTATGGAAGCTTTTCAAATGTTTCCTTACCTGATTTAATATTTGTCGAAAAAGTACTTATTGTGTCAACCTCTTTCGTCGTTATGTTGATATCAGTTAAAGACGGCCACCTATTGCAAGGAACACAACTGAGACGAACGACGAATTTAGTCCAATACGACGAATTCGTCGTATAAAGCACAATAACGACGGAAAAATAGCAACTGTCATAATTTGTAAAGTTACTTACTGTTTTTGTGCAGAAAATAAAAAAAAACTTAATCAAAGAATTTAAAAATTTTTTGAAATTGATTAAAATAATAACCAGATTGCTTATTATAGTAAAAGCGTTTTTGCTTGTACGTAAATGTTTAAGAATGAGGTGGTTGGTATGGCCAGTAAACATTAATAGAAAAAACGATCTGATAGATTGGCCATTTAAAAAATAATTCTTATAAGATTAAACATTTACAAAAACACAACTAAAAATAATTTTCATAGCTAACTTTTATTTTTTACACTTATTTTTCATACTATAAACTAAAGATAAATAAATTATTATAATAAAATACTTTATTTATTAAAATACTTGAGTTCGGCGCGTATGACGAATTTTGACCGCCGCACACTGGGGATTTTTGTATGGAGATGAGGAAAAAAATATATTTGTCAAAAAATGTAGTGATTTCATCACAAATTAAGTATTATTTATATAAGGTCTGTTTCTTTGCTTTTTGGGTAAAGTTCGTGAAAATGAGAGCAAACAAAATTTTTTCTCATAAAGAGACAAAATTACACAAAAGTACGGGAACACAAAAAACAAAATTTTTATCACAAAATAAAAAGTCAGTGTTTTGACAGTTTTGATTAAATAATTTAATTTTTTTATTTTAAAAACATTTGAGTAAATTTTTACTTTGTACATTTACATTTTAACTTTTTTCTCAATATTCATACATATGTACATACAAATGTACATATACTATTTTACACATTTTTAAAAATTTTGTCCTTGAATTGTTTTATTTCATTTTTTCTATTATTTATGTTTTATATTATTTATGTTTTATAGCTGTTTGAATGAAGGAGTCAAATCTGAGATCATGGGATCTGATGTTACCATCATTCGGTGCATAATATCTTCGTTCGTGGCAATTCGACTGCATTTTCTGGAGTGTCTAAGGCGCTATTT
>OX451217.1:87898372-87953987 GCA_949628195.1 Phasia obesa
TTCGGAAAATTTATTAGGTCACTATAATTTGCTTGTCTTCATTATTGTCGAACAATAACTTACGTTTAACATTTTTAAAGCTTCACTAGTTATAACAATATAAATTTTCAAAGCCATTGTTTACCTTGCAAATTTTTGACAAACTTATCAAAAATTGCTTTGCAAAAATAGAAATAAAAGTTTTTAGAACGAAACAATTATTTGCAAATTTCAATTATTTTGCACTTTGCATAAGAGAACGTACGTGGAACAGAAATTGCAAAGTAAATATAAAAATTGCAAGGACTTTGCAAATTACACTTATCAATTTCAACTTATCACGTATCAAATTTTATAGTTTTGTTAAACATAAAGTTTTGCAAATTGACGAAAAATTTGATAAGTGCAAAGTGAAACGTTGATAAGTTGTTTTGTGGAATAGGGCCCTGATGTTATTGATTTTGGCGTTACGAAGGAGATTTAAAGAGATTTTGTTAAAGTTGTAGTATTTATAGAACTATCTTCAAATCATTCACGCACTATTAGCTCTGTTCCAGGTGCATAACAAAACGGGCCGGACTATTGAGAGTAAAAAAAATGTTTGCCTAATGGAAAGCCAAGCAACTATTGCTTGTTCTCCTGGAATTTTATTTCAAAATTTTCCATTTTGCCATTCAATAAATTTAAAATAAAAATTTCTTTATTTTAATTTTTTTTTTGATTTTTAAATGTAAACAAAAACAGCTGAAAAAGAAAAAGTTCATATAAATTTGTATAACTTTCTCTCAAAATTGTACAAAAGTTGTTGTGTGGAACGCTTTTGGACTAATTTGTGCCAGTTCGAACTGTTTTGTTATGCACCTGGAACAGAGCTATTGTTTATATTTGTAACCAAAAAGATATCGCATCACCACTGAAAAGCACACGTAAAAATTGGTTAAAGTACAGAAAATATGTTAGCACTCATTGCTCGGAAAATTACTGCTACGGACAACAGAAGACGTAGACATGCGTCTCATTGAACAAAAAGGTCAACATAGAACAACAACTCAACAACAAACTAGGTACAACCAAAGAAGAGAGTGAAATACTTACATACTTCAAGAATGCAGGAAATTAAAGAGCGGACGGAATGCCGAAGTATAGCATCCCTGAAAAATTACCTGGCTGATCTTGGCATAACTCCACAATCAGTTATTCATTATGGCGTGAATGTCGAAACTTAAAAATGAAAGTCATACTCAAGCCTTGCGAACTTCGTGGTGGGTCTGGGCAAGAAATAATTCCGAAAAAGCCATTTTATTTGTTGGTCATTTCAAAAACGTGTTTACTGCAAATGTCTTGACAGATAAAGCTGATCTGCAACCAAAAAGGCGACTGGTTTTGATAGAACCAGCAATAAGATGCTTATTGTGCTGCTCTGTATAGCACAAAAAATAATTATTTTTATATTTAATGTCATTTTACATATTGAGTATGTACTTTCTTCCGTATTGGAAGATCTTTGAAAAATATGATTCCTAAACCAGGAAAAGATCACACAAAAGTAGACTCATACAGGCCCATAAGATTTTTATCAAATATGTCAAAGCTATTCGAAAAATTTTAGTTTCTAAGTTGAACCCTGTTCTGAGGGAGATAGGATGTATTACGAACTATCAAATCGGATTCAGAAAAAAACATTACATACATATGTATGAATAAGTAATTCTTGGTGCTCCTTAAATAATTTTGTAAAAACATGTTGAATCATCTTCGTACAAAATTGTCTTCAACATTACGATGGAAACGCCACATCAGGATAAAAATCCATTAAAGCTTTTAGCTTAAATTTTCGTTAAATTTTTACAAGACAATGAAAACACATTATCCCTGACTTAGTTGTGTTTGTGTTGGGGTAATAATAACAAGTTACTATACAGTTTGATAAGGCGAGAATTAACAAACCCAGTCGCACATCTATATTAATTTTGAATTGGCCATTATTAAAATACTTCTTTAGTGATTCCATCTTGGGAATAGAAAAATACATAGCGCATACTAAATCATAAACAGACACAGCTCATCATTTATCAAAATCGTTTTAAGAACAATCTTTTGCCTCTTGAACATTTTTAAATTTTAAGTTCCAACTGCTTATGTTCAAGTGTGCGATATTGTCATCATAATTTTAACATTTATGATTGCAGCGCTTTTATCCAGTCACTTACTTATGTCTGTATTTACTTATTCCTTGGACCGTTATGGTGCCATTGCCGTTGTACTGAAGGGCTTTTTTTGTAATGTTGTGTAGGAGAGTTGTGTTTTTGGTTTAGTCTTTTGTTCTGGTTTTTAAATTTTTAATCCATCAGTAATTTTCATACAAAACATTGGACGGAAGTTAAAAAGTTTTTCGTAATCTAACATACTGTAAGGATAAAACACATAAACTTTGGAATGTATTTAGTTTTCAACACTAAAAATATTAAATCGGGTTTATTTTTCGAGTTTTATTAAATACACAAATTCATTTAATCTATAAAGAATACACAAGATGTTTGAACTACAAATGATTAAACCACTAAAATTTCTGTTTTTAGACAGCCGGAACTTTTGAAATTTTCTTAAATTTTAAAAAAGTAACAACAACATTAACGTTTAATGCAATAGTGTTTTAGGTTAGAATTATTAGAACCACTTTGCAAGAGTGCGAAGAAAAAAATATATTATGAATGAAAAGTCAAAATGGAAATTTATCGTTTGCAAGGATATTTCTATCTGTTCATTGCGCGGGAAATTGGTCTGTAACAAAACTGTGCGTGAATACTAAAAAGATAGAATTGCAAGGAAAGGATTCCATACATTTTAACTCCAACCGAAAAATCTTAAGAATTAGGTCAAAACCTTTTCTTTTCTATTTAAATTCTGAGAAATATAAGCAAGATATAGAAATTTCTTTTTAACAAAATAAACTGGCAATAGGAACATAATACTAGTGGATAAAATAATTAAGGTTCAATTCATATGTTAACAAAATCAGCAAAAAATCATTTTTAAGGCACAGAAAAGTCTACTTACTACTTACAAACAAATGAATTAATATCTATATTACATATTTTCGATGTTCCAATTAATATTTGTGGGTCCATAAATATGCGTTAAAACCGCCACCAGACTATTTTTCATGAAAAATACCAAAACTTCTTAAAATGTGATTCCATTCATCAGTTAGTGAATTCTTTAGATCATGCTTCTTTTTTATAATTTCTTTTCAATCCTGCGATCTAGTTCGTCCCATTAGTGCTCGGTGGGATTTAAATCGGGTGACTGAGGCGGATAATGCAGTTGGTGAGGTACATTATATACAAACTATTCTTTTTTAATGCCCGCATTGTGATTGATACCGCTGCCTTGCTGAAAATACCAGCCAGTATTTAGTCTCAATTTGTTTATCAGTTTCTCTAAGAATATTTAAATTAACAAATAGGCCCATCGTGGTCATAATAAATACAAAATTGCCCACACCAGCAGCTGATATGCGAACACAGAGCTTGATATTACCGCCACTATGTATCACAGTTGGAAGTAAATGTTACAGTAACTGGAAGTATATTATGTAGGCTATAATTATTCATTTTGTTTTTAACTCAATCTCTCTGTCTCCCTTTAGAACCGAAGAGGTCAAATTTACTGACGTCGCACAGTGGCTGAAAATCGTTTTTCGTTGGCCAAAATTCTGTAACTTTTGAACCGATCAAAATATTGAAATAATTTTTTTTTTAATGGATAGATATTTAGCTCAGCTTGATTCAGTTTTAATTACATTAAAATTGATTGAGGACTTTTTAAGGAATTCGAGGTCAAATTTGAACATTTTAATTTTTTTAACTTTCAGAGTGAAATATGTGTTTATTCTGTGTGTAACATAGTAAAATATCCCTCTAAGATCCAAAAAAGTATATATATTCTTGATCAGTGATAAAATCTAAGACGATATAGCTATGTCCGTCTGTCCATCCAGCCGTCCGTCCATTCGCCTGTCTGTATGAACACGATTCAGAAAAGAGCTAGACCCTTGAAATTTGGTACATATATATCTTGAAGGATAGGGCAGGCTAAGTTCGTAAATGGGCCAAATCGGACCAGGGGGAAAAAAATTCCCCTAAGAAGAACTAAACCAACCCCTGAAAAACTACACATTTTTACAAGTTTTTTTGTAAATTTGTTAAGCAAATGAAACATTTTTATGTCAAAGAAGGTTCTAGGTCTTTACCCTGGAGCCAGCAAATCATAAAAATTTATTTTTGGACCCCGCCCCCTTTTTGTGGGCGTTTATATAGCATATTATATGAAAAATAGTGTCAATAATTAACAAATTGTATTACCTAAGCCTAGATTGCATAAAAAATTAATTTTTAAGCTTTCATGACGAATGGAAAATGTACTCGGATCTTCTGCGCTACCTTCACCTCACCCCCCCCCCCCCCCCCCAAAAAAATTTTTTTTTTTTTTGTTAAGCAACAAGAAAATATAATTTTTATTCATTTGACTTAAATATTAATTGCAAATATTCCATATTTTGTTCTGTGCTATTTCTGTTCTTTAGTAGTTTTTTGGCTTCTTCATCTAAATCCCGATGGTCCACTTTCCATTGATTTCGAATACTGGATATGAACGGATCTGACGTTGCCAATAATATATTAAATAGATCTTCATTTGTTGAATTCCGTGAAATTTTCCTAGTATTGTGCTCTCTATAAAATATGTAATCCTTGTTCCTTTTTTCCTGAGCCTCCTCTGATAGATCTCCAAGTGGCACCAAATGATATTTAATGACATCTTCACCATGATAAAGGATTTTGTGAACTGTTGCAGACATATTTCTCCATGGGTAGTTAGTTGTATATATTTTTGCAGTTTCCTTAGCATAATCTCCAAATTTTCTACAGTCAATTTCTTCATTGCACGCAAGTACTTCTAGTATTATTCTAAATCTGAAAATAAGGTTGAAATCCACTCCTGTTATTTCAGATGCTGTTTATGGATCTGAAAAGAATCTTCTTGCGGTGTTGCCATCATTTGTATTGCCTGACCCTTGTTTTGGCTGATCTATAATCAGTCCACGTTTGCGATATTCATCTTGAAATGTTTCTTTTTTGAAGTTCTTAACTTTTTGTTGGTCACGTTGTTTCTTATTGATCCTGAAGACCCGAAATCCATGGTCTGTAACAAAACTGTGCGTGAATACTAAAAAGATAGAATTGCAAGGAAAGGATTCCATACATTTTAACTCCAACCGAAAAATCTTAAGAATTAGGTCAAAACCTTTTCTTTTCTATTTAAATTCTGAGAAATATAAGCAAGATATAGAAATTTCTTTTTAACAAAATAAACTGGCAATAGGAACATAATACTAGTGGATAAAATAATTAAGGTTCAATTCATATGTTAACAAAATCAGCAAAAAATCATTTTTAAGGCACAGAAAAGTCTACTTACTACTTACAAACAAATGAATTAATATCTATATTACATGTTTTCGATGTTCCAATTAATATTTGTGGGTCCATAAATATGCGTTAAAACCGCCACCAGACTATTTTTCATGAAAAATACCAAAACTTCTTAAAATGTGATTCCATTCATCAGTTAGTGAATTCTTTAGATCATGCTTCTTTTTTATAATTTCTTTTCAATCCTGCGATCTAGTTCGTCCCATTAGTGCTCGGTGGGATTTAAATCGGGTGACTGAGGCGGATAATGCAGTTGGTGAGGTACATTATATACAAACTATTCTTTTTTAATGCCCGCATTGTGATTGATACCGCTGCCTTGCTGAAAATACCAGCCAGTATTTAGTCTCAATTTGTTTATCAGTTTCTCTAAGAATATTTAAATTAACAAATAGGCCCATCGTGGTCATAATAAATACAAAATTGCCCACACCAGCAGCTGATATGCGACCACAGAGCTTGATATTGCCGCCACTATGTATCACAGTCGGAAGTAAATGTTATAGTAACTGGAAGTATATTATGTAGGCAATAATTCATAATTTCTTTTTACCCAAACTCTCTGTCTCCCATTAGGACCGAAGAGGTCAAATTTACTGACGTCGTTAAATATAAGATAAGTCCAAAAAGGGTTTTATTTATTAACATGGGCTTTTGCAAATACTATGCGTTTTTGTTTTATTAATATCGCTGATGTATGGATTTTTCCTGGGCATACGAATATCAGATTGATAATTTCTAAGTGCACTTCGGACTGTTTCTGGGCGAATTGACATACTATTATTAAATTCTAGGTATTTTGTGATTTACAATGCTGTGTGTCTTCTTGTTTTATCTTCTTAAGAATCTGCCGTTTTATATGATTAGTAACTTTAGGTTGACGGCAACTCCTTTACAGTTTTTAATTATATTTTGTACAATTGCCTTGGAACATACAACTAACTCACTATATTCCCGAAGAGATTTTCCACCTTCGGGGTACTTAACAATAAGTTTTCGTAACTCCAAACAAAATTTTTTCCTTTTTCACACATTTTATTAATTTTATTAACATAGAGTCGAAGGCCACAGTTGCTCGTAATCTCTTTCTTTCATTATATGATATCAATTACTGTATTATATAATTTTAATAAAATAAAAAAAAATTATTTTATTAACTTTTGTGAAAAATATATTAATTCAACATGAGATTAAAATAGTAACTATGAAATCCTTAAGAGCTGACAAAAGTTAGTAGCACTATTTTTTTGCATGATTGATAATATTAGCATTTCTAAGCTAGAAGTATGTAGACCACGGTTGCCAGGTTAGGGGATTTTCCCCTAGATTTAGGGGATTTTTTTCATTAAGGGGAGGATTTGGCGGTTAACAGTGGTAAAATTAAAAAGGTTTTTTCACTGCAGGCCTTCTATAAGGCATGCTTAGACCTTCTCTCGGATCCTCATTTTTGTTTGCCTTCCAAAGAAGGCCTTTTAGATGGCCTTGGCTATTTCCTCTAAAAGATCCAGTACACATTCCAACTTCGCTTCTCTTAGTAGGGAAGTATGAATATGTACTCATATTGTATGACAAATACATAATTTTCTATTTTTAGATTTCTTTTTTATAAAACACAGAAGTTCATTGAATTGCCTTTATCTACTTCATTGCTGCTTGAAATTGAGATGCTACTATAGACTGATTGGCAGTGCGAAGGTCTATCCGCCTAGAGGTTGACGGTTCGGATCCCAAAAATTTTAATATTTCAATTAAAAATAGAAATAAATTAAAAGAACTTAAAATTATGTAGAACAAAAATTTTATTTTAGTTTTTGCTACAAAAACCCTTCTAAGGGACATTAAATTAAAGGCCTTCTAGCCGACAATATCGGAAGACCTTCTGAAACGCTTGCCGGCAGAAGTAAGGCCTGCTCCGCAATGACAACCTGTGAAAAAAGACATGAGAGTGGAATGCGAACGGAATGTAAACAGAAGGCCTTGTGCTTCCAAAATAAGGAGCAAAGAGGCCTTCTAGAACTCCTTCATACTTATTCTTTTTATCACTGGGTATATTTGTAAACACATATATATGTATATTTATAATACATATGTACTTTAATATAATGAAAACTTAAACACCTAAAATTTTTGTTTTGGGGGAAATTTGTTAAAATTGGGATTAATTTAGGGGATTTTTTATTTAATAAATTTGGATTTTATTTTTTGAAAATTACAGAAAAAAAATTTATTTATGTAATCAAGAAAAATTATTTTAGGGGATTTTTTTAAAGCTTGATTTTAGGGGTTTTTTATGTGATTTAAGGGGAGAGCGAAAAAAAATCTGGCAACCGGGATGTAGACTTTACTGTGCCTAAAAATAGGATTTTTTAAATTTGTTTTATAAATGTCCCTCCGGCTTTCCAGAATTGAAATATATTCAGAGGTATGTAGAGTTTTCTGTGCCACTGTACATGAAATTAAAAAAAAAAAAACTACCGCTGAATAATGTTCGCAAAGAAAATCGATTACACTGATAGAAAAACCACAAAATATGACAAGTGTCCCTGTTTTTGACCCTATGACACATACCATGCTTGTGATTTAAATATTTATATTGATTTGATGTTCCATCGATTCTCGGGAGAAAAATTAGCTTGTATTGGATTTTATTTTAATACCCCTTATATAGCGTCTACATTTGGGATGAGATTTGGGATTTTTCTATCAACAAACGTCAAATTCAATCTGAGAGAGAATTTTGTTATGTGTAGACAATGGCACAATAACCCCCGCCTACATTAGTCATTAACTTCATATAAAGAAAAAAACAGTATTAAAAATAATAGTTTTTTATGTGAAATTTGAATTTTATTAAGACACGGGGGGACGGGAGATAAGATTAGGTAGTCGCATTACCACAACAACAAAAACCACATGTATTTTGAGAACAATTTACTTTTCAGATGTCAAAAAGAGCTGACTGAAGTAGTAAATTACTAAGCACATTTTACGTTTTTTTTTTCTTTTAATGTTTTAATTGCATCCATTAAAATCGAAAAATATTTTATCCATTTTGTTTGTTTGTCTGAAAGCTATAGTTTCGTACACCAGTGAACTGAACTTTCTGAAATTTTCACGAAATTATTAATAATTAAAAATACGGTTAGTGAAATAGGGTATTTATTTTTTGATATTCGGCGTGGGCGTGGAACCTTCCATACAAAGTAAATATTTATCATTATGTTGCTTGGTGACAGTAATAGGTAGTACCATGAAATTTTGCACAAGTAACCCCTATATTAACATACATATTTAGAGAAACACAGACTTTATTGCAATAGTAGGCGCTATAGTTTCCATATAAAGTGAAAAATTACTATTGTGTATCTAAAGAAACTTTGCACAAGTAACCCTCAGAGTAATTTGCATTGTCTAGAAAAATGCAGACTGGATTAGGATAGTGGAAGTGGTACCACATATAAAAAGTAAAAAATTCTAGAATTTTTTATTCCGAGCATTATTATATTTTATTTCCACACGTTGTTATTTCTTTCGAAATACAATGTTGGTTTCTTTTGAGAAAATAAAAGAATTTTATTACTTTTCCTTTTACGCAGTTTTTGCTTTTGCTTTACTTTTTGACTGTTTGTTAAATGAAAACTTCTTTTGGCACGTTGGGCACTTTTTGGTTGAAGAAAAACCATCTCTTCGAGGATTAATTCAAAAATTAAATTTAAACACTGTGGTCAATATTTTGAGATAGCGGCCAAAACTCCTTTTGGTTTTTGTTCTCCGATTTTAAAGTTATTAGACTCATATGAAAGTAGACAGTAGTAAACCTCGGGAGCCAAAAAATTAGAACTCTATTTCAACTATTTCACTGAGAACAGGGTGGTCCAAAATGGGCTTTTTCAGAAGTTAGTAAATTTATGATATTTTTAGTTAATTTTTAAAGTTTAAATGATCATAACTTTTTTGAAATAAATTTTGTGTTGTAACTTAATTTATTTCCTATTACTGGTAAAAAAATTGAAGCTCTACTGTTTCCATAACAATTTAAATATTTTTTTAAAAAAGGTCAAATTTCTCAGAAATTTTCTATCAAGTAGGAAATTTCTGAGAACTCCTGTGAGTCAAGCTGAGTCAAAACACAAATTTACTATTTTGTAGTCCATGCATCGGGACTGCACTTTTGAGCACGTCATATTTTTTGAGATGTTATTTGTATGTGAAAGTGGCTATTATGCATATATTTTGATGAAATTTTGTACAAGAGTTCTTATTGACCAAAAAAATAATTCTGTTGAAATTAGGAGAAGTTGGCCCATATTTGGACCTAGTCTACATAGAAGGGTGTATCAAAATTTTGACAAAAATGACTATAGAACTCTCAAATTATGTGGTATCTGGCAATTCATTTGGAAAAGGTAAAAAATGATTTTATTGCCATCTAATATTACACAACTTAAATACCTGAAAATTGCAAATAAATTTAAAACCAATGGAAATAACTGGTAAAACCAAGTACCTGTTATATTATGTTTCAAAGAGGTAAAAAAGATCATGTTGAAACTTCGAGCAATAGTATATTAATCCATGCATTCATTTTTTTTTCTTCATTATTGTTTAAACAATGGCTAAATTCAGTTATAGTGTTCTATCTGATATATATTTTGAACGGAAAGATGAAAACGACATTATTTTACATATAATGAATAATCCATTCTTCAAAATATGCGACAAACAAGAAATTAAAATTCATAACTTAAAAATAAAAAACTTTTTAAATACTTTAAGAAAACGGTACAATCAATGTTCCAGAAACAAGAAATTGTTTTACTCACGCAACCAAGAATGGCTAAGAAATAAACTTATTTTTAAAAAGCCATCAGTAACTACCACGGAAACTAGAAAACGTGGTCGACCAGCAAAGCCAATTGATAATTGTAGTGAAAGATCACGAAGACGCAATTAGTTCAGCAGAAATAATTTTTGCAGGATCTTCTTGAACACACTGCAGAACGATTATTAAAGACATTTGATGCTGACTATTTAAAGAAGTTTAAAAATTGCAGCATGACTTTAATTTCTAAATGGGGATGTGATGGGTCCTCTGGCCAGAAACAATACAAACAATGTAATGCGAAAAATTCATCAGATGCCAATTTATTTATGATTTCTTTCGTTCCATTACGTTTAACAAAAACTTATATTGGTTCAGAGCTGTCAATTAGTAGAGCTGCATAGATAGATGTATGGAAGAATGAAATTCCCTCGTCAACAAAATTTTTTAGACCAATAAAGTTTGCTTACAAAAAAGAAACTAAAGATGTCATAACTGAAGAAGTTGGCAAAATAACAGATGAAATTAAAGAACTTAAACCAGTGATATTTGAATTTAATGACCAATGCATCGAAGTTAACTTTAAAATGTCACTTACAATGATCGATGGAAAAGTTGCACAAGCTTTAACCGAAACAAAGTCTTCGTCAAGCTGCATCATATGCCTAAAAACATCAAGTCAATTGAGCCAACCACCAACACAAGACGATAGTTTTAATGAAGCATATGAATTTGGAATGCCACCTCTTCATGCTAGAATTCGTTTTATGGAACATATTTTTAAATTGGGATACGATTTGGAATTTGGCCCGTTAGGCGAAACATAATTGACCAGCCAAAGCAAGGTAAAGGAAATTCTAATGATGGAAACACAGCAAGGAGATGTTTTTCCGATCCAGAAACTACAGCTTCTATAACTGGAGTAGATTATGATTTAATACGACGATTACAAATCATATTAGAAGTTATAGCATGTAGCAAAAAGATAGATGCAAAAAAATTTGGTCAGTATGCTAATGAGACAGCAACCCTTTATAACCAAAAATATTCTTGGAGACATATGCCAACCACAGTTCACAAAATTTTGTTCCATGGGGAACAAATAAATCAGCACAATATGCTTACAATTGGAGATCTCTCAGAAGAAGCGCATGAAAAAAGGAACAAAGACTACAGATTCTTTCGCGAGCACAATACAAGAAAAATTTCCAGATATTGTACTAATGAAGATCTTATTAATATTTTGTTGTGCACATCAGACCCATAAATGTCCAGTATTCGACAAAAATGGAAATCAACCTCATTAGAGTTAAATGAAGAAGCTAAACAACTATTGCAAAATGAATGCTATTTGGAAGAAATTTTTACTAATATTGTTTAATTAATACTAGTTTAAAGATTATAATTTGTTTCTAATTTTAGTATAAATTTTTATTAATACATTTAAATAAAATATATGTGCACTTTAAATCAATAGTAAAAGTTTACTTAAAATTTTATCGATGTTGTGTTCTGTATATAATATATCCAAATGGTATTGATATTGTTGGGAATTTCAGTGTTATTTTTCAGTTTAATCCTCACAAGAATTAGCTTTCTTCCAAAAAAAAACCAACCTTTGGCCCCTGTGAATATTGAGACTAAATAAATGTCAAGGGCCAAATGTTGGCATTTTCTGACCAAAATTAAGTTTAGGAATAATAAATAAGTATTGTTTGTAAAATACGATTGAAGAAAATAAGAAATTATAAAAAAAAATACCTATTTAAAATGTCAAAATATTCAACTTTTACATGGAAACTCAACGAAAAATTAAAATGCATTTTTAACTTCACATTACTTACGTTCCTATCAGTCGATTTTTACGTTTGAACACGCAAATTGAAGCTTAAAATCCCTCCTATTGAGTAAAACAAATTGCGTAAAAAAATACCAATCCGGTCAAAAGTTATAGAGTTTTGACCGCTATCTCGCGAAATTGACCACTGTGCGTCGTTTTTATTTTAAACTTTTTGTTTAGTTCCTCTTTAAGACATAAAAACTGTCATCTTAATTATCCTCTTAGAACAATTTTTGATATTGTTTGCCGGATACAAACAAGTTACAAAACTTATCATCATCATAAAAAGAACATTAAATTGACTTTTTAAGTTAAATACGCCAAGCCAAATAAACAAAAAAAAAACGCGAAAAAATTATCAGCATGAAAAACAAAATAGTTTAACTTTTGCTCAATTAAAAAACTTTTTAAACACGTAAGGGACATTAAAAAAATTAAAATTAAATTTAAAGTGAAGTGAAGTTACATCGCGCAAAATTTTAATTAACTCCAAGCTACAGGATAAGAAAATAACACCACCCAACCAGTAACAGGAAACAACTTCCAATTGTTCTAAAAAAATTAAAAAGTGGGAAAAAGTAAACAAACAAATTTCAAAAGTTTTTAGATCCAAAAGGCGAACGAGTTATTTGCTGTTTTGTGTGTCTCCAGTATTGTCAGATTAGGGATTTATCCCCGAATTGTGAATTTATATTTGCTAATGGGGATAACAAATTTGGTTTAGGGGATGTGGAATTCGTTGAGGTTTGTTATAATATTTCGGGGTTTTTTTTGGATTTTTATATCGATTTCATATACTTTTTGGATTATTGTTATTTTATTATTATATCAATTGTTCCTTTTCTAACTTTTTGAATTTGATAACCAAGACGTATGACTGGTAAATGAAGATGAAAAAGTCGTAACGAAAATAAAGTTTAAGTTTACCTGTGATATGTTTTTCCGTTTATTATTATTATTTAAATTATACATTTAAGTGTGTCGTGATGTCCAACTTTTTATAATTTAAGTACCCAGCAAAAAAAGACATGACAAAATACTAGTAAATTCATGAGTTCTACTGATCTTGCACTGGTTCAATTTAGGTGAAAAACGCATGATTTTAATATTGGCTTGTCATTGGAGGTCATGGGTTTACATTTAAATAAACTGACTGTCATTTATATGATTGTTTAGGACTAATGTTATAGAGTTTTGACCGCTATCTCGCGAAATTGACCACTGTGGGAGGTATAGTTATTATTTGTGTATATTCGTATCGAGATTTGTGGTTTATATTACAGAATAAATATATATCTATTATGTTGTAAAAATGTAGACTGCATTTTTGTGCATTTTAGAAGTTATGCATTTGTTTGTAAAAAGTGTCGTTGCGCTGATTTACCAACAAAACATATGGTTTGGCGATTGCTGCTGTTATTATTACTGTTTTTGTATATTAATTGTTGTTGTTCATGTTTTTAAAAATATTCTTTATGTTGTTGTTGTCTTTTAATAATATTCTTTATGTTTTTATATAATGATAGTGTTGTGAAGTTTGAAGTTATCGGTTAAAACGGATAATTTTGTTTCTCTACGTATAGGAGCAAGTTCAAACGTTGTTTTTTTGTACTCGTCGGAGCTTGTACGATATGATGAATTCAGGTTTTCAAACTTTGGATGAAAAGCTAAACTCTTTAAAAGATGAAATGAAGAATCGCACAAACTGCTCAGAGTCTTATATGTGCGATTTGAATGAACGAGTTAATGCTTTCTTTTATGACTATAAATCTAGATGAAATAAGGTTCATAGAGTAAATACACGATTTATGGCTGCGAATAGGAAGTGGTTGGAGCCAGGGATGTCAGATTTATTTTCAACTTTTTCGCCAAAACCGATTTGAAAAATCGCCAAAACAGTTTTTTGTTAAAATTTTCCTCTAAAATATACAATATTTTTTAAATTTAAAAATATTTTTAACAAATCACAAAAAATAAATTTAATCGAAATATCAAAAATTAGCCAAAAATAGAAAAAAAAGTCGCCAAAATACATATATAAGTATTTTGTTTTTTATTTAAAATGATTAGAAAAGACGAGAAGGTAAAATTGTTACTTAAAATAAAGAAAAATAGTGGTTATTATAATAAATGGAGTCCTAAACATACCCTTCCTTAAGGTATTTGTTACCGTGTTCTTGTTTAGAATATGTTTTATAGAAATTAAATTTATTCGACATCACTAAAGATCAACACATCTGTGCCAAATGCCAAATACTTCAATTCATAAAATTATAGCATGTGTTTCACAGTCGAGTTTTGGTGGGATTCATTATTGAAATCGATCTTTCTAGCAATAAATTAGCAGAATATAAATTTAAAAAAATCCAATTTTTCTTTAAAATTTATTTGTAAAACAATATTCTTTAAACTTAGAGAAAATTAAACGAACTTAATCCTTATTTCAAAACTTCCATTGTATGTAAAAAAATAAGTTTAAAAATCATAAAATTTTTCATAATCTTTCTAAAACAAAAGTTAATATTTTCTATTATGGTTGTTAAGTATCCAAAAGCATGTTAGAATTTACATATATATTTGAATTCGAGACATTTTGTTTGTGATTAAGAATTGCAATATTTTTAAATCGAAAGTTGCTTGTAAACTTTAAAAAAACTTCCAAGTTTCTAGAATAAAATCTTTAGAAATTAAAAACATTTTTAAACAAATGTATGTTTCGAATGTTTTTGGTTTCCAGAAGTAAAATCATATTTAAATATAAAGAACTACTTCAATTTCTTTGTTATCCATTTTGATATTCCTTGATTCAGTTTCTAATGTTGGCCAAAAGCCAATGAAAAATCGCCAACAATATCGCCAAATATTTTAAAAATCGCCAAAAAGTCGCCATGTTGTCAAATTCAAAATTTGATCGCCAAATAAGATTGAAAATCGCCACGTTTGGCGAGAAATCGAGAAAATTAGTTTTTCTCGTACTCAGACTGGAAAACGTGGTAGAAAAGAAATTTCTTTTACCGAGTCAAGTGAATCGAGTAAACATAAAAGAACAATGCTTTTAAGGGACACCGCCAGTGTTAGCTTATGATCAAAGGCACCCAACCAAAAAAGTGGTTAAAATGAAAATGTATTGGTTTGCTAAATATTTAGCAAAGTGACACAAACCTACCTTGTTGAATGCTACTGATTTAAAATTTTTACATTTTTTGTTCCCTCTGTGAGATTCTGGTTGAGATTGTGTATGTGCTCACAGACCCTAAGGGGTTTGCATGGGGGCTCTTGCTTATGATACACAGATTAAATTAAGAACATCAGGGTACATAGAAGAATCGCAGATGCTGCGTGGAGTCACAAATGCGTTACTCTCAAAAAATACACATTCAGCAGCGACTTCGAAGTAAACACTAGCGTCTGAGAAAATGTCTAATGTAAAAGCATTGTCTGTTTTTGTAGAAGCTAACTATCTCGACACCAAGAAGTGCCCTCATACACAAATATTCAAAATAAAAACAAAATTGCCACGGCAATGGATGATACCTTCAGTTCCAAACAAAACCAATTTGTGTGATCAAAATGATGATTATGATAATGAGGATAATGATGATGATGTTGATGATGATCTAGTAGATGGTGATCATGATCACGAAAATAATTATTTTTAGGTTCTCATATGTTATCTATAGTTTAACTTAAATTCCCTAATTTGTAATAAAACTGCACTGAAATATACTTAAAAATGCTTTGTTTTATCAAACTGTATTGGTATTAGGTCAAAGGTAATGTAAAAATATCCTAACAGAGCTTCCCTGAATTGATCCTCAAAAACTATGTGTGTGTGTGCTGCCTTCTATGCATCAGTGGTACACAGGTACACTTGCTTTTTGGTACAATTTCATATGTCAATTTTCAATAATTTTATTTTTGTGTAATCAATAATTTCTTTATGTTTTTCTTCAATAATAAAAATTTATAATTTAATAGTTCTCTAACCCTTTTTAAAATAACTAAATTGTAACATTCTTGACTTATGTTCAAGATTTGTATTGTTTACTTTGATTGCGCTTTTATGTATATGCGATAGGTAATTTAGTTGCAAGACCTTTTTGCTGAACTGCAGCATTTAAACTTTTTTTTATCGCCCTGATCAGTTTTAATTAATGAATGCTTCATTTCAACACAAACGCTATTATACTGCCAGTTCATGTTTATTAAAACATATTACCCTTGCATATTCTTCGATAAGGCTGAACCATTTAAATATGTATATCTTGGAGATTATCGTCACAAAATTTGTCTATTGAAATAAATTCAACTAACATGAGATATTATAACAATGGAAATTTCTATCACCAAGGATATATTCACATGAATTATTAAAGTCTGAAATGTTTAAGTCAGTAATAATCACAGCATTATAGCTTTCACTACAGGAGTCATGCTAACAGCGATTAAAGAAATATTGCTTTCATTAGAAATCAGATTAGCAGTGGTAATATTTAAAGTTTGATAATCAAAAGCAGGGCTCAGAATTTTTTCATTTATGAACATTCAAAAATCAATGTAATAATTAGACGTTTATTTGTCTGTTGCTTTAATACGACTGACTTTTATTACTTTCATTTCATTTTCTATTTACATACTACACTAATACTAATACATTTTACATTTTACATTTGCAAATTATTGCATTTTATGTGTGAATATGACACTTCTCTCCCCTCTAAATATAAGTTTAATTCAAGTTATTTATTTTATAACAATAAAGGGTATTTGCTTCTAAAAGTATTTATATTAATTAATAAACATTTCATTCAATTATACCATTGATAATTACTTAAAAAAAATCAAAGTTTTGCAATTAACATTAAATTCAAAAGAATAACAATACTATTATAGAATATTTAATCCAATAGCTTCGCTGGTTTCTTTCTATTTCTATTAGATGGACGTAAAGATTCACCTACAACTTCATTTTGCATAGTAGCAGGAGACACTGGCACATTATTAGCTTCTGGTGTAGCCGATGATTCATTAGGTACACTTTCCGTGTTTTCGGATGGTGGATCGTTGATTACTACCGTTGGTTGTTGTACTGGTTCTTGCATTACGGTTGATTGATGAGTATCAGTATTTGAAATATTCGGAACAGGTATATCTCTGTATGGTGTATCGCTTGTAGTATTGGGCAAATTTATGTTTTCCGGAACTTGCGAATCTTCAAGCGATTCTCCCACTTTACGGATTTGGTCTATATGCCTCTTCCATATTCTTCCGTCATCTAGCTTTATGTTGTAATGTAGTTCTCCTAACTTTTCATCTATCACGCCAAAACGCCATTTGATTTTATAAATATAATCACGCACAGCCACCCTTTCACCCACAGAAAATGTTTTTATTGTTGATGAAACATAATTGTAGTTATTATTTTGTGGTAAAAGAAGATCTAAACGAGAATTTATTTGACGACCACACATCGCCATTGATGGGGATTTCCCTGTAGCTGGATGTATTGAGCGCCTGTAGGCTAACAGTATTTTTGATAATTCAGAATTTAAAGTATTTGAATTGCATTTTGCGGCTAACAATTTATTTTTAATTGTTTGTACGTAACGTTCGGCTTGGCCGTTGGTAGCGCGGTGATACGGTGCACCCTGCTTGTGTATGACACCATTTACTGTAAGAAATTGTTTAAAATCAGCTGAGTCGAATTGTCGGCCGTGATCACTCACAAACACGTTCGGGATGCCAAATGTAGAAAATATTTCCCTGCATTTTTGAATGGTCGTTTCTGTTGTCATATTCGATACTACATGTACTTCCGGCCATTTAGTGTAGGCGTCGACAAGCACAAATAAATATTTACCCATGACAGGACCGGCATAATCCGCATGTACTCTTTCAAAAGGTTTACTTGGCCTTCCCCATTCACGTATTGGCATCACTTTTTTAGGATCAGGTCGAGTTGATTGACAAGCAAAACAATTAGACACCAAATTTTCGATATCTTTATCAATATGGTTCCACCATACATATGCTCTAGCGAGACTCTTCATTCTAGATATACCAAAATGAACAGTATGTAACTCATCTAATACTTAAACACGTAACCCTCGATCTTTACCATCGCATTCACGACCATACTTTAAACATTCTAATAAGTTTTTTACATCCACATCAGATTTGGTACCCAATTTAAGTTCATTTGCTGTAACAGGTAAATTATTTATAGCCTCCTCTTCTACGACATAAACCTCTTCAGTAAATTTGTACGTTTCAATATTTGGTAACCGGGACATAGCATCAGCGTTACCATTTTCTTTTGATTTCTTACATTTGATTTCATAATCAAATTGTTCCAAAAACAGAGCGTAATGCTGCATGCGCGTAGACGAAAGAGTTGACAACCCCTTACTTGGAGAAAATATTTGAGATATCGCACGATTATCAGTAACGAGAATAAATCTTCTCCCATATAAATATTGATAAAACTTACGTATACCAAAAATGACTGCATACGCCTCTTTATCAATTTGCGAATAACGTTGTTGTACCCTATTAAGCGTCTGTGATGCAAACTGTACCGGCTTTTCAGAACCATCATCAAAAACATGGCTCAAAACGGCCCCCACACCAATAGGGCTCGCATCAACAGCTAATACCACAGGTCGTTTTGGATCGTAATGGACAAGGATGGTTTCCGACTGCATTTGGTTTTTGATTTCATTAAAAGCTTTATTACAATTTACGTCGAATTCAAACGGCACATCGTTTTGTAATAAACGGTTTAAAGGATAAACAATATCACTTAGGTTTTTAACAAATCGGCCATAATAATTGACCAGACCCATGAATGCACGAATGTCCTCTTTGCTGGCAGGTGTTTTCATCTTCTGAATTGCATCAATTTTGCTTTGCATCCGTTGGATGCCATGTTTGTTAATTACATACCCACAGTAAGTAATGCACTCTTTTAAAAATTCTGATTTCTCCAGATTCACCCTCATGTTGTATTTTTCTAATCGTTTTAACACTTCATCGATTCTACGTAAATGGCTTGCATCATCAGGTGCTGTGATTTTTATGTCGTCTAAAAAGACCGAAACTCCTGGTATATCACTCAATAACTGTTCCATTAAACGCTGCCACTTCGCTGGTGCACTGGCTACTCCGAACATTAAACGAGTCGGTTGGTAAAGTCCCTTATGGGTACTTAACGTTAACAGGTGCCTATCACTTGGATGCACTTCTAATTGTAAATAGGCCTTCGAGAGATCGATTTTAGAAAATTTTGTACCACCAGCCATTTTGCTGAACAATTCATCGATGGTTGGCAAAGGATGTTCGTCTACAAGTAGTGCTGGATTTAAGGTGACCTTGTAGTCACCACAGATACGAACATCACCACACTTTTTTGGCACCACCACAATTGGCGTCGCCCATTCGCTGGTGTCCACCTTTACGAGCAACCCTTCAGCTACCTGCTTCTCAAGCTGCTTTTCAACAGCCTCCATCAAAGGAAATGGCACTCTTCGTGATTTAAAAAATTTTGGTGTAGCATTTTGATTCACATATATTCGAGCATGTAAATCTTTAATCTTTCCCACGGATGATGAAAATATTACGGGATATTTTTCTTTTAAATCTTCCACACGAAATGGTTCAATTTTATTTACACAGCAATTTTGATTTGCTTTATTAAAAATTGTGTTCCAATCGATTCGTATTTGTTGTAGCCACTCCCTGCCACAGAGTGGTCTACGGTCAGATTTTACCACATAAAGCTTCAAATTTGCACTTGTGTCATTAATTTTTACATTCACACACACGTACCCCACGCATTCGATTGCAGTTCCACAGTAGCTTACCAGTTCCATTTCAGGTTTGTAAACTTTTAACTTTGGCACGTACTTTTTAGCATCAGACACATTTATTATTGAAACCGGTGATCCCGTGTCTATTTCAAACTCTATATTTTTTCCATTTACTTAAAATTCGTGTAACCACTTTGATCGTATATTTAATACCCCACGCTCTTCTATTTTAAGAAGATCTTCTACGGTACCACAAGAATTTTCTTCAATTTGATGTAATTGTTTTTTTTCTTTAAAACACATACTACGAAGGTGTCCAACTTTTTTGCAAAAATGACATTTAGCTCCTTTATATTGACATTGATCTGCCAAATGAGTAGTATTGCCACATCGAAAACATTTTGATTTGTTTTTGTTATTGCTATTTTCACCAGCATGAGTTTTAGTTTTCTTAGTATTTCTTTTGTTCTTCTCGAACATTTTATTAACATTTACTCTTTCTGTGTTTCTCTGATGTAGCTCCTCCCCTCCTTTTTCAGCTAATTCATATGCGGTCGCCATTTTAGTTGCTTCATCTATCGTTAACGTTTTTTTTTTTCTAACAGCCTATGCTGAATTTTTTTGTCCAGCATCCCAAACACCAATTGATTCCTCAAAGCCACATTTAAGTATTCACCAAAATTACAACCAACAGCCAACCTACGCAATGCCACAACAAAATCTGCCACAGATTCCTCTGGTTTTTGCTTACGCAAATTGAATCGAAAATTTTCCATTAACTCATTAGGTTTTGGATCGTAGTGTTCTTCCAGCGTATTGACAATTTCATTGAAAGTCAAATCTTCAGGCACTTTTGGAAGTATTTTGTCACTTAACATGTTATATGTTTGTGTTCCCACAAAATGAAGAAGCAAACGTTGATGTTTAGCAGCCTCACATTCATACAGGTCCAATGCTGTTTTGAAACGTTTTACCCAACGCGACCATGTTGTACTTGTTGCATCAAAAGGCTCAAAGTTGAAAAAGGAAACTTGCTTTGGAGAAGCACCCACGTTATTAACCATTTTTATATTTATTTTTCTTTACAGACGATAATTCTTGTACTGTAAAAAGTTTACCACTTTTCTGCAAAAAAAAAAAAAAAACATAAAAATTACACACACGTGTTTCTCTATCTCGTCGCCAAAATCTGTAATAATTAGACGTTTATTTGTCTGTTGCTTTAATACGACTGACTTTTATTACTTTCATTTCATTTTCTATTTACATACTACACTAATACTAATACATTTTACATTTGCAAATTATTGCATTTTATGTGTGAATATGACAATCAACATTGGTGATATTTGTCATAAATGAGAAATCTAAAATTTTATATTTATTTTTCACGCTCATAAACGAACAACAAAACATTGTCTGCCTATGTTCATACATGAATGCGTGAAACTGTTTGAATAGTAATAAATTAGCTTCTTCTCATTAATTTACTTTTTCATAAATATACATGTTCATTTATGAACGTTGATCATTTTTAAAATTTATCATAAATGAACATAAAAAAAATTTTATGCCTACGATCGCACATGCAGAAGAAATAAATAAAAAAGAAGTAAATAAATAAATCATTTTGTTACTGCATACACTGGCAGATGCACATAACCATATTTTGTAATGTGCATCTGCCGTACGTTTATGTACGCGAGTGCTTAGCGAACATTTTTCTACGATCTTTTCATTTATGTAAAATTATCAAAATTGTAAATACTTACATATGAACACTTGCGTGCACAACTAATTTTTTCTCATTTATTAAGTTTTGAACAGAAAGAGAAAAAATAAATCATCGCATTTATAAATGAAAAACACAAAACACATGTAAAAGATGCAGCTAAAAAAATAAAATGTACACATTCGTACATGAATGAACAGTGGGTGAACATTTTAGTTCTCTGATCAAAAGCATTATTAGCTTGTAATCCAGGCAAATTTTGTTTAAATTTCTTAATTGTGATATAGTTACTTTTTTATGAAAAATATTCCATCTAAAATCAAAAAATCAATCAGCATTTGTTGGTTTGGTCGTAAATCCTGTTTTCCACGCCACATTAAGGTACAACTCTAAAACTTTGATGATTTTTTTACAAACTTTTAAACAAAAAACAAATAGAAAACAACTACTTAATGGACCAAGCTCTGAACCTTGGTGGACTTGACCTGTGATTTTGTATCTCTTTGTACCAGTGTCAGTATCATAAATCAGGAGTCTTTTACGAAAATAGTCCTGGATTATGGGCAGTAGATATCGGGGAATATTAAGCGGCGACGAAGCTCACACAATTTTCTCCCAGCTAGCTGTATTGAAAGCATTTTTAACATCTAATTTTACACGCAGTACTCTTTTGTACCATTTTTCCATCGCCATGTGCAGCAGTTTCCACCACAACGTTTATAGCATCGATAGGTTATTTAGCTTTTCTGAAGCCAAATTGATTTTCAGATAGTCCACTAACGGCGTCAATACAACACCCTTTCATACTTTCTAACAGTTTACCACACGTATCTATCATACATAGTGACCGATAAGATGAGGGATCTTCTTATCCTTCAGTAAAATCAATCTTTGTCTCTTCCATATAGATGGGAAAACACTCTTACTTAAACACGCACTTATAATTCTTACAAACTGCTCAGAACACTAATTTGAATTCGAAATACAATCCTGGGGCCTTCTTATACTTGAATTTTAAGACGGCTGCTTTAATCTCAGATATAGTAATTTGAGGAAAATTATAGACTCCGTCGAGGATACTATCTTCCCATGGGGACGTTTCCCGTTGGGGAAAGAGATGATCCACAATTCTCCTATGAACCGATTACTCTTTAGGTGATGCTGGGTTTAAACACTTTATTCACTTGGTTACCAGTTTATAGACAAGACCTACTTTCAAGATCGTCACACACCTCCAGAAAACATCTCCGCTTACTCTTACGAATCACTAGCTTTAGTGCTCTCGTTTTCATTTTAAACACCTCCTGTTGTAAGCTATTTTTAGGTCTACCTCTTGACTAAAACTAAAACAGCTCAAGCATCGCCTTATTCTGGCGGTACAACCGCTAAGTACTTCTTCGCCAGGATAGGTAGGTTTCATTAACCTCCGCTATGATCTAGGATTCTACGCAATTCGCTAATAACCTGCCTTACATAATTTGCGATATTACCCCAATTTTCGGGCGAATTTGCCATGAGCTGAATAATGTTGTCGACTCCTATTTCAGTGCGCAACTGTCGTTGGAGATACTCCCTCTTGGAGGTGAATCTCGGGCATACGAAGAAAATATTTTCCACATCTTCAATCTGATCGTGACATCTCGGGCAAAAAGTCGTCTTTACCAGTCCAAAACGATAAATGTAATATTTAAAGAAATTAGGTAATGTAGTATTCATTATCGCCATGCTTTCTCGCCAACCAACTACCTAATTCAGGTTTTAGTTTATTTGTCCATATTCCTTTTGTGCTAGTAGGCCATCTTCTTTGCCACATTGTCATTGTCCTTGCTCTAGCCTCGTCTTTAGTAACTCCATCTTTGTGTATAACCGAGCACACCCTTGTAAGCAAGCCATTCCTGATATCACAAACGCACCTTCATCAGATACAGTTCTGTAAGCACAACATTTTCTAAATGCTGTGATCCTGCATACTGAGTTTAGTTTACCACAGTATGACTTAAACTTTGTACAGTCGGCCCAAATAGGTGCGGCATAAAATATGATACTTTTGACAAACTGGTAATATCTTCCTTCTATGGTATTTCGGACCTCTCGTATTTGGCATTATTCTACAAACTGATTCAGCAGATACTCTGGCCTTTGCTACGACGCACATAGGGGTATTTTGCCAATCTAGCCGGACATTACTTTTTTTTTAGCTTATATTGGCTCTAAAACTGTACTGAGTGCCCCTAGGTAAATGAAACTTTGCAGAAAAATCTGTTATCGTCATCGGCTGGCAAAGCTAGAAAATAGGAAAAATCGGACCAAGGAGAAAAAAGTTCCCCTTGGAATAAATAATCCTACCTCTGAAAAATGCAAGTTTTTTTTTAATTTTCCCATCATTTTGATTAGCAATTACAACTTTTAAGGTCAAAGAATGTTCAAACACTTAAAGTTGGACTCAAGAGATTCTTAAATTCCATTTTTAGCCCCGCCCGTTATGTGGGCGGTGAAATAAAATATTATTTGAAAAAATAATGCAATTATTCAAAGAAATAGATTACATACTTCTTAAAACCATAAAAAATTATTTTTATGGGCAGGGGGAGGTATTCATCCAATCCCACCCATAAATTATCCCTGTGAAAAAAATTTTTTTTTTCTATTTTTTTGCCAATTTCCTAAAAATATTCATTTTTAAACTTTCCAATGCCTGACCAACCCCCGCCTCCCAAGAATATTCTTAAAAAAATATTTTTGTAATTTGTTACTTTATAGTATTTTATTTATCGGAAAATAATTAATTTATTCATAGTAATAACTTATTTATGATTGTAACGATAAATTTTATATGAAATTATAACAATTAATTTATTTAAAACAACTTATCCTTTGCGCTAAGGTGATAATGAGTGCAATGGTTCTTCTTCGTCGGATTCTTCAAAGACCTCTTCGAAATCTGAATCCTCTTCAGCGTTAAGCACAGTTATTTCTGCAGCTAATTCAGGATTGGAAAAAAATCTTCTGCTAGTGTTACCATCGTTGGTGTTTCCAAATCTAGCTTTCGATACTCACAATATTAGCCCTAATTTCTTGGATATATGACAGGTGTAATATGCTCTCAAATAGGCGAATTCGGGCGTGTAAAGTGGATAGTCCGAAAGAAAGGGCATCTACGTCTATATCTCTTTTGATATTTAAATTGTTTTTTGTACAGGTAATAAAAGTGTTAGATGTAATGATTTAAATAAAAAACATCTACCTTCAGTTAATAAAACCCAAAACATTTTATGAATATACAAGGGTTTCTTACTCGTATTTACCTTTCCAAGATAAGAAAAACATAAAAAGGTAAAGTTAAAAAAAAAAAAATCCCCAAAAAATGGCGCAAATATGCGCAACGTTTTTTTTTTTCACAGCATAAAAGAAAAGATCGCAAATTTTGTAGTGATATATAACATTTTTAGGATCGCGATGGAGATCACTCTTAAAAAGCTTTTCACTTTTTTTTTACTAAAAATTTTACAAAAAAAACTTTTTTTAATTTTGAACGAAATTTTTTATCATTGAAAATTAAAAAAAAAAATTTCTAAAAATTAATATAAGTAGCTACTAACAAACCCTTTCACAAAAAAAAAATCAATACAAAAGCTTTATTCGTTTAGCCACCAAAAAAATATTGCAAACCTCTCAAAATCGTTTCAAGTCAATAAAAACGTATGCGATTACTCAACTTTCCTGACTTTAACAGTGTCCCAAAACAACAAATCTCAAGCAAACGCCTTGAAAATTCACTATACGTTGGAGAATTTCTCAAAATTAATTTTGGCCTAATGTCCATCTAGATTGGCAAAATACCCCTCTGTGCGACGCACAGTGGCTGAAAATCGTTTTTCGTTGGCCAAAAGTAAATTTTTTTTTGTCACCGATTTTTAAAATTTTTACGTCATTTTGTAGTTAATATATCCAAATTAAGGTAGCCAAAAAATTATGTTAAAATATTGATAATTGTGGGCGTGGCATGCTGTCAAACTCAACTTTTTTTTAATTTCAGAAAAAGGTGTTTTTCTTTGGTTTTTTATCAAAATTAAATGGTTACTACTCGCAAGCTATCATCGATAATGGTCTGCGGTTTTTTTTTTAAATGTTGGTAGGATTATTGTCTTTAGTTGTTGTAAGTAGACACAGCTCTAGCGTTTAATATTAGGGGCGTTATGAAATATTTATGAAACTATTATATTTTCCTCAAATTTAAACTTTAGCGGAATAGAACTTCTAGGGAACAAAAGGGAACAAGAAACGTATACAACCACGAGAAAGGCTATATATACTTTTGCACCCGCCACGAGCCGCCTGTAGAACACTTTTTTCATTTTAATGAAATTACTCGAAAAAAATTCATATACAATGGTGTATTAAATTTTCACTTTTTTGCCTAAAAGTTTATTTTTTTTAGTTTAGGCTACGTATAACTAAAAAAAATAAATATAATACCTTCGAAAGGGTTTAATGGCTTTGTTTTGATCAGCAAAAAATAAGTAATAAAATTATCACAATGGGCTCTACAGGAAGCATATGATCTCTTTCTAAATTTACCTGTTATCAAATGTTAGGGTCAACCAAAGTCATAAACAATTTTATAACAATAATTGCGACATTAAACCACTAAAGTTAAAAAACAACCCCATATTGACGCATGAGTGCAGTTTTGTTCAATTTAAGCGCTACCTGCTATGAAATTAAAGATCAGTGTGTGAAGAACATGTATCTAAAAATTTATAAAAGTACGGATTCGTTAAGGGATTACTCAGTAATAACTTAATCCTTTAAGTGTACGGATAAAACATAACAAACGCAAATAAAAATATTCAAAAGAAAATGGAGAGCTTCAGTTATAAAGAACTGGCCGAAGTGTATTTTAGAAACAAAAATCAGGAAGATGTTCTTAGTTACGTTAAAATAAAATTAAACTTAAATTCGTGTAGCACCGAAATGCAAGAGCAATTATATAATTTCGTCAAAGCACTAAAAAAACGCTACAAAGAAGTTATGTACAGTAAACAAAAATTTTATATAAAAAGTGCAAAGTGGTTAGAAGGTCAACTTACTGTCGCTGCAGAAACAGCAAAGCAAGATAAGGGTGGAAAACCACGCAAATCATTAGTGGACAATTGCAGCGATAGATCTAAGAGGCGGAAGCTTAAAGATATTAACGATGCCTTTGGTTCTACAAATATAAAAGAATCTTTCCTACATCAATTACGATCACAGAACCAATTTACAAAAGTGGATATCATTGAAAAAGTTGTTAAAGCTAGTCCACCGAGAACAAAACGGATTCTTAAAAGTATACCAACTCCGAATGATGCAATACAGTACACAAATGAGGAGGCATTAGCATTATTTCTGGATTTGAAATTAACAAAACAGCAATATATTAAACTCAGACAGCGTGCGACTGAAAAAGGCTCAAATATATATCCAGCATATTATCACATAACCGCTGCTAAAATGGACTGTTTGCCATCAAAGGACACTATTACAATCACACCAATTTCGGCAGAGGTACAACTACAATCTCTACTTGATCACACAGCCGCACGCTTGCTGCAATCAATAACAGGAAATGAGTTGAAGAAATACGGAAACACAAAGTTAATTCTTTTTTGTAAATGGGGATGTGATGGTTCTTCGGTACAAAAACAATATAAACAAGCTGTATGTGAAAATATTTCTGACTCAGATATGTTCATGGTATCATTTGTACCATTGCGATTGAAAAAGATTTTGAAAGATTCAGAGCCTTCGACTAGTACAACGCAAACAATGAAAATTTGGAAAAATGAGACACCATCTTCTACAAAATACTGCAGGCCAATCAAATTTCAATTCAAAAAAGAAACAAATGATGTTATTAATAAAGAAATTCGAGTTATCAAGGCCCAAATTACAGCACTACAGCCATTACAATTACAGTTAGATGGGCAGCAAATTGAAGTAAGCTACCAGTTAGTCCTGACAATGATAGATGGAAAAGTGGGTCAGGCTTTGACTAACACGAAGGCTGCATCCAGCTGCATTATATGCCAAGCAACATCAACCCAATTAAACCAAGACCCAGCAAAATCATTAGATAATACCGATGCATATGAATTTGGATTATCACCACTACAAGTAAGAATACGACTTATGCAACACATACTAAAAATCAGTTATGATTTGGATTTTGGTTCTTCAGGATCAATAAGAAACAACGTGACCAACAAAGAGTTAAGAAGTTCAAAAAAGAAACATGTTCAAGATGAATATCGCAAACGTGGACTGATTATAGATCAGCCAAAACAAGGGTCAGGCAATACAAATGATGGCAACACCGCAAGAAGATTCTTTTCAGATCCATAAACAGCATCTGAAATAATAGGAGTGGATTTCAACCTTATTTTCAGATTTAGAATAATACTAGAAGTACTTGCGTGCAATGAAGAAATTGACTGTAGAAAATTTGGAGATTATGCTAAGGAAACTGCAAAAATATATACAACTAACTACCCATGGAGAAATATGTCTGCAACAGTTCACAAAATCCTTTATCATGGTGAAGATGTCATTAAATATCATTTGGTGCCACTTGGAGATCTATCAGAGGAGGCTCAGGAAAAAAGGAACAAGGATTACATATTTTATAGAGAGCACAATACTATGAAAATTTCACGGAATTCAACAAATGAAGATCTAAATATGAAGATTTAATATATTATTGGCAACGTCAGATCCGTTCATATCCAGTATTCGAAATCAATGGAAAGTGGACCATCGGGATTTAGATGAAGAAGCCAAAAAACTACTAAAGAACAGAAATAGCACAGAACAAAATATGGAATGTTTGCAATTAATATTTAAGTAAAATGAATAAAAATTATATTTTCTTGTTGCTTAACCAAAAAAAAAAAAAAAATTTTTTTTTGGGGGGGGGGTGAGGTGAAGGTAGCGCAGAAGATCCGAGTACATTTTCCATTCGTCATGAAAGCTTAAAAATTAATTTTTTATGCAATCTAGGCTTAGGTAATACAATTTGTTAATTATTGACACTATTTTTCATATAATATGCTATATAAACGCCCACAAAAAGGGGGCGGGGTCCAAAAATAAATTTTTATGATTTTCTGGCTCCAGGGTAAAGACCTTGAACCTTCTTTGACACAAAAATGTTTCATTTGCTTAACAAATTTACAAAAAAAACTTGTAAAAATGTGTAGTTTTTCAGGGGTTGGTTTAGTTCTTCTTAGGGGAATTTTTTCCCCCTGGTCCGATTTGGCCCATTTACGAACTTAGCCTGCCCTATGCTTCAAGATATATATGTACCAAATTTCAAGGGTCTAGCTCTTTTCGTTTAGACTGAATCGTGTTCATGCCGACAGGCGAATGGACGGACGGCCGGATGGACAGACGGACGTATGGACAGACGGACATAGCTATATCGTCTTAGATTTTATCACTGATCAAGAATATATATACTTTTTGGATCTTAGAGGGATATTTTACTATGTTACACACAGAATAAACCCATATTTCACTCTGAAAGTTAAAAAAATTAAAATGTTCAACTTTGACCTCGAATTCCTTAAAAAGTCCTCAATCAATTTTAATGTAATTAAAACTGAATCAAGCTGAGCTAAATATCTATCCATTAAAAAAAAATAAAATTATTTCAATATTTTGATCGGTTAAAAAGTTACAGAATTTTGGCCAACGAACAACGATTTTCAGCCACTGTGCGACGTAGCTAATATGGCTGTTAAAAGATAATTTACTGTCTATCATCATCTCCAGATACTTAAAAGAATCCTTCGCGGTGATTTTGCAGTCTCCGTCCTTTAGATTTACATATTTCCTAATTCTTCGGCTGGATATGACGACACCTTCCGTTTTATGCTCAGCTGGCGATAGATCGATTGAAGTGAGCCATTATTTTACCACTCTAATACCGGCATTTGTCACTGATCTGGCTTCATCTAAATTTGCTGCTGTAACTACTAGGGCAATGTCGTCTGGTCTTAATTTCAACCGGTAAATTAAGTTCTAAAACTTTATTGTACATTACATTCCATAGGAGCAGACCAAGTAGAGAACTCTGGGGAACACCTCCAGTAACGAAGTGTTCCAAAAGACCATCGTCCGTTTTATAAATAACCAAACGGTTTGTGAAGTAGACCTCCAATATGGATATTAACTATTGTGGTATATTTAGATTTTCCATATCCTTTATAATTTCCTTCCAGTTCGCAGAGTTAAACGAATTTTTTACGTCTAGGGTTACGACAACGCAGTAATCGTTGGAGTAGCTTTTCTTGTTTATTGCTTCTCTTGCCGTTTCCAGAAGAAGTTTAATAGCGTCTATTTTTGATTTGGATTTTCTGAATCCAAGCTGGTATTCTGATAGCCCGTTTGCTACATTTACGCTCTACTGCAGCCTCTTACAGACGATACTCTCTAGTAACTTCCCAAAAGTATTAATTAGGCATATTGGTTAAAAGAAAGACGGATCATCTGACGGTTTTTTTACCCTTCGGAAACAGGACCAACTTTTGTATTTTCCTTTTTTTTCATCGATACTTGAGTAATTCAGGCAGCTATTAAACAGAGCTAGTAGATACTCTAGATAAAACGCAGCCATGCAATTCCATCCCGTGACGAAAAGAAGTGGGTAACAATGGCTCTAAGTACGCTAGTAGTAGTTGCAATACTGCAGGCTTTTAACTTCTTCGTACATAACTATTTTATACGCCAAACCCAACGGGTTTTTGTCAAGATCGTCGCATATGCTCATAAAGCGTTCTTTTTCGCTCGTTTTAATGGCTCTTTTTTAGCTGCTTCCGTTTTAGCTTAAGAGTTTCGTGGAGTTCAAGATTCCCAGGGCGACCTCTAGATCTGGTAAATTCTATTTTAGCTTTAGTGCAGTCCTTTCTGAGTTCAGCAATATTTTCGTTCCACCAGTAAACGATATTTTTCTTTTGTCCTAGCCGCCTTTTTTCATTGACATGTCACAAGCATGAGAAACTTTACTAACAAAGTCCTTTGTGGCTACTTCCGCAACACCAATTATTTCTTCATTTACGAGGCACGCTTAAAACATGTCGCGGTCGAAGATATCACATTTCCACCCATATATACATATATATATATATATATATATATATATATATATATATATATATATACATATTTGGCATCATTCCTTTTTTATCCATTTTGATTCTGTACCAGTTGCATCATTTCTCCATGCTGAAGATTCTTCCAATTTATACGGTTCACTTAAAAAAGCACACATCGGCTTTTATATCTATCACATTTGGTTTTAGTAGACATTGTGCTGCTTCGCAATGGTTTAAATTTAATTGTAGAAATCTCATGCCTTTGCCTTAATTACCTCAATGGCTCTTTTGAATTTTGGACACATTGTAGAGCCGGTTACATGACCTTTATTTTCCGTAAACAGAAGATATTCAGATTTACTTTCACATTCCCTTTTATGACCCTTCTGCCCACATTTTATGCACGTGTCTTTGTAGTCATTTCTGCTTCTACAGTTTACTGCTATATGTCCAAAATCTAAGCATTTGAAACATCTTGTAGGCGAGATTTTATGCCTCATTCTACATATTAACCATTCAATTCGTAAGTATGTATGTATGTATGTATGTATGTATGTATGTATGTATGTATGTATGTATGTATGTATGTATGTATGTATGTATGTATGTATGTAGTATGTATGTATGTATGTATGTATGTATGTATGTATGTATGTATGTATGTATGTATGTATGTATGTATGTATATATGTATGTATGTGTGTATATATGTATGTCAGTCGTAACTTAAATAGCTGTAAAAAGCTTAACTAGTAAAGCGAATAAAGTTTACTTCTAATATCTAATCCTCTTTTCAAGGAGCATTTAAAATTTTCAAACAAAAAAATGATAGTCGTTGTATTCAGCTGTATTGTGTCTGAATCGTTTGTTTTCCATTAGTGGTATATTTCAATGGCTTCAGTTATCTTTTTTATGTATTTTTTGACATAAAAAGAGTTTTTCCTCTTGTTTTTCTCTTGTTTGAAAATTTTCTTTTTGTTTTTCTACTGCTGCTATTGTTACATTTTTATTTTAAATCCCACTCATATACATATAATGTCCTTTTACCGACTGTTCACTTTATTTACGAAATGAGTGGCTGAACGAGGGATTATTTGTTAGATTTGTCTATATATTTTGTATAGACTTTGTTATACATATCTACATTTCCAAGAATGGATGTATGTATGTGTGTGTATGTATGTATTTATGCATGTAACTACCCTGAAGGAAACCTGGGGACAATTGTCCCCAAGTCACCACTTATGTCAACTATTATGGTGACTCTTTGGCGACATTGTCAACAAATCGTCTACATTTTTATATTTTCTTCTTTTAAAAATATACATACGTACATGTGTATGTATGTACATATGTCAGGTGCAAACAAAAAATATTTTTTTTTAGAAGTGAAAACGAAACTATTTTAATTCAATTTGTGAAAATTTTGCACGTTAGCTCTGTCGTCTGTCTACGCTATTAACAAGCTTATTGAATTGTTCATATTAACATACGAAAAATTTTTAGTCATTTATTTATTTTTAAATAAAAATACAAAAGTTAAGAAAATATGCATTTTACTTGTCCAATCTATTTCAGAAAAGTACCAAAAGTGTAGGCTAGAATTATTAAAGTTTACTAGTGAATCACTAGCTCCAATGTCTACATATGGTCCCAAAAGAACTAACTAGTCCATAGTACCAATGTCAGTATTGGATTTTCAATGACATGTACATGTTAAATGTCTATAGTAAATAGCATTGTCTGGGGTATTATAAGTCACTAGTACTGGTGACTGTGTCAATAGTAAGTAAGTACAGATTCACTATTGACATTTCCTGCAGGGTATGTATGTTATTTTACCATTATCACTGTCTGTGTTTCTTTTTGGCTTAATGTATTCCAATTTAAAAAATTATGTTTATGCATAAATTGCTGAAGAAACATTTTTTCTTTAATTTTCCGTTGTAATAATTTGTTACATTTTTAATACCTGAACTAAATATGTGCATACCTTTCGACTAGTACTATGTATGTATTTTAGAAATATAATTGTCTGTTTACAATATATTAGTTGTCTTGTGAAACTTTTTTTTCAATTAATTTTTACTCTTGCCTTTATGTCCACATTTAAAAATTATTTTGAGCAATTTTTTAATTTTTTTAGCTCATTCATTCCGTTTAATGTCGATAAAACTTTTACGTATGTGCCGAGCATTTGTTGAAATTTACCTTCTTGGGTTGCGCCGTGCTCTAGGTATATCAACTAGCTGTTGTTGCTAGTAGTAAAGGATTGCGAGGTGAAAAATTCATGCCACCGTTAAAGCTGTTGGTCGATTGTGGTTAGTTCACTAACATCATTTATATCTTATATTGTTCCCACTTAACTGTTTAATTGCAGCACACACCGCGGAGATTTCCAATATTTGAAGCTTATTGTGCTATGCCGTTAAAGTATTTTTCGTGATCAGTATGGGCCAGATAAACTATTTTACGCGCTGCGTGATGGTGTTCAAATCTTGCTAATGATTTTGTCGCTGGTGTTTTAGCACGAAAAAACGCGGCACGAAGTTTTTTCCAGGTTTCGGGACTCATCATGGCTTGTTTTTATTCCGCTTAATTCCGAGCACTGATTTTGCTGATATCTTACATGCCTTTATAATATCCGACCAACATTTTTGGTTGTTGCCAGAAATGTGTAGTCGCAATAATTGATTATATAACAATTGTACAGCGTGATCATGTAGCCGATGGGTGTTGTAGTTTTCCGCCTTTCTTTCTATCTGATTCATGCTGCGGGACGCAGTCTGAGTGTAGCTACAAGAAGGTTGTGGTCACTGTGTACATCCGCACCTCGATTTGCCTTGACATCCATAAGAGACCTTACATTTGTCTTCGTCGGGCTCAGTTGGGGCATAACACTGAACGACAGATATTTTGCGAAATTTAGAGTTAAACCTCGCAGTGACGATACGATCTAAAATAGTTTTATGTTTTATTAATGCATCTCTTGCTTCTGGGGAGAGTAGCATTCCTACGCCGTTCTTCCGGTAGTTAGAATTGCCGGATTATATAAAAACATGACCAGATCACAGTTTTTCGGTGCCGCTGTTAAGCCATCGCACTTCACTAATGCCATGTATATCGAGTTTATAAGCGATCATCTCTTTGGAAACTTGGCCCTGCCTTGATGTTTCGAGAGAGTTCTTACATTCCAAGTACCAATCATAAACCGTTGTTTTAAAGCCGAAAGTCGTCATCATGAGGGGATTGTTGTTTAAATTTGAATTTGTTAACATTTCTGTAATCGTTGGTATTTTAAATGTATGGCTCCGATCATAGTATTGGGACTTCAAATAATCCCACTAGGCAGAGCCGCCTTCTCATTTTAGCTACCATCGGACAGTTCTCATAATGGTATTACCAGGGAACACTTGATCTAAGATTGGCAGTAGTGAGCTGCTTAAGAGTTTCAACAAATGAGTCACTTCTGGCCACTCCCAAGTGAATGGGAATCAGAAAGCTTTCCGTACCGAAGTACACATCTGTGAAAAACCCCATTCCCCATAATATTCACCAACTTTAATCAATTCTAGTGATGATTGTTTTAGTGATTTTACACTATAATTCTTTACAATTTTATTATGAAATAATAATTACTTAAAATTATTTGACAAAATAAACGCTGTTTAGCTACACATGGACTTATACTACTTTCAAAAATAACATATTACAAGAAATAAAAACAGGAGCAAATTTAAGTCAATATTTCTATAGAAACAAGCTTTACTAAAAGCGATTTTTATGATAAAAGTAATAGTTAGATAAAGACATTTAAATACACTAATAACCAAGTTTAGTTCAGAACAGTTTATTTCAGTTTGTAACAAAAATGTAACAATGAAAAATTACTACGTTATGATCTTTAAATAAAAAAATATATTTTAATCTTAGCTTTTTTACATTTCGTATATTATAGTATTTATAGTAAGTAGGTGGTATTTAAGGTAACAAACTTATCATTTCATTATATTGTTATAGTCCTTGAAGTTGTAACATATTTAATTTTGCTGAGGTTTTTTTGGTCTTCCCTTTTTTCCATCTTCTATATATATAAAAAATTAGTTGCATTGTGTTAGTAATTGATGTTCTCACGAATGCGTGAACCGATTTTGTTTCTGCAAAGTTTATATGAAAGGTGACGTCAATATCAAGGTTTTTATGTATAAACGGTCTTTGTATGTGTATTGGTTCATGAGTTATAGCCGGAATAGTTGACGTGGTACCGCCCATACAAAGTGAAAAATTATTATTTTGTATATAGACAACTATAATTGGTATGTCTTCAAGGTGGGTAGAAGTAAACCCCATACCCATGCGTATAATCTAGAAAAACAGGCTGAGTTGGGACAGTGAGCGTGGTACCCCCCATACAAAGTAAAATATTATTATCCTGTATCTAGAGAACTGCAATAATTAGCGCCTTGGAATTTTGCATCAGTAACCCCCATATTAAAATACATTGTGTAGAGAAACACATACTTAATTTGAATGGAGGGCGTTGTACCTCCTATACAAAGTGAAAATGATTATCGCGTACCTAGAGAACTACATTAGGTATAGTCTTGAAACTTTGCACAAGTAACCCTCATACTAATGTGCATTGTCTAACAAAATACAGACTGGATAAGAATGCTGGGAGTGGCACATCCCATTGAAAGTAAAAAATTGGTATCATGTTAATACCTATAGTCTAGCAAAAACTAGGTTGGATGGGAACATTTTTGACTTGAGAATAGCGTGCGTTTTCGCATTAAAAGTTGGTCATACTTTTCTTCCAAGTGTTTATTGTATTTTTTGTGGATGGGTGTAGCGAAGCGTACCGGGGATGGCTATGTTAACCGCCGCTGTTCAATGTTTCGTCTCGGCTTGTTCCTTGGCTTTATTTTTCATTTTATTTGAAGTGTGATAGTTTGAAAACGAAATGTTATGTTACGTTAGATTTTTTAACAATCACAAATCTTATTGGATTTTTTTTTACAAAATCCAATGCAAATCTTAATATTCAGTATTATAGTGTGGAACGGACTTTAGTAATATCTGCAACAGCGTGCGCTGAAGAAGCAATAATCAATAATAATTGCAATAAGAAAGTTGTTTTAATTATAATTTTTAAAAGAAATATTTATGCGATAGTATTGTCCAGCAACTGTTTTTTTTATTTTATTTCAAAATAGAACTCTATTGAATTTGTGATTGCAACAATGGAGAGAAGGTGTCTATAGCTCATTAAAATTGCCGTCCACTTAGTTTTTTGAAAATGAGGAGTTATACCACTTTCAAAAAAAACCAGCTCAATTATAAACAAATGCACAAAATTCTCTCGCAAGAAGTAATACATACATAAATTATTTTTAACTTATTATTTATTTACTTCTGTTTTATCAGTAGTGCGATTAATTATTAAATTTTAAGGATTCTTGACTCGTTAAAAAAATTTAACAACAAAACGAAAGACTTAATTAAAGCTTAAACATTTATCTATTTATTTTAGGAAAGATTTTAATGTGAAATAAAAGGTTCTGAATAATTATAAAAACAGTTAATATATTGTGGAGTTATTACAGTATGTACTTACAAAATTAAATATTTTAATTTACAACATTGAAATAAATTCAGATGATTTGCTTTTTAAGATTTACCAGTTAGCGGTACTGACAAAAAATATGAATAAAAGAATTTGTACAGTTGATCATTTTTTAGGAACTTTTATAGAGCAAAATGTCAAGAACCTGAACAAAAAAACCCCTAACAAAAAAACACTGGCCGAGTCAGAATCGTTCAGTTACCGGAATCGTTCAATTGAACTAGGTCGTACATGACCGGCACAGCTCTAATCGTGACCGTGATGTACATCAGACGTATTACGGAGATCTGAATATCTACTGAGTATTTTAATCTTAATAAAAATTTTACTATACATATATTTTATAATACATATATTGTTACGAAAGCAAAATTTATTCTTCACTAGCTGCGCCCGCCAAGTTTTGAGCGTACTAACGATATTTTGCTCGATTTGACTTTCAAAGTATTCCACACCAATTGTAAAGCTCTTACTTTTATAGGCCTTTAGTTATGGTTTATGTATTTACTTTATAATCTCTGAATAGCAATACACAATAATTTCGTATGTAACAACAACAACATTACTGGTCAATTTGTTACAATAATGAATGACAGAAACAACAAAGAACATCGCTAATCCTGTATTAGTTGTTGCAGGGCTGCCAGATAATTTTGATGAAAAATCTGGAAAAAATATCGGCATTTTCGGCACTTTTATTTTGAAAATTGGCATAAATAAGACTAAAAGGTTTTATTTTAATTTTATTAACAAAAACCAAAAGAATTGACAAATTCTAATAGTTTTATGAATTTTATCTAGGGAACTGCAATAGGTAGCGCCTTGGAATTTCGCACCAGTAATTCCAATACTAACGAACATAGTACAACTAAACACAGTCTGAATTGGAATAGTGGGCGTGGTACCTCCCATACAAAGTGAAAAATTATTATCTTGTTCCTGGCGAACTAAAATATAAAACGCCTTACAACTTTGCATGAGTAATCCCTATGCAAATTCGTAAAATCTATCAAAATACAGAATGAATTGGGAAAGTGGGAGTGGTACCTCCCATACAATAGGTATAGTCTTCAAAGTAGGTAAAATTAACCCTCATACCCATGAGAATACTCGAGAAAAACATACGCTGGATTGGGATAGTGATCGAGGTACCCGTCATACAAAGAAAACAATTATTATCGTGATCTAGAGAACTGAGTTAGGTATCACCTTGAAATTTCGCACCAGTAACCCCCATATCAAGCTAAACACAGACTGGATTGGGACAGTGGGCGTGGTACCTCCTATACAAAGTGAAAAATTACTATCATGTTAATACGTATAGTCTAGCAAAAAACAGATTGAATGAAAACAGTCTGCGTCGTTCCTTGTATATATAACTAAAACATTTTTGATGTGAGAATAGCGTGCGTTTTCAAGTTAAAGGTTTGCCATACTTTTCTTCCAAGTTTTTATCGTAATTTTTGTGGATGGGTGCAGCGAAGCGCACCGGGATAGCTAGTATTTTATAAACATGAACAGAAAACTTTAAAAATATAGATTTAAGGCACATTTATCAGGTGGCCTTACTACGGAGGGGAAATATTAAGGCGTACGTTTTTAATTTTTTTTATATGAAGTTTGACAGTTAAACTTCATTTAAGGGGAAAGTTTGACTGTCAAAATAGATATAAAAAAAATTTAAAATTTTCGCCTTAATATTTGTTTTTAAATTGGCGGCACTTAATATTCGTTCCATATTTGAGAACGAATGTGGCAGATCATAATTTTTGTTACAATTTCTGTTAAAATTGAAAAAGCTATTCTGGAATCGCATGGCTTTATTTTAGATATTTGTCGCCAAAAATTACATACATAAATTAGTTTTAGTGTTTTATTTAAATTTTGAAAATTTAATTATTATTAGTCGAACTGTTTATATATTACATACAATGAAATTTTATAATCAAGTTTAAGTTTGTTTTTATTCTCTCTAAGAAAGAATTAATTAAATTACAAATTAGGTGATAATATTAAAGAAAAATTGGGAAGATTTAATGTTTAGACACCAGCACGAGCGTAATGCACATTTTCTAGACAGCCACGTCCGTCATCAGCACTCTTGTATCTAATATACTTAGGGTAGTGTTTAGTTGTAAGCATCATCTATTTAACCAACCAAACCCAGATAAAGGAATACGAGAAAACTTGTATTCAATTATCAATCGTCAGTTGGTGAGAACGAAGTCTACCACTACCTTAAGCTTCCCTCTTGTTGAATATTTTTACTTTTTTTAATATTTACCACCTTATATGTATGTTGTTGTTACTTCAGCCAACCTTCGCTTAGCAACGAAAGTTATTTTTTGTTTATTTGTTTTACTCCCAACGTAATCACCTAATTTGTAATTTAATTAATTCTTTCTTAGAGAGAATAAAAACGAATTTAGGTTAGGTTAGGTTAAGCAGGCAGCTGTAGTACACAGCTCACTTGGGTCCAAAAACGAACTTAAGCTTGATTATAAAATTTCATTGTATGTTTTATTTTAATAATATTGAAAATTTCAGATTTTAATATTAAATCTTAATTATAAATTCCCAAATCAATTGATTTGATAAAATCTGCATTTTTTACCAAAAATTGGCAATCGGCACTTGCAGAAATGTACACCAGTGTTGGGATTTGTGGTACAATTGTACCAAATTTGGTACAATCGACACATCAGTTATACACTTCATGCTTTTTTGGTACAATTTCATATAGAATTATTTAATAAATTTTTTATTTGATCAATATTTTTTGTACTTTTTCTTACAATAACAAACATTTCTAATTTCTAAATTTCAACATTCTTTATTTATGCTCAGGCTTTTTATTATTTGCTTTGATGACCTTTGATAGGTAAATTAGTTTGCAAAGCCTTTCTGCTGAACTACAGCATTTGAAAGTTTTTGCATCGCCTGTTAGTTTACGGCAGTATTCCGCTGATATATATTTTCATTTTTTCTAGTTTCAAATCATAATATATAAAATCATATAATCTTCAATTACACTCTTAAATTTTTTGGAAATTAGTCTGTTTAATTATTCTTAAAAATAACTCCAGTCATACTCTATCGAATTAAGATTACTTGGTGGAGTTTAAGGCACTTGCTGGAAGCAAGTTCATACGGAAGCCTTTTGCTCATGAAATAGTTAAGTATTTTGGTAAAATTATTGTTAGTAAATTAGCAACACAAAAACAGTATAAAAGTTTTTGTTTGTTTTTACTAAATGCCAAAATTTGATACAATTGATGCTGATTTGGTACAATTTTATCATTGGGGCGGTACAATTTAAACATTGTCAGATCTCAAAACTCATGTAAACATATATTTACAGCTACAAAAGACCACAAAGCTACTCACACGTATCTCAATAAATGCAAAAATAAAAAAGGAATCTGCCAGATATTTCCAGTATAGAACATGCTAGGCGTTTTTGCTCGCCTATAAAAAGAATGCATAGTTTCGAGCGGCATGGCAGTAAACGTCTTAGAAATCAGCAGTGCAATTCACTAACTTTTAACGATGTAACACTTGTTAAATATATCAACATGTTTTTTGCTTGCACTAACGAATTGCGATTCATTAAACTATGGTTAACTTATGAAAAATACAAACAAAAATAAATGGCAATGCTGCTAAACAAAATGGCAAGATAGCGAAAAGAACAAAGAGGAATGAAAAATAATAAACAAAATATACAACACTTTCCACAAAAGTGCTTCATTTTTTGTTCTTTTTAGGGTTCCGTACACAAAGTGTAAAAACGAAACCCTATTGTTTTCGCTACAATGTCTGTCCGTCCGTCCGTCTGTCCGTCTGTCAGCGCCTTTTATCTCTGGAACGGTAATAGGTAGACTCTTGAAATTTTCACAGATGATGTATAGTTGTTGCCGCTATAGCAACAAATACTAAAACTTATAGGGTGTTCCAATAGAGAGGTGTTATTTACGAAAATGTTATTATTTCTTGAACTGTAGGAGGGATACACCTGAAATTTACAAACAGTTATTAAAACTTAGTTCACTATATAAACAATTATAAAAAAATAAAACTTAAAATTAAAGGGTGTTCCGATAGTGGTGTGAAATTCATGTATAAGACATAAGTTTTGAACCATCATAGGTAGACTTTTGAAATTTTCACAGAAGGTGTATAGCGATGGCCGCTATAACAACAAAAATTAAAACTTATAGGGTGTTCCGATAGAGAGGTGTTATTCTCGAATATGTGTTTATTTCTTGAACTGTAGGAGTCATACACTAAAAATTTACAAACTGTAATAAAAACGTAGTTCGCCTTATATACAAGTCTAAAAAATAAACCTAAAAATTAAAGGGTGTTCCGATAGTGGTGTTATTTTGATTTATAAGGCCTAAGTTTTGAATCGTAATAGGTAGAATCTTGAAATTTTTACAGAGGGTGTATAATTTTGGCCGCTATAGCAACAAATAATAAAATTTATAGGGTGTTCCTATAGAGAGGTGTTATTCACAAATATGTGTTTATTTCTTGAGCTGTAGGAGGCATACACTAAAAATATGTAAGCAGTAATTACAACTTAGTTCGCTATATAAACAAGATTAAAAAAGTAAACCTAAAAATTAAAGGGTGTTCCAATAGTAGTGTGATTTGCATGTATAAGGCCTAAGTTTTGAACCGTAATAGGTAGGCGCTTGAAATTTTCACAGAAAGTATATAACTGTGACCGCTATACTAGCAAATACTAAAACTTATAGGGTGTTCCGATAGAGAGGTGTTATTCACGAATATGTGCTTATTTCTTGAACTGTAGGAGGAATTCACTAAAAATATGCAAGCACTAAATTAAAATTAGTTCGCTATATAAACAAGTCTGAAAAAAATAAACCTAAAAATTAAAGGGTGTTCCGATAGTGGAGTGATTTGCATGTATAAGGCCTAAGTTTTGAACCATAATATATAGACTTTTGAAAATTTTACCAAAGGTGTATAACTATGGCCGCTATAGCAAAAAAAAATTATAACTTATAGGGTGTTCCGATAGAGAGGTGTTATTTACGAATATGCGTTTATTTCTTACAAACAGTAATTAAAACTTAGTTCGCTTTATAAACAAGTCTAAAAAAATAAACCTAAAAATTAAAGGGTGTTCCGATAGTGGTATGATTTGTATGTGTAAGGCCTAAGTTTTGAACGATAATAGGTAGACTCTTGAAAATTTTACCAAAAGCGTATTACTGCGGCCACAATTACAGGAGGTGTATAACTATGTCCACTATAACACATAATAAAAATTAAAAGGTTTTCCGCCAGTGACGTGATTTGCATGTATAAAGCCTTATTTCTTGAACCGTAACAGGTAGACTCTTGAAATTTTGTACAGAAGATGTGTTACCACGGTCGATATGACAATTACTAAAAATTAAAGGGTGTTCCGACAGTGACATGTTTTTCACTTATAGTGACTTATTTTTTAATCGCAATAAGTAGACTCTTAATATATTTATAGAAAGGAAGTTGCCATGGCCACTATAATGAATAATAAATTTAAAGGGTGTTCCGACAGTGACAAGATTTTATAAACCGTAATAGATACCCTCTTGAAATGTTTACAGTAGATGTGTTACTTCGGCCGCTATAACAAATACTTAAAATTGAAGTGTGTCCATTAGTAACGTGTTTTTCACGAATTTTACCTTATTTTTTAACCACAATAGGTAGGCTCCTGATATTTTAATAGAAAGTTTATTACCATGGCCGCTATAAAATCAATTATATATTAAAATTTAAAGGGTGTTCTAATTATGATGCAATTTTCGCGAATATTACTTTAATTTTAAAATTTAAGGGTGTCCCATAAGACATAAAGAAATAAACAATTGGAATTTTTAAATTATACTGAACATAGTACGGAACCCTACGTGTGTGAGTGTAGCTCGCACTTGACTAATTTATTTAATTTTATTTCTAAAAAATTGTTTAAATTAATTTTTATTAGGTAGGTAAAATACATATGTATGTGTTTTAATTATAAATATTAATTATTTACCCCCATATTTATAAAAAATAAAACTTATTTGAAATGTATTTTAATATAACTTTTATATGAAAAATTAGTTCTAAAATAGATTACAAATATTTTTATTTTTTATAAATATGGGGGTTAGAATATTTTTCATTTTACTTTATACATCTAATGGACGAATTTATCTTTTGATATTTTGATAAAGTAAACGACACAAAAATAGTTGCAGTTAAATTAACAATGCTCGACTTGTTAAGAAAAACAGCTGATTTATAACAACATCAAATGTTATTAAAAAGCATTTCTGAATAGCAAAGTCTTTCGTTTTGGTGTTAAATTTTTTTAACGATTCAAGTATCGTTAAAATTGAATAGTGAATCGCACTACAGTTGTCGTATTTTTAAAAGGGTGTTAAATAGTTTGGATATTTTTAACAGTGGTGTCAAAAAAAGTTATTTTAAAGCTGAATAAATAAAGTGACTTACAGTAAAAGTAAAATCGTTGTGTATTTATTTTGTAATTAAAAGAAGCCAACGTAAAGTAACATGATGTTCAGTATAGTTCAGTTCTAGTATAAAAAACGTAACAATATTTTAAACGAAAGTGATTGAACAGTGAGTGAGCGTAATGCTCAAAACAACATCCAAAATATAAAATGTGATTTGAAAGTTAAAAATGTAGGAAATGAAAGAAACTGAATTGCCTAGCAACCAACAACAAAAGCAAAACTATAATGCAGTGCTTGATGTTGATACAGAGCGTTATAAAGAACAATTACAGATGTTTGAAAAACGTGTGAGAGAGAACAATGAGAAAAAGAATAAATTCAGCTATTGATGCTATGAAAACATCTCAACTAATCAATCGAGCAGTAACACAGTGATTAATTTAGACACAAAAAACAAGGACCAAATCTAGAAAAAAAATGGATTTTATAATAATTTAGGAACTAAAGTGATTTTGCAATCTTAACTGCTCAATTGTGCAATGAAAAATTTATTTTATTTAAGAGTTACTTGTTCCAATTTATGGAAAAAGGAGCTCTTAAATAAATAATGGTGAATAATATTTAATGTCTTCCATTTTGCAAGTAGTAATACTAGATTAGTCGATGTATGTACATGCAAAATTTAATTCAACGAACCTTATTTTATTACATGTCGCCTTAACAAGTACTCGCTTGTTTTTGTTTCATTTTTCATAAATGCAAAAGTTTCTTAATAATAATGGATTTTCCTTTTAGAAATTGCTTTAAATTCTTAGCGGAAGACGGATATAGCCATATAGAAAATGCATTACACTATGTTAGTGTCTAATTGAATTTCCTCATTTTCTTTATGAAAAATTGTATAAAAGTATTCTTTAACTACTATAATTAGTCAGTTGCGCTGGCAATTTCTGCTACTTTTAATTACTCAATACATAATAGAAACGGAATGTTAATTACAGTTTAAATGAAGTCGTTCAACTTTCTATTTAATTTGTTTCTAAAACTATAAGGTCATTTGAGTATTGAGTACTCAAAAAAAATTAACAAATACTCGGTACTTGATACCCAGTATTCAATACTTTCCCCGCACTACTGTTCCGACGTAAGACTTAATTGTGCAATTAGAGAATTTACGCAATTAAGGGCTTAATTGAGCTGAATTTACCATACGAGAAGTCATTTAATAAATTGAGCAATAAGTACATACAAGTACATGATTGCGTCACTAATTGCATAAAATACGAAATGCAACCCTGTTGTAAGTATGTTCAGTGATAAAAATTGATTTGATTGCATGGCACAATAACATTAGGTGGTCGCATTACTACAACAACAACAACCACATGTATTTTGTTGATAACAATTAATTTTCAGATGTCAAAATGGGCTGACTGAAATAAAAATTAAATTAGCAAAGTGCACGTTAGACTCACACGCTTAGGGTTCCGTACTATGTTCAGTACAACTTTAAAAAGTTGTAAATTTGTTCATGTATTATATGGCACCCTATATAGTAGATATTGTTAAATATAATCTGTATAAATTTTAAGTGTCAGCCTATCACTGTTCAACTATAAGGTTATATATACAAAACCGTGTATTTATCGAAACACACTATGATTTTTGGTTTTGATATTTGTTCTTGGTATAGATGACAAATTTATACATAACCTGCGTATTGTCAGCAAAGGTTTAGTTTTTAATTTATTTACTAAATCCTATTTCAACTTTAAGATTAAATTAAATATAATATGAAGAAGGAAAATTACAATTGTGTTTCTCGAAAGATTTAGTGCGAATATTAAGTAAATCGTGTGTTCTACAAAATTAATCAATAATGCTAGATGGGTCTAAATGAGACATAAGAAAGTATTACGTTAACATAAGGTCTAATAGCTAATAAAAATTAAGCTGCATACACAAGTAAATATATTTTTAGCTATAGCGAACATACATATACGCACTCTGTATAAATTCCCGTTTAAAAATTTAAAGAATATTGCATCACTATCGGAACATCCTTTAAATTTTTGTAATTGTTGCTATAGCGGCCATGCTAATACACTTTCTATAAAAATATCACGACCGGTCCAAAAAATAGGTAATATACTCGAAAAACATGTCACTGATGGAACACCCTTTTAATTTTTAGTAATTGACATAGCGACCGCGGCAACACATCTTCTGTACAAAAAGTAAGACATTATACATGCAAATCATGTCACTGTCGGAACATCTTTTAATTTATAGATTTATTTTTGTATACTTGTTTATATAGCGAACTAAGTTTTAAATACTCCTTGTAAATTTTAAGTGTTTGCCTCCTACAGTTCAAGAACTAAACACATATACTTGAATAACACGTCTCTAAGGTGTTCCTATAAGTTTTAGTATTTGTTGCAAATTCTGTAAAAATTTCAAGAGTCTACATATTACGGTTCCAGAGATAAAAGGGGCTGACAGGCGGACGGACAGACGGACATACATTGTAGCGAGAACAATAGGGTTACGCTTTTACCCTTTGGGTACGGAACCCTAATTACAAAGAAAATTGTACGGTTTTATCTTTATGTGCTTTTACTTGCATCCAGTAAAATAGCAACATTTTTAAACGGATTTTTTCTCAATTTTTTTCGAAACAAAAACTTTTCACGATTGTAATAAAAACGTTGTTTTTCCAGCTGTCTAACACTAATTGAGTAATTGAGCATGTGTGAACAGTAAATTAAATTGCGCAACTAAGATTAAATTGGCCTAATTAAGAAAACATGTCTGAACAGAGCATAAGCCTAACTTTAGCAATTCATTTATATGTTAATAAAAAGTGGGAGGAATTTAATTAACATTAAATATTCAATATTTTTAGCAGGTATGATTTTTTAAAGATCATATATGAACAAAAGCAGATTAATAAGAATTTCTCCAACAGCTTGAAATCGCAAAGAAACATCGTATTATAGTTGGTCTTGTGTCGCTTACCACAATTTTAATATTTTCCAAGTCAAACATTGCGGAAATTCACTCATACATATAAACATACATTAAACACAGAAAATCAAATGGTACATTTTCTTTAATAAATACATCGCCTTCCCTCTTTATAAGTGATTTTACATTATAATGTCATACCAGATTTTGACGTCACTATAAAAAAAACATAAATTCCTTTGAGTTTACCACTAGATGTATGAAAATATAATGTGTTTTTGGATGAGGACGTGTGCTTATGTGGGTATCGTGGCGTATAATTGACGTCTTGTAAAAAAATATTACATACGCACGCACATACATATGTATGGCACATTTTTTTACTCATTTGATTAAAATCTATTACCAGAAAATGGCGATGGGGCTAAAGCATGAAGGATGAAATTAAGCGTAAAAAACCTTTTAAAAACATTCCACAAATACATAAAAGATTTGTGGTAGACAATAAACAGAATTCGGTAGTAGTTTTGAGGTTAAATAAAAATATTTCTATTTAAGGGTTCTAGAAAAATTAATCTTGTTATAATTTTAGTTTTAAAAGGCGATAGAAAATATATAGGTCTCAAAGAATATGTAACTAAAAAAGTTACCTAACATTTTGTTGCTAAAAGTAATACATTAAATTGCAATTACTTCGCAATTTATCGTTTAAATTTATTAGTCCAACTATTTATAAAGATACAAATGAATTGTTAAGTAGGCGTAAGTTCATTTATTCTCTCTAACTACTCAATAGGGTTGAAGATTAAAGAAAAACACTTAAGCAAGAGGAAAGCACTTCGTTCTAGCCAACTGACGATGGATGAAATACGATTCTTTATTCAATTATATGAGTTTGATTGGTTAAATTAAACAGGTGATGTTTACAACTAAAACAATAACAAAGTATGTAGATAGCTGCAAAAAAAAAACGATGTATAAAACCAGAAAATGCCTTACGTTCTGCTAGTCCTTAAAATAAAATTTGTCCCATTCTTCTTATAAATTAATCACTTAATTTGTTTTAAAAAACTTCAGCAGAGTTGAAAGAATAATTTTTATTTTATTATTTAGAGAGAATAAACAAACTTAAGCCTACTTAACAATTAATTTTCATCTTCATAAATTGTTCGACCGATATATGTATTTAAATGTTTAATTGCAATTTTTAATTAAAAAATTTTATAAATATACTTTTAGCAACAAAATGTGTTTTCTATAACTTAATTTTTTTGATTAAATAGTCCTTGATACATTTGTTACAAAAAGCTAACGTTCATAAATTTTCATGTACGTACAAAATTTATGAAGCAAACCCAATTTTGACACACTTTTAGGTAATGAAACTTGCAAACAAACTGCCATTTTTTGTTGTTGTAAGAGTGATGACATTTTAGCTTTATCTATCGATTTATTAGATTTTATTAAACAAAGCTAGGCGCTAGAAAGCGTTACGCTTTGAGCGCAAAGGCTGACGGACGTGGCTGTCTAGAAAATGTGCATTCCGCTCCTGCTGGTGTCTAAAAATTAAATTTTCCCTATTTTTCTTTAATATTATTTATTTTATCTTCAAAACAATGAATCAACAATAAGTGCTTATATCTCAAATCTAAAAACAAAAGTAAAAATTAAAAAAATATATACATATATGTAATTAGAAATATATATAAGTAAGTCTAGCCAGTGCTAGACAAAAACTGTAGGATTCACGGTTGGTGTTATCATATGTTGGTCACCTTTATGATGTGCGCCCAAGAGAAGCAATATTCCTCCTTCTTAGTCGAAGGTAGCCACGATCATTAAGGATGTTACGGGCCAGCAGATTTGGATGAGTTTCCAGTTTTATTAGATACTTTGCTGCATGTTTCGCTATTACTGTCTTAACTAGTGGTACATTTAGATCTTTGTGGATGTTCGAGTACCAGGGTGCGACTGTAATTATTCGCCAAATCTTATTTTGGCTCCTTTGAAATTGGTATAAGAATGGAATTATAATTTAGAAGCTTGCAATCTAAGAACTGCTTTTAACTTCATTTGTGTTAATTTTACTTCAATGTGACTTTTCCAGTTTAAGCGTCTATCAAGATGTATGTCGAGGTATTTGACCTCTGAGTGTTGAATTATGTTAAATTATTTATTCGATTGGAGGGCGTGAGTATCTACGCAGTGTGAAAGTAATCTACCTTCATTTTGTTCGTTAATTTTTATTCTCCATTTTTTTAACCAGAACTCCAAATAAAAAATGTGGTCGTGTAAGTATTGGGATTCTACTTGGGGCTTTTATGAATGCTTGCAAAAGCGGCCAGCAAATGTTGATGTGAGGACTCGATTGCTAGTTGCTATAATGGACGTGTATAGTAAATATAAAATGGGTCCCATTATACTACCTTGAGAAACTCCAGGTTTAATTGGCTGAGGCGAGCTTAAAAAATCCCCTTTTTTAAGTATAAACTTACGATCAGTTAAGTAACTTTTTAACAATTTATAAAAATTAGTGGGAAAATTTTGCTTTAACTTATAAACTAGGCCTTCATGCCATACTTTGTGCAAAAATTGAGAAACGTCTATGAAAAGAGCAGAACGATATTTTTTCCACGAGAGCCTTTTTACTACATTTACTAAATGGTGCATTTGTTCAATAGTGCTATGCTGTCTTCTAAAACCGAATTGGTGGTTCGGAATTGGGGAGGTCATATTGATCCCCCAATGTGCCTATTGACTGTTCCTGTGGGTCTATCGGCTAACTCTATGTATAATGCTTTCTATAAAGGCATTTAATACAAATCAAAGCAGGAAAACCCTACCCACCTAAAATCGCCTTCGCAGGGGTTATTGATACCCCGCGATCGGAATGCACTCCCATGTACTGATCGCGAAAAAAGGCAAAAGAGAATCAGTATAACCGAAAAAAATAAAAACAACGTGAAAACATATAGGCCGGCTTGGTTTTTTGCCAACAGCCACGAATGGAATGGTCTGATGCTGCTAAATTCTTTTAAATTTTTTGTATATCTTCTAGTGCCTTGGCAAAGTAGATTTCAACTTGAACACAGACGGACAGATGGACAGGTGGACATTGCTCAAGAAACTTCAGTATGTATAAGGATCCAGAATATATATACTTTATGGGGTCGGAAACGAATATTGTAGAAATTACACACGGAATGTCAAATTTTTATATGCCCTTTCCATTGTGGTGAAGGGAATAAAAACAATAAAAATCAGCAATCTTCTTGTCCGTTTACAATTTCAAAATCACATAAAAAAAATAAAAATTTGAGGCACAGGGTATAATAAAATACTTAATTTCAAAACGGTTTGTGATTTCAAATCACGTGATTTTTTGATTATTATCTAATATGTATGCTTGATTGATATTTAGATAAAAAATTATATATCAACTAGATACGATATATAAAAAAGAATTCCGTACAATTAAATTTAAATTCTTTTAATGCAGTTCTGTGTCTGAACTTGTAAGTAGGAAGAGGTTCAACATTTTTCTGTTTAGCCTATAATTATGTTGGTTATAAACACCCGAATTTTAGAAATTTGGTTTCGTGGTTTTGTTAATGTTTGTAATAAAAAATACTTTTATTGTATGATATACAAATTGTTAATACTAATAAATTGCTAATAAACTATAATAGAAATTAATTATTAATAGCTCGGGTTCGTATCCACAATTCTCTATAGAATAGAACAATTTTTTGCTTTTAAATCATGTAATTTATTTTTAGAGGAATCAGAAAAAATTTCTTTTAAACACTAGCAAAAGGCAATTTAGTATTTTATCGCTACATCCATCTTGAGTAATCATATCTATTCACTTGGTATTTAGCTGAAAACCTCATATATTCAACCAACCAAATTAACACAAAGGGATGGTAGAATTTTTAAATTCAAAGTAATCCATCATTCACTGTCATTCCGTTAAAATGAAGTCTACCACTACCTACAGTTTATCTATTTTTGGTTTTTTATTATTCATAAACAGCTTCTGCCAACTGTTCGTTAACAATGAGAGTAATTTAAAGTTTATTTCCAGTTTTGAGTTGATACGAGTTTTTTTTTTGCATCAAACCGCACTTTATGAGGAATTTTTATTTTATATTTATTTCAGATACAAACTTGATTGTTTTTTTTAACATAAATAAATCTTGTGTGAAAATATTTGCTTTAAAAATGATTAAATTAAAAGATTTTTATTTTCACAAAAAATTTAATGCTAACAAATATAATTTTTTTAAGGGCAAAGTTTTAAAATCACTTATGTCCAAAAAATGTGTTAAGACTTTACACAGCACAACTGTTCAACAGATTGGCAAACTCATAAACCCTTTTGGAACACCTGTGTCATTTTAGCTTGTTCTGTAAATCACATACATATTTTATATTTTTTGTGTGAAATTTATAAAAAAAGAATATAACTGTTTTTCATTAACAATAACTGTTAAGATTAACTTTTTATTAAATGAAGCAAATGGAGGGGCCTGTAGCTTCACTGTTGGCTTGGGTGGACTAAAACTACAGTGTAAAAAACGGGCATGTTAAAAAGTTATTTTGCGGCCTACGATATTTTGTAAGTTTGGCAACCGTTGATGTAAATGCTAAACACTTAATCTACTGATAGTTTAAAAGTAGGGAAGAATTACAAAAAAATACATAGGAAAAAATATGTATATGTATATAATTTTGCAAAATAAGAGTCCTTTAAGATTTGTAATTTGTAATTGTAAACAAAACTATTTCAATTATATACTCCAACAATTTATTATAAATATGACGACAGATAACTCTTAAAGTGAACGATTTCAAATCACGTGATTTTAACAATTTTTTGTTGGAAAAAATCAAATAAAAAATACAATTCATTTTAATAAACATTTTAATAAACAAAAATATCATATACGTTTTACCTCAGTTTTTATATTTTATCTGTTGCTTTAATGTTTTATAAACTCGTATTTTTTTTGTTTGTGCGTTTTAGTAAGACTATAAATATTTACATAATATTTGAGGAAATAAAATTAAGCAACTTATTTTTTCCCGGAAATGAAATTTGTTTTCCATTTCCCGTTCATTTAAGTTTCGCTCATTTTAGTTCAAAGTAAAAAAATTAACGAGATCAATCTCTTATTTGAATCGCTCTTTTTGCTTTTGAACTACTTTTTGTGTTCTTGACGATTTGTAACCAAAAAAATTGACAAATTCAAATTTAACGATTTGACTTAAAAAGTGACGATTTTTCATAATGCCTATTTTTAAATACAAATCCTATTTTTATGATATAAAGTTTTTGGGGTTTTGGACAAATCTGACCCTAATTTATATACATTTATAAGCGCTTAAATAAATTATAAATAAACCATGAATGATTAGGGAGTAATGGACATGCAAAGCACTTGAAAGAAATTAAAAATGAAAAAAAGTAAATGTTATATATATATATATATATATATATATATATATATATATATATATATATATATATATATATATATATATATATATGTCGAATGCAATTAAAAGGGACCTATTGATAAAAAATGAGTTTTGGGGAAAAAACGATTTTGAGGTTAACAAATTTTGAAACGCTCTGAACGTTTTATTAGTTTGAAACTCGTCATAAGGGTGTTTCGAGGGTCGCTGATTAAGAATCTGGTATTGGATATTGAAAATTGAAAATGGCGGTTCCAATATGGGGGACTTTTTTGTGTTTAAAAAGTTCATTTTGACACACCTGAATACTTTTATGGTTTGAAACTTATCATCCGGCGGCTTTTGAGGTTGAAGATTACTAATCTGCTATTACATTTTGAAATTAAAAATAGCCAATCCAATATAGCGGACTGTTTTTTCTAAAGTTAACAAATTCATTGTGATACACCTGAGCTCTTTCATATCTTCGAGTTTTCTACTCGAAGGTTTTCGCAGTCGTAGATTCCGAATCTGATATTAGATTTTGAAATTCAAAATGGCGGATTCAATACGACGGATCATTTTTTACAACATTATTGTATTTGCTTGCGGTTCGTCACTCAAGGGTTCTCTGGGCACTGATTACGAATCTTTTATTAGATTTTGAAAATTGAAAATAGCTTATCCAATATGACAGATTATTTTTTAACATTATTGGAATCGCATGAAATTCGTCACATAGGGATTTTAGAAAATGCCCTTTAAGTAAATTATATCAATTACAAAAAATTTTGTTACACCGGGTTTATTCTTTTTATTTTCTTATCAAAGGTGTATTTTAAAGCTCACTTATGACAAAAGTAAGGCAATTAGAAAACTGGGGTTTGCTGCATTAGAAAGAGCGTATTGTCTATTTTAAGAATCATCAAAAAAAGTGAAAATCGATTTTTTCATCAATATTTCCCTTTTAATTGGATTCGACACATATGTTCTTTTGTATATTGTAGAGGAAAATAGAAAAATAAAACTAAAAGAAATTTGTTTTATGTGTAATTAAAAGTACAATGAACAAGAAATTGCTTAAGTGTTTATTCAAAATAGATTTCATTTTTTATTGTGTTTATGATTATTATGTGTTGCCGTTATTTTTATACCGATGTCATACGATATCCGTCTGTCCGTGTTCGGGTAGTAATGTCATTTGCCAAGGCACCAGAAGAGATACAAAAAATTTAAGCACACCAATCTGTCAGGCAAAGTTTCAAAAATTTTGGGATTGGCAAAAAAAAAAAAATATTAGACCGTGACAGGTTGATGTCAAGGAGTGCATACAGATCTCAGGGGACATTATGGTAATTTATTGATTACTTTTTAAGTTTGTTTACCGAACGAGGTGTATACCGATGAATTTTAGATTTGAGGTATTATTAGGTAATTTATAAGAATTTATAGATCTCTAGGCAGTGTGAGTACAGTTTTGCAAAGCTGTATCCTTACCAAATTTCAATTATGAAACCGATTGCTTGTTGACATATCCGAGTATACGTACTCTGCAAAGTGGCCGCTTGTTGCCGAGTCGAGCCGACTGACAATTATTGCGAGATCCAAAGCGAGAAAACTGGTACTATACAAATTAGTACAAATAAGCGCGAAGAGGTCATAGTGGCCGCCGAGCTGGTCAGAGCGCAAAGCTCTGATTGAATGCGAAAACACAGTTCCAAAGCGTATTTCAGCACTGAAAATATTGATTATGTTATGTTGTTATGATTTCAACTTGTTTGGAAAACATTTAAATAAAATTAAAAAAAAAAAATTAAAAAAAAAGAAAATAAAAGATGCAATCAAAAAATTAAAAAAAATAATAAAAATTAAAAAGAAAATAAAAATTAAGAAATAAAATAATAATGAGACAGAAAAATAAAAATTCAAATAAATAATAAAAATTAAGTAAATTGTAACAATTATAAAAATATTAAAAAAAAAACTCATAAACAAAATTAAAAAAAAAATGTAATAAAAATTTCAAGAAATGCGTTAATAAGTAAATACATACAAACATAGTTCATAAAACACAAATAATAGATAAAATTTCAGTGCCGATTCTCGCATCCACTATGCACACTCCAAACTTGTTTCTCGCATGGACAAGTTCTCGCAATAAGCGTCAGTCGGCTCGACTCGGCAACAAGCGGCCACTCTGTACGCACCCTAAAGTAGTATCTTATTACTTGTGGTTTAAATCACCAATTAGGTTATCACGCCTTTCGGTCTAACATTGAGTTGGTAATGAATAATTCGTTTTTGAAGAAACGTAATTCTTTGGGAGTCTAGAAGCTCTCTAGTATTTAGCCAATCGTAATATGCTCATAAAATTATCTTCCTCGTAAGTATATGCTATTGTAAACAATATTTGCTGTTCCTCGCATTTACTGTAATCTTTCAAAATAATCTATCAGTAAATAAACATACTATTGTCAAAGTAAGAGTTAAGTAATCGTGTAAACTTGAGCGATAAAGGGACTTGACCAATTTGGGCTTGCGAACACTTATTACGCAAACAAGAATACCTAACTGTTAAGTAACTGTTGACATACTTCAATGTGTTAGGGGGTGATTCAAGTCAAGTTTTTACTTAACAGCGGCCCAGTATTAATTTTAAAGTAGGCACAACTAACTACAAATTAAGGAAAGCTCAATTTTAATGTCCACAAAAACAACTGCCTCTATCCTTCTTCCCATAACCAAATTACCTAGTTTAGCACAGTGCATTACATATCGTCGCATTTCTTCTGAAATCACGTAAGCTCCAAGCAATAATTTTTCAGAAAACGAAAAAGACTTAATAACTTTTTAAATATTTCAAAACAATTTTTTTTGCTAAAGTGTTTAAAAGTGTAAAAACTATTTTAAAAAGCAATTTTTTGCCAAATCTGTCGCTTACATGTTTTTGGCACCAACAGCAAATTTTATAGCTATTTTTGGTTTTTGTCTAATCAGAAAACGTAAATTTCTGTGTGTAGATTAACATTTAATCTTTAAACTTTACCAAAAATACTCCGGATAATCTAAAACTTTCCAAATTCTTTTCGTCTCAATTACCAAAAATTTCTAACTTGAAGTATAAAAACAATGTTATTTTTGATCATAAAAACCAAAAAAGTAATTTCGAAAAAATAGCACAAGTCCCAATAAAAACAAGAAAAAGTGCTATATTCGGCCGTGCCGAATCGTCTATACCCTTCACCACGGTGATTTTATTTATACAGACATGTACAGCATTATCCATATTGTTGACTCTTTATTATTCATTATTCATGCTTTAAAGAAATATAAGACAAATGAAAACAAATTCCGTTGGCTACAATTGTCGCCGTGTTGTCAAATACTTAAAGATATTGAAGACGACAGCTACATCGTAAACTCTGACATTGTTGTAGAAATTCTTATTTTGCTTTTATAAAATTAAATAACTTTTTTAAAAAATTATAAATATTTCCTTCCAAACTTTTTGTTTGTATATGAATTTGTATTTTGCAATTTTGTTTCATTTCTTTTGTTGAATAAAAAAAGAAATTAGCCTAAATTGACGACAGCCATGTAGCCATGTAGCTTTGCTGACTTCAAAATAATCGTTTACTTATATTTTTGACTGTTTGTAATCGGTATCCTGATGATGTCTATGTGTTTAATATACCTAGGTTTTAAGGCAGCGATATCATCTATTTAAAAATCAAACGCATTTAAAATTTTTTTTCGTAGATTTTTCTGTAAAATATCTCTTTGAAAATGTTTTGTAAATAACTTTGAAAAAAAAAATAATTTTTTATTAAAAAATTTTTTTGAAATTTCTTTTGTTACATTTAGGAGCTTTCTGCAATCTATATAGAGTTAGAATGGTCAGACTAAAGCAAAAATAAATCCTTACAAAAAAAAAATTTCCTCATATTGATCCCCCATGTGCCTTTTAACTGCTCCTATTTACTAGTGGGGTACCCTGTGGGTCCATTGGCTACCTCTATATGTATTGCTTTCTATAAAGGTCTCTAATACAAATCAAAGCAGAAAAACCCTACCAATCTAAAAATCCCACGAGATATGCATGCACTCCTTGCGATCTACCTGGCGCAGTCTAATATTTATTTGACAAAAAAAGGCAAAAGAGAAGCATTAAAGCCAAAAAAAATTAAAAAAAAACGTGATAAAATATAGGTGGGCGTGGTTTTTGGCCCGCAGCCTCCAAAGTAATGATTCGATGTTGCTCAATTGCAATACC
>OX451217.1:87954187-88124495 GCA_949628195.1 Phasia obesa
GAAGGCTTAAATTGGTAAATTCTCGCTACTACTCAATAGATTTAAAATAATATTTTTATAACAAATCAAGTGATTAATTTTTAAATGGGGAAAAATATATATTTATACCTTTTTCAAGTTGGTCATTCTCATATAACATGATCATATGCTCATGTGTTTGACAAGATCTAATAAACGTATATGCCAACGTCCAATTTTGGTTTTCTTATTTACTAGTTTTTTTTAGTCAGCAAAGAAATCGTGTAAAAATTATCAATTTTAAGCATTTTATTTTAAAGCCATTATTTTGGGACCGATTTTTGGAATATTCTAGTCCGATAACATCGTAGCTTTAGCTATTACCATTCATTTTTTTTTTTCTTTATCAAAACGCATTACTTTTTGCCTTAAAATTAAAATCAAACTAAAATGTTATTGGATGCAAATAAAATATGAAATAAGCATTAGTTTGTAAATAATTGTGTAATGATTTTTTTTCTATATATACTCTACAAACTCATTATTAAACTCCAACACAATTTGTTTTTGAAACCTATAAAAATAAAAAGCTGTTACCAGTTTTATTCCTTATTTTATTTTTTCTATCGTTTTGTTTTAACGTGAAATGCGAAATAATTTGAATTCCAGTTGCAAATTGTTTTACAACTTACATATAATCTAAACTATTAACCTACAAATTTCGCATTTTCTAGCATTTTCCACAGAAATCGCAGCAATGATTATAAATCTTACATCGATCAACGATATCACACGCTAGCAATTGATAAAACATCAACTTTCAAACGTTTATATAAACGCCTTTAACTTGGTTAACGCTTTTATGTGTAACTAGAAGCCTTGGGGTTTTAAGATAATCAATGACGTTTAGCTGGATTTATGCGTCATAATTTCAATTAATAAAAGTTCTAAAGATCTTTTATCGTCTTTCGTTTAATTTATATTCTAAAATTAATTTATTTATTTATTAATTTAATTTAGTTGTAATTTGCTAAACACTCTTAAAATATAGTCATTTGGATTTTACCAACGTTAACAAAGTTTTTTAAACATGCAGCTCGATTGCTAATGAACTCTTTTTGTTTCCACGCCCAGGGTTGTGAAAAATCGACAAGCAAAGATTAGAAATTCATGGCGGCTACGTTGTACCCTTGGTTTATATATTAGTTTTTGAGTTTTAAGAAGACGGTATACGTAAGCTGCAACGTGGACTAGCTCACATATTATTCTAGGCACTCTGCATGCTTTCTTATTGCAGGGGTTTAAAACAACAAAACTAACAGGAATTCGAATTAGGATGTGAATAATTTGAAGGAGAAATGCCCATTAAAAAAATAATTTTTCGTAAAAATTATATTTAGGAAAATACTTTTTTTTGTCGCTTTGTTTTCCATGGTTTAATTTCACTTTTAAAAACGCTTTGCTTTAAATTTTAATTCCGATTTTATTTCATGAAACTGTCAATTTGAAAAAAAAAAATATTCCAGAAAAATTTTAATTTTTTGTTGAAAACGATGCCTACTTTGCGACAATTTAAATTCTAAGTCACCACAGATTTGGGTGGAACTTGTTCAGGCGTACTGGTTCGATACGCAGGTTTAGGAGATTCGCAGGTTCGGGTAATACTACTTTGAACGTACAATGATGCGCAAGTTCGGGTGATCAACAAGGTCGTCTGGACAGGATCTAACCTCAGATTCGGGTGCATTGGATTATTTAACCTAGGTTCGTTAATATGCACAAGGGTTGCTTAAAGCTAGACTTTACAACACTACAAACTTTGTTTAAACTAGAGAACAGTCACTGAATGCCGCTGTGGAAACAGTCGACCGAAACCGCTGTGGGAACAGTAAAAAGAACTTAAATGATATGATCAACAGCGCAACCTAATTGATACAATCTATGAAGTCTTGGTAGACTAAGAAAAAATTTATTAGTCAGTTTGCAGATTACAATGTCCGAACACTGTAACACGCGGTTTTATTAATAAATTTCCTTTCTCACCCTTTTCTTCCCTATACCCTTCAATCATATTAAAATGCTTCTAGGCCCTTGTTTTGTAAACCGAAATTTTATATTGCTCTTTCTAGATAAGAATGTGTAAAAGTGCCCGGTTTTGAATTTTTCTACTCTTATGGTCCTAATGTGTATGTAAAGCACACCGGATCTACCTTTTTCCAAACTTCAAGAAAATCGATCTCTGTTCCACATATAATTAAATCTGTCAAATATTTATGTCGAATGAGGAAAATAGAATATTGTAAAAGCAAATTGGAGGATTAAAAATAAGATATGTATGTCAAAACGGAATGCAAATACGGATAGAATTTATGAAGCGGATGGCCAACGTGGTGCCGAGTGTGAAGATTAATCATATATTTGAAGTTTTTTGGTATACATTTTACCATAAGTCACATTATTATAACTTGCCAATTGCTAAAGCATAACATCTCAAATGTAAGTAGTTTTTCGTTATTATAAGTTTACTTTAGGACAAAAGTGACGATAACAGCTCTATTTATTGCTCACTTCAGCTAAAGCTGCCTTTAACTAACACCTACTCTAAAGGCAAGTCATAATAATGAGCCTAAATAATAAAAATTTAAAAGAAATTTAATATTCGCGAAAATAAAATAATTTTTCTTTATTTAAGAAGATTTTTTGTAAAAAGGAAAAATTAATTTATTCCGTCATGTAAAACCTCTGTTTTTTATTTTTCATTTCATTATACTTTGATTCTACTTCACTCTAATAATCGTAGAAAAGTTAGAAAAATACAAGCGATTTATGATCTCAATTTCTTAATTACGGAGCTTGTACGAAATCAAACGAAGAGTTATACAGTCTAAACAAACCTTTAGCCATGATTGACGCATAAATAAAAAACAAACAAATTTACAAAACTTGTCATACCCAAAGTACCCTACAAGGGAACTTTTTTTAAGCACCGGCAAAATGGTTAACCATGTAATAAAATCTTGTTCTCTTAACACAGGTGAAACCTTTGTTGTAATCAAATGAGTAGTTTCGGTGTTAACACATCTATCTTTGTTTCAGACGTATTAAAATTATCTTTTTACATTTTTCTCCCCTCTGGGTCCAACTGTTTAAAATACAGATAACATTTTAAATAAATTGTTGCATAAACAAACATACCAACCAACAGTCAAACATAATTAAAAAAGAGATTTATAATCCATGTCCAGAACTTAATTCCAAAAGAGGTTTTAATTTCGAAAATAGATTCTTTAGAGAGCGAAAAATGGATTTTCTTTTGTGAAAACCACTCTGATTATTTATAGAGGAAATGTTAATTTAGTGTACTTTATTGGCATTGAACTTTCATTAGCATTGTTAGAAGTAATTACAATGACAAAAATTGTATCTACAACTGAATGCTATTGATTTTTTTTCAGTTACAATTGTTGTTACCAATTCGAATGAAAATGCATGAAATTGTATAATTACTAATTATAATTGATGAAAGGTCAGTGTTTCTTTAGAATAAAAATTTTTGATCACAGTACGTATGAGCAAATGATACTTGTCCATAACTGGCTTTTATTAAATACTTGATCAAGTAACACCTTTCAAACGTGAGGTAACAACGCATATGTGACCTAGGCTATTAAAAGGTACCTATTGTTGGAGAAGCGGATTATTTTTTTAAACTAATTCGTAGAAATTTAACACTCTTTTCCATGAAACAAACTCCAAATTCTCACATTTAGTAGTTTTATTGTAAATCACATTTAAAGTTTGAGTTACATTTTTATGGTTGCATTTCTAGCTTTAATTTTTTCTTGCAAGGCGTCCGTTACAATAATAATGATATCCCTGTAGGTTTTGGGAAAAGTAATAACCAATTTCTCGGGAAAATTTTTGTTGATTTCCCGGGAAACGGGAAATTTAAAATCATGAGCACTTTAAAGAAAATTCAGTAGTTCTTATTTTTAAATAAGATAGATTTCAATTGCGCAGAGTTGTGGGTTGAAGATCATGTTCAGATTTTAGAAACTTCAGTGGCCGTCTTACATCCCATTAAAGTTGGAGTTTTGAGCCGCAGGGACACAAATTCGTAATAGCAGATGCTATTTTTCAAACCCTATACGAACAGCTTTTGGCTATTAATTCAACTCTTTCAAAAACGATGGTTGAAATGTTGAAAAGAAAAATAAATGAACGAAGGGATGATAAAACGTTTGCGGTACTTAAGTATTTAAAAAGTAATGAAATGCCATCAAAATTTATCAAACACAATTTTTCAACAGATAATCAAACAAGCCACTCAAATCTGTAGAACCGTCAACTAGCAGTTGTGTTGTTAATGAAATGGAATCAACTTTTAAAGAGAGACCTAACAAAGCAATAAATAAGGCAAAGGTAAAAACAGTTAAAACAAAACCAAAGATAGCTAATCTGTTTCAGAAGGAATTTGAGTTATTTGAAGCCAGTAACATTCAAACAAAGAACGTGGATAAACTTTATAATGCATTGTTAACAATAAAACCTACTTCAGTGGAAAGTGAAGGGGTTTTTCCATCACCGGAAATTTCGCAACAAAAACAAAGAACAGAATGTCCAGTGATTTGTTAAACGCACTAACAGATCTATAATCATATTTTACATTGAGTCGATATCTCACCATTTATTGTTGTGAGAGTGAGACAAAAGATTCCGAATGCCACAAAATAAGTTGTTTTCCAGGGTTAATGACGTTACCACGTTCATATGAATTTTGATATTATATACACACCTGAATGCATATGGGTCTATGAGCTATACCTTTGCGAATGTACCCGTATCACTGTTAGTTGTCTGCATAAAAACTATTTGACGTAAAGTTTATCAGATTATGTGCATCAGATTATCCTTTTTCCAAATCTATAACTTTTATATGATCTAGTGACTCACTATTACTACGTTCGCTATATGAGGACACGCTTACTATTTAGACTTATCAGAGGGAAACAAATGAATAATAAATAATTCTTCAATGGGTTAATAATTTGTCAAAGAAATTAAATTTTTAGATTTTTTTTATTTTTTCTGATTTTTGTTTGATTTTATATAAAACAAATGAATGGAGCAAGACAAAATGTAAAATGTTCCGTTTTTTTAACTGTAAAAAGGTTGACCACAAATGAGGGCAATAATAATAACTGTAATAATCAGTCAGTTTTTCTGGATATAACGGTGTTTCGACATACACTTAAGGATTACCATCACTCCGAATGCGGCAGTTTTGTTTGTTGACGTAGCCATTCAACCAGAAGTGCGCTTCATCGCTAAACAAAATTCGCTTATGAAAGTTGGGAACAACGGTAATATCGTTTTGGGCACTATTTGCAAGCGTTGTTCAGGCGTGAGTCTATTCATGATGAATTGCCAACCCAAACTGAGAATAAATCACTTGACAATTGTTAAATCGGTCGCCATCTTGAAAAGTAATGCCAACTTAAAGTTCTATACCTCTATAAAAAATTCCCTTTACAAATATAAATATTTTTGTTTTTTAAAGATGAGAAAAACTTATTTATTTTTCGGTCCGTTTTATGCAAACCAGTATTTTTTTTGAACAAAAATTTATAATCTACATACATACATATATGTACATATAGTAAAACTGTAACCGGGCCATTTCTGTATATTTTATATTTTTTGAAAATTTTGTTGCTGGTGCAGATAGCAGTTGAAATGGAATACAAAACAGCAATTTTTAGAATTTTTGTCTGCCTGTGTTCGCATCACCCAGGGATGGGTACCTCTATATAAAGTAAATACATAAACCATAACTGAAGCGCTATAAAAGTTAGAGTCATGAAATTTGGTGTGGATTAGATTCAAAACAAAATCGAATAAAACATTGTCAGGAAGCCAGGGAAGTGGCGGGCACAGCTAGTGTATAAATAAATTCTAACAAAGGACATCTATCACAGCAACAATTAAGACTCCGGTCATTTTAAAAATAAATTTTTAATTTTATTTCTGTTTTCTTGTTTGTTCAAGTTCTATTTTTTTAATAACTGCAATACCAACCCAAAACCATTCTGATCGGAATATGCAACAGGTATGTATATATATTAGTATAGTTGTACAAGTGACTTTGGAAAGTATTACTGGGCTGCGGTTGCATTGTAAGCACTAAGTGCTTTTATACAAATTTTGTAGACTGTTTATTGAAGAGTTTAAATGACTTAGCTCGACCGTACACGGCCATTGTTACTTGATGTTATAATTGGTAAGTATAAAAAATATTCATAGAAATGAATTGATAATTAAAAGAATATTTTCAGTTTGACTTCTTGTTTGCTAAGTATAATACACAGCAGTAAACACAATTGCACACAATAATACAAATCTGAAACTCATGAAAATAATCTATTAGCAAGCAGGCAACACTTTCAATCGCTATCATTATTATTTTTTATTTTTTTACGAATTGTTCGAATATTGTTTTGCCGACTTGGCTTTGATTAATCAAAAACTTTCCGCACAATTTACTTTTAATTATATTGCTTGTTACAAGTTACATATACATAAATTGATTAATTTCCTTTTAGGTTCTTTTGATTTTCTTATTTCAACTTTTTAGGGATTCGCTTGGAAGGGCAATGTTTGGTGCGATTTTTGCTTTATCACACACACACACCCATCCATCCATACACAACAGCCACATTAAATTTAATGTGAATTAATCTGTATGTTTTTCTAGCATGTTAACAAATAATATTTTGATTGACTTATAAAGCAACGTTTTTATTTACGATTTTTATTTTATTTAAAAAGGAGGCTTGATATTGCTTTAATAAATTTTATTGACTCTAAGAAAATATTTCTTGAAGACATTTAAATTTCTAGATATTGTCATAGGAATTCATAAAAGCCTTAAGTTACATTCAAAAAATTTTACAGCAGTGTAAATAAAATTGTAAAAATTGTAGGAGTGCAAATGGTTGCAGAAACATGTAAATTGATACGGTGCACGATAATCAAGCAAAAACTCGGTTTGGAATTTTTGTAACTTCGGGCTTTTTTGAAATCATATGACGATATTTATGTACGTATTTGCTTATTAACAAGAAATTATTTATTTCTTCCATATAGATTTGTCTCTTAATTCAATTTTGTTGTTCTGATTGCAGTAAAAAAAACTTTTCATGAACAAGGATAAATTTTCTTTAAGAATTTAAATTTTTATTTTATTTGATTATCAGACAAAAAATGTCATCTAATTGTTATGATGAGATTAGGAGCGGAAAACATTTGACAAAATACGTGTACGTAACGTATCACAGTGGTTTGAAAACGATTTATTTTGGACATAATTCGGTATCTCATTAACCGTTGAAGATATCTTAATTAAATTTCACGGAGGCAAAGCAGTGGTTTTTCCGAGTCCAACTGCCCCCTTCATCTGGGTAAGCCCTCAAAGTTGGGTACCTCGGGTATATATTTTTCTTGAAATGTCATAATAAGTTTTGCTTTAACTCAAATGTTAAGATTTTTTATATGTAAATTAGTTCCTAAACCAAATGTTAATCTAGTGGTAGACTCACCACATAAAAATCCGTTACCGTTGTTCAGTTAGAACAACGACTGTCCGACTCCAACTCCTCTCGAAAACACCTTTCCAAAATCATATGTTTTTAAGCCTCTGTGATACGGGAGAATTTTAACACTTTCTTGATTTTGACTGAAATTTTGACGAATTTGACTGAAAACATTTATTTAAATTTAAACTATATACTTACTTTACATAATATGCTTCTTTTAATATTTATGTATTTTATTTCAGTTGAACACAACACAACGGTTTACAACTCTACTCTACTTCAGTTGAAATTTTGCAATTTGGTGTTATCAATTACAACTCAACTTGTCAAACATTTTTAGGTTGAATTTAAATTGTGTGACAACTCTGTTGTAGTATAACCGTTAACAATCCAGTGTTAGTGCGGTTAACAAAAGTATCAAAAAATTACAACTTATCGGTAGCAGTTGTTTCAAATTATTTACAAAAAATGGAAAGCGGGTACGTAAAGTTTTTTAATTTGTCTTCAATTACTTTATTAATCACAGATTTCGAACAAATTTATATAAAAATAAAAAATTACAATAAATTTGATCTTCATCGTAGATTGAGCTGATCCTATATTTAAATCGTTGCCACTGCTCTCTTGGTAACTCCCATTTTAAAAATAAATTTTTTTGTATTTGTTACTTATTTTAAACTCAGTTATTTTTCTTACTTTTCACTGGGCAGTTCAAGTAGATTGACTCATCACGATTTCTTTTTTTTTGTTTTGTTACGTAGAACATCTTCCGAATCATCTTCAAAAAATAAATCTGTGCTGATATCCGTTTTAAAATATTTTATTTATAGTAAAACACATAAAAAAAACTTTGTTTTCTTTTCAAATTTTCTTATAAAGTTGTTTTTCATCTGTCAAACTTGATACTTTAAGTTTGTAACGTCATAACAATTTCAACCAAAAAGCAGTTGTATTTCAGATTAATAAAAAGAGTTCACTCGAAAAGTAACTCTGGGTCGGGCAACACGTGCGCGCGTCGTCCCTGTTGCTCGACCTTCGAGTGGTTTGCGTCTCCTTCTCACACTGGCTGATTAGCGTCCTCGAATAGCTGTACTACGGTATTGTGATTGGTGGTGGCTAAATCGGCCACGTGTAATCGTTTGGTAATCGTATGTAACCTAGAAATTTTAATTTCAATAAGTCGGACATTGGTGGAGCACCATTTTAAGAACGAAATTTTTAACTGGAGGAGCACCATTAAACTCAATTTTTACTGCAGGAGAACCAACATACTCAAGTTTTTTCACTGGGGAAGCACAATTAAAATCTTTTTATTTTTACCTAGCTGAATTTGGAGTCTCAATTCCTATACGAAGGTATAGGACGCGCTGTAGATTTTGGAGGAAGCTAAGGAAATCACAACCTGGCGCTTTGGTTTTGTATCTATGCCATTTACCAAATTTTTTGGTCAGATTCCAAAAAAATAAAAAAGATTTTGGTTGAGCGAAAGTTGAGTTGTCTCTGATAGGGGTTTGAAATATAGAAACACTTTGTGATACAAATATTTAAATGTAAAATAATTCAATTTATTAAAATTTTAGGTTATCTTTTTTAAAGAGGAAAGATGCTGCATAATTAAAATATTGTCAATATCCGACGTCAGTTATAAATTGTAGCACTCTTTAAAAATAAAATAAAAAGATTTTCAAAACCAAAACAGTGCCGATTTTTCGGTATTTTGCTAATTTTTATATTAAAAAGTCACCAAATGCCGACTGCCAATTTCTGGTAAAAAAAATACAGATTTTATCAAATCAATTGATTTGGGAATTTATGCTAAATATTAATTATTAAACCCTGAAATTCACAATATTATTAATAACTGTGTAAATTTTTATATAGAAAAGTTAGCGGAAACGATTTGATTATGAAATTAACTATAAATCACAAAGTCACACAGTGAACGGTCCCCATAGTAAAACTGGAAAAAAATAGAAGGGCCTACTATTTTCAAAAATGAATTAACATTTTTAGAAATCCTTTTAGTTTTCCGGTACGGGGACAATTAAATACACAAAACTACCCCATTTCAGTAATTATTATTTTTTTGAATTTTAATCTATCATTTCACATACAAAATGATAAAGCGTGATAGTTTTTTTTTTTTATAAAATATCAACAATCTCAAATTATTTTGTTATTTAGAACCGCATAAGATTATTTAGATTAAAGTTAGGTGCAAATTAATCTAATGGCCAAAGATGAGGAAGGCCGGCGTAACCTGCAGAAGACTATTTTGATCATACATAAGAAAAATGGGAGTTTGAGATACTGCAAAAGACATATCTCAAACTTATGATTACTTAAAAGTAATAATTTAAAAAAATAATGTTTACTAAGGCAGTAAACAAATTAAAAGTAAGTGAAACTTGTATTTTTTGTACTGAGACCCCAGCACTGCAAACATTTTGTTATTGTTATTGGGTAGAACTCACTTATAAAATAATCACAATAGTTGATTGAAATAATAGATTAAAATAAGTATGTATGTACATATGTACTTATACATATGTATTTAGGCATATCCGAGTTCCACATAACTTTATTTTCTCAGCCACAAACTCATTAAATTGTATAATTAAATGCTTTAGTGAGGAATAAAATTCAAATAGTGTGTTTACGAGTATGTGTTCTTGTTGACTTTGTGACGTAACGTTTTATATAAGAGAAAAAAAACAAAACAATTTAAATCCATAACTTTATTTAAGCAAAAATTAACTATGACAAGATAATGAAAAGCTACATAAAACCAAAAGAAGATGAAGTGATTATTAAAGCAAAAATATGCTGTTATTTTTTGTACTTCTTATATTTATTTTAAATCCGTACTTAAGTATTCATGTGTCACTTGAAAAATTAAATGTGTCAGAAAAAGTACTTGTAGTAAACCACTTCAAAAGTAATAAGCGAAGCAGGAAAAGCACTTATAGCTCGGTACGCGACATTAGGGATGATGAGAATTTTTGCACCATGTATTTCCGCTTTTGAGGTATTTAAGCAACTTTTGTTTTTATTTTACATGACATTAAGTTCTATTAAAACAAATAATATTGGAAATTACTTACTTATTTCATTAGTATGGAAAATAGGGGAATGAATTGTTAATTCATACGACCTTCTTTATTTCATTGTATCTTTAAATATACCCAGGAAAAACTTCACTTACTAAAAAGCTGTTTAGTAATGTTGTTTCATCGTTACAATCGTTGTTACAAGTACTTAAAATTTGACTTATTTTTGTTCGAGATGTCGCTAAAAGAATCCAATACAAAATAAATAATCATAACCACAGAAATAATTACTTCCAAAATGTCAAAAAATAAGTAGTTTTATTTAGAAGTAGTTTTATTTATTTGATAAATATTAGAAAAAATATTGTTTTTGATGAGCATATATTATTGACCATATATTAATCGTGTTTCTTCCTTTGGAAAGGGATAGGAGTAAATAAGACGAATGGATGGTTAGTGTGATAATCTTTATGTAATGGTAACACTACAATTGCAACAACACTATACAATGATTATTGTTGAACAGAGCCCTCTAATGTTATGTAGGAATTGTTTAGCTTAAACCTGGAATAACCAATTTAATTATTTTTACTTCCTCGACCGAAAGAGGGCGTTGGTGCCGTGCATTATTGTAAAGAGAATTAATACATTATTAGACAAGGCAAATTAATTTAGCCAGGACTGAGTATTGAACTCGTGATCATTGTTTTGGTAGTTAACGTGCTAACAAGTTGTGCTACAGCACCCTTTGAAATAATGATATCTATATGCTATTTCTTTTACAAACATAACTTGTTACCAATAAACTTGTCTAGAATCCAAATAATAAGCAAAATTCAATTTAAAAAAATGTTATTCAGAGATGGGTAAAAAATATGATATTAATTATAAAATGATTTCAGTTTTAAAAATATTTATACACAGAAACAAGAAATATTTTATCACATAAGGGGAACCAGGTACACTCATATTTATGTACATTTTTATATATGTAAGTGTGTTTGAAACATAAAATGCACAAACATACATAGATAGTAGACGTCCAATTCATCCCAACATCGGTCGGATCGCAAAAATTGATTAATGCATTGTTTTTTAAAAATTGTTAAAATTTTTATTATTGAAATGTTTATTAGATAAGCACATTTAAAAATTTTTGAGCTGAAAGTTACACCAACTATATCGGAAAACATACACAAGAAAATAATAATATACCTATAATTTATTATAAGGAAGTAGTTATTAAGTTAAGCAGTGAGTAGCGAATAAAGCTACAAAATAATACATTTAAGACGTTCTTCCGTGCGTAAAAATTTTGCTTTGTACATATTGGAACCACGCTTATACTTATATCCCATTCATTTTATCATAAATATTATGAATCGAGCATGATTTTTTTCTCAAACTTTTGCATTCAGTTTATAAACATGCTCTAATACATACATATGTACATATGTATGTATTAGAGCATTAACTCGATCAATCATCGCTCGATTAATCGTAGATTTTTAAGTCGATTAATTGTTAAAGTAAGAAATATTGCAAATTTCGATTAAAAAATAATTATATCGGTTAATCGACTAAAATTAATTTCTATCAGACGTTTCTTTACTGATTTTTTATTTTCTATGTGTTCTTTTAAGAATTATTTTAAACTAAATGTGTTTAGGAAAAATACAGAGAAATAATAATAAATATAACCCATTAATTGTTTCATAAATCGAATGTGACTTGTTTACCCAAACTTTTTCATTCAGTTTATAAGTCCCGGATTACATTTTGTCGCTGTAATTCTTCATTAGTTGTCGAGGGGGGAGAGAGGAATTAAAAGGGGTACACATATGTATGTACTCTTGAAATTCGTTTTGTTCTCTCATTCGTGGCTTTAATTTTGAAGTTTAAAATGTAAACGAATGTATACATCCATACAAATTACTGCAATAAAAATTGCACGCTATAAACACAAATGCAATGTTAAAGAAAAAACGAGAAAGATTGTAGCGACAAAAGTTGCATAATGTAATCCGGGACTGAGCATCGTAATAAAAAATATGAACACATTTAACGTGTGTTTTTAAATTTTGTATTATTTACATACATAAGTATGTGTGTACATATGTGTACCCCAACTACAATACAATTTGAGAATAAACTGATAAATAATAGTGTGTTTTAAGCTTTTCTTAATTTCGGTTATAATAATATTTATTAAAGGTAAATACACAAGCATGATTAATAAACTATTATTATACACAAATGCTTTTAAACAATTCGTTTTGTTTCTTTTTTTGTTTATGTACATACATACATACATACATACATACATACATACATACATACACACATACATATGTACACCTAATTCTGTTTTTACACTGTACATTGGTTCTACAAAAAAATACGTGTAAAAAAAACTGTGTAAAAAAAGACATTGATCATATACAAAAATAGGTGATTGGTTCCTTATCTCCAAAAGCTATTAAAATTAGTGAAAAACGAGAATTTTTTTAAGAACAAGAATTTATGTTTATTTTTACACATATGTATATGCATGTACATATAATGTGTATTTGCACCGTTTATTTGCATCTTTAGTGTATGATGAAGACTTAACAGATAGTTTCGTTCCAGAAATAAACGATTGCCTAATTGAATTTTTATTTTTTTATAGTTCTTACTGTGACTTCGTTTAAACCGAAAATTTTGCCAAGAAATGTTGAGCCTTCTCCATTCCGAAGGCGATCTAAAATTGCAATTTTGTTTTCTAAAGAAATGGCTTTACGTTATAGTTTTTATTTGTAATTTTCGACGTCTTATTTTAGAGAAACATTGATAGCTCACAAAATATTAACACATTTCAATTGATCTAACAATGCTTGTATGCACAAAAAGGGAATTCCTATAAATTTTTGATATAAAAAAATTTCGCAAAACTTAAATTTTACAAATACATAAAATCTAAGCTCAAAAGATTTTGAATCGTGCTAAATGGAATAAAATCGTGTATTTTAAATATAATTTTTTTTTTTATTTTCAAACCATGTTAAATCAAAACCGTGTAAAAAAGACCCTGTAAAAATAGAATTGGGTGTATTTAAAAATAAATTTACATAATACATAAATGAAAGTGTTGGGCTATTAGCCCACTACACCATAAATGATTAGTTTAAATTTCATTGGCGGTTCTGAGAATACTATTTATTAATAGGGAGTATCTATGAGCAAGATATGCATTCTCTTCTAGGCAGTGTTCCTTCATAGTAGTTTTGTGTGCTAAATTTTGTATTACCTACTCTTGGCATGGCTAATATGATGCAGTCTACTCTGGGAAATGTTTATAGTTTATAGGAGGGATTATGAGATCTTAAAAAACTGGTTGATATAATCCACTGCTCTTCATATTTCTTTAGGTAAACATTTTTTGGAAAATTAGTCACATACATATATACATTGTATTAACACGCTATTATTTTTTACTCAATTTAACAGAAAAAACAATTTTCGAAGTATTTCAAAACCTAAGTATAAAACTCAGGGGTCTAACAACCGCATTCGATATCGAGTAAATTCTGTCTTAATTTTTCATTTTGGTATTATGGCACACAATATCGAATAAAAAGTATCGTAATTTGAGATGATCGGTCAAGTTTTTATTCTATACATATGCGCTAATCGTATACATATAAATTTAATTCTTTACCGCCAAAATGTTATTATATTTTGTTTTACAAGTTTATTTTTACACAAAAAATAATTATTTTTGTAAAAAAAGTCATTTTTATACATGTAATATGCAAAAAAAATTAATTTTAAATTTGACAATATAAATTTAAACCATACAAAAAAGGAATAAGAAAAATTACTAAAATATGGCAAATCTTAGATTTCATTTCCTGTATAAAATGTAGTTTTGTGTAGTTTTCTGTATAGACAAATCCAGCGCCACATACTTGACATTAGTGTGGCCGTTCTCCCGTTTGAAAGGGCTATATGATAGTCTAATAAACGTTTACGCTTAAGGGATCTTAAACATATGTTGCATTTATGTAATTTTAATTCAATTGATTTCTTGCGACGGTCCAAATTTGCGCGCTGGACAAATGCTATTGGACAAAAATCACATTTAAACGTCCTTTCGCCGGTGTGAATTCGTTCATGGTCACAAAAGATTTGTCACAAATACGACAAATAAATAGCTTTTGCCCCAAGTGCCCGATTTTACGAACTTGCAAACTATGCTGAGTAGTAAATGCCTTGTTGCACACATCTCATTGGAAGGCTTCAAGAGAGAAATTAAATTTTTTGTGTTGGTTAAGATTTTGCTGCAAAGATCACACTCACTTATGGACTCAGTCGTTCTTGATTAATTGAGAAACTTTACGACTGTGAATTTTTAATTTAAATATTAATTCATATGAAAACATATGTTTATTAATCTATTACCATTCGATAAAAATTACGATACGACACATGTCGAATGACAAATTTGCTTACTCGACTCGTATCGTAATGTTATTCGATACGATACTTTACTCGTGGTTAATTTAATTTTTCTTCTTACATTCTTTTAAGGATTTAGAACAAGAAAAAATAATTTGATCCAATCAGATATAACACCAATAATTTTATATATGTACATATGTATGTAAATTGAAAATGGTGGGATGGTTAGAAAACGTATGCATGCTGAAAGTTACACACATACATATGTACATGCATTTGAACATGTCAACAACAAATTTTCTTTATTGTTTTAAGTTTCATTAAAAACCTTTTCATAAGTTTTAATAAGGCAAAACATGTTTTATTCATAAACTAACTGTGCCCGCCACGTCCTGGGCGTCCTGACAATATTTTGTTCGATTAGTATTTCGATTTATTATTTAATATATCCCAGTCTAAAACCGAATTTCAGAATTTAACATTTTTGCTAAATCGTATTTAATATGTGAGTGTCAAAACAACTGGATTTATTAAGTTTTAAATAATGTTTAGAATAAAAAATTCCTCCTAAAGTTTAATTTGCTAAGGAATATAAAAACTTGGTTTTATTTAAAATGACGGCAATAAATATTCGTTCGAAATTTTCGGATCATCATCTCGCTTTCTTTCAGAAATTCGTTGCAAAAAATTACATAAATTAGTATCAGTCTTTGTAAATATTTGTTCAAATTCAAGAAATTGCAATTCTCGGTACTTGTTCTTCATTTTCATCTATAAAATTTGGAAATTTCCAAAGGATATCAAAAATAGTTTTAATTTTGTTATTCAATATGACATATGGATTTACCACTCTTAGACCCATTATTACTAATCTATGCCGTTGTTCAATAAAGCTGTGCTGTTTTCTAAAACCGAATTGGTCGTTCTGTATACATCCTTTTTCACTAAAAATTGGGTGCAGATTAGAATTAATAATTTCGCAAATAATTTTGACATATTTGATATCAAACTTAGTGGCCTATAAGAGTCTACCTTTGTGTTATCTTTTCCTGGCTTAGGTATCAGAGTAATCCCTTTATTACTATGATACCAATCTGAAGAAAAATACTCAATTGGCCTGAATTCAATTAAGGATATAGCTAAACTACAAAACAGAAAAATAGCAAGTCTATCAATCCTTTTCTGTAGAGTTCTGCTGGCACTTTACTTTTAGTGGTCTATAGAAATGTTTAACAAAAACAAAATTTATAAGTGGTTTATTTTAAAAGTAAAAACTAAAAATTTATGGTTAAATTTTTAAAGTAATTCCACCACAGAGTCGATCTTATTTTACAAACGGTTTTCGTTGTTTTCGAAACTCTTTGCCAAATACAATACAAATAACTAAATACATACTTATTTATCGTTCTGACATCACTTAAGGACTCTGGCTGTCAATTAAAAATTCTGTACACGATGGCTGCAATAAAAAAATATTTGGAATTTAAATGGGCAAAATTGTTTAAAGGGTCATTCACACTTCCGCCTACACATTTTAGTTCGCACTTCCGCCTACGCATTTTAGTTATTGTGGTTAAAAAAAAATTTGCATATAATCGTAAATATTTGTGTTTATGTCACAAATTGTGGAATAACTGAATGCCTTTAGAATTAGGAAGAGCACAGAGATGGTAAATTAAATTTTCAAATTGAACCAACCAGCTGTTTAAATTGTACTTATCGAACAGAAATTGTACTAATACATTTTGTTTGTGAATTTAAATTTAAAATCAACCCTTAATCGATATATTAGACAATTTTATTCATCTGTGCGCATGATGCCGTGTCCATGGTAACTTGCTTAACGGATCGAAATAGAAGAGATTTGTGAAATCCCAAACTGAGCATGCAAATGTTAAACTATACTTAACACCATAGTTCTAAAGTCGTCTGAGATTCTAATAAAATTAATTGAAGGACATTGCTGCTCTGATTATTGGTTATTATATTGGGACTGTATAACGAAAGTTGTCATAGTGATGTAACACAAATGAAGTTGAAAGCAGTCCAACTAAACTGGCTAATTGGCAGAAATTCTACTCTAGCTTTAGATTGTAAACTTTTATTATACAAGTCAATTCTAAAACCAATATGGTGTTATGGCATTCAATTATGGGGCACTGCCTCAGCTACCAACGTAGAAAAAATTCAAAGGCGCCAAAATAAGATTCTTCGTATAATTAAAACTGTTCCTTAGTATATAAAAAACTCGAACATCCATAAAGATCTAAACGTGCCATCAGTTATAGCAGAAATAGCGAAACTTGCCATAAGGTATTTAAAGAGGCTTGAAACTCATCCGAATCCACTGGCCCGTAACATACTAAATGAACCTGGTTACATTCGACTAAGAAGGAGGGAAACTGCTTCTCTCACCCGTACATCAGAGGAATAACCCGCAAATTACAGTAACCGTGAAACATACATTTTTTTTTGTCCAGCACTGGTTGGACTAAACAAGTATATTTATTTTTTTAGACTTAAGATTTGAGTAATTATTGATAGTTCAATTATATTAAAGATACAATAAATAAAAATTGCGAAAAAAAAACCCTCAGTTAGCTCAACCCACAACCAAACATGTTTCATACGCGGATATGTTAAAATCTAATCATGTTTCAGCACACAGAGCGACACCTACAACCAATTCTACCCCAAATATGCATCCAGAAGCTATAGAACAAACACCATCTGGTAACTATAATCGTCTCGAAGCAAGTATCGAGACATTAGTGCATTCGTTAAACAGTTTTATGAGCTCTATGAGCAGCATGATGCAAGAAATGCTTCGCATGCAATCTATGATGTTGCAGGCGGTACTTAACAAACCATGAACTGTTTAAAAATATGTTTCTGGAACGCAAACGGCTTACGCCAACACAAAAATAGACTCGAGTACTTCTTGAAGAACCAACAAATTGATGTCATGATGGTTTCAGAGACTCATTTAACAACAAATAGCTTTTTTAAAATCAATGGCTATATATTATATGACACTAAAGACCCCCGTGGCAGAGCATCAGGCGACTACAACGCTAAACATACGTTTTGGGGATGAAGACTTATTACTCCAAAATGTCGTGTTTTATTTGACACTATTTCAAAAATGCGTCTGAATGTGATATCAAGTGGACAACCCACCTATTGGCCTACTGATCGGCAAAAAACGCCTGATGTTAGAAATGATTAAGGTTGAAGCGTCACTCGAATTATCCTCAGATCACTATTGTCTATATATGGAACCAGCAGAATATCGTTTCGCCAACAACTTGCACAAGCATTAATTGGTTGAAATATAGAAAGTATCTCAGTACTCATTGTTCGGAAAACATACTGCTAAGAACATCAGAAGATGTGGACCAAAGTCTTATTTTTGATTAAAACCTTAAATCAGCTGCCCAACATGCGACAGAAACCAGACAACCAGCTAGATACAATCAAATTTATTTTGTAGATGTCGAGCGGCTCTTGGCTGAAAAAAGAAAAATTAGAAGAGAGTGACAAGCACACAGACCTCCTCAACTCAAATCTAGACTTAAAGATTGCACGAAACGGCTAAGATAGCTGCTAGAATCTTGAAGAGTAGCATCTCTGAAAAATTACTTGGAAGACCTCGACGCAACTGCACAATCAGATTATTCATTATGGCGTGGATGTAGGAACCTTTAAAGACCGGTCGTACGTAAGCCTCATTTGCGAACTTCTTGTGGAGGCTGGGCAAGGAATGATACCGAAAAAGGCAATTTATTTGTTGGACATTTGAAAAAGGTTTTCACCCCAAATGTATGTACTGATATAGCTGAGTTGCCATCAGTAGAGACTAGTGCCGTAGTACCCTTAAGATTTGAATTTAGCGATATTGAAAGGACAACAACAGATTTAAACACCAAAAAAGCCCCTGGCGTTGATAAAACAAGTAACAAGATGTTAGTTGAGTTGCACCTTATAGGTCGCAGAATTATTATGTTTGTTTTTAATGCCATCTTACGTCTTGAGTACTTTCCCACCGAGTGGAAGGTCTCTTTGATAACTATGATTCCTAAACCAGGAAAAGACCACACAAAAGTAGAATCATACAGACCTATAAGCCTTTTATCAAACGTGTCAAAGTTATTTGAGAGAATATTAATAACTAAGCTGAATCCAATTCTTAGCGCGAAAGAATGCATTCCGAACCATCAATTCGGCTTCAGAAAACAACATAGTACGATCCAACAAACACACAGATTAGTAAATGTAATTAAAACGACCTTTGAAGAAAAAAATACTGTTCTGCACTTTTTATCGACGTTTCTCAAGCATTCGATAAGGTTTGGCACGAAGGCCTTATATTTAAGCTAAAGCTGAACTTGCCTGAAAACTTGTATAAGCTCTTATAAGGTTATTTAACGAATCGCAAGTTTTTACTAAAAGAAGGTGACTTTTTAAGCTCGCCACAGCTCATTGAAGCCGGAGTTCCCCAAGGTAGTATTTTGGTACCAATTTTATATTTACTGTACACATCAGATATGTTAATTAGCACCCTAGTCCACACATCAACTTTTGCAGATGACACAGCTTTTTTAAGGATTCATGAAAGTGCCCAAGAAGCATCACAACTTTTACAAGACCACATACTCAATTTGAAAAAATGGCTAGAAAAATGGAGAATAAAAGCGAATGAACAAAAATGAACTCACATAGCTTTCACACTGGGTATTGGCTCATGCCCTCCTATTCGCATAAATAACCAAATGATACCACAGCTTTCAGACGTTAAATACCTGGGTATACATCTAGACCGTCGCCTTACTTGGAAAAGCCACATTGATTTCAAGTTAACACAAATGAAACTAAAAGCAGTACAACTAAATTGGCTTATTGACAGAAACTCCACACTGAGCTTAGATTGTAAACTTCTACTGTACAAGTCGATCCTTAAACCAATTTGGTGTTATGGGATTCAGTTATGGGGCACTGCCTCAGTTAGCAATGTAGAAAAAATTCAAAGACGCCAAAATAAGATTCTACGTATTATTACATCTGCTCCCTGGTATATAAAAAAAACGAACATCCACAAAGACCTAAACATGCCATCAGTTGAAGCAGAAATAGCGAAACATGCAGTCACATGCGCGTAACATGCTGAATGAACCTGGTTACATTCGACTAAAAAGAAGAGAACTGCTTTTCTTGGCCGTACATTAGAGGGATGACTAGCAAATGATTGCAAAATCCGTGAAACAAACATTATTTTTGTCTAGCACTGGCTGGACTTAAAAAGAATATTTTATTTTAGACTTAAGATACGAGTAATTATTGTTAGTTCAAAAATATTGAAGATACAATAAATAAATTATGACAAAAAAAAAATTTTTGATGTATAGGGTCATACTTTTGAACAGTTGTATACAGACAGTTGAAATTTACAAAGAACCTGTATTGCTAAGTCCGCTATAACAAAAAGTATAAAATTTGAATTTGGAAATAAAATGGTGTCCCAATAGTTTATGTAATTTTATGTATGTGGCCAAACTTTTAAAACGTTAAAGACAGACAGCTGCAATTTTCAAGGCACCTGTATGTTAAGTCCTTTATAACAAGTATACAATTTGAATTTAGAAATTAAACGGTGTCCCCATAATTGAAGTAATTTGACCTATTTTTAATTTGAAAATTATATACACTACTTTGTCTGGTATGAGAACAAGTATAAATATTTAGAATTATAAATTAAAGGGTGTCCCAATAATTCATGTAATTTGATGTACATAGCCAAACTTTTGAACCGTTATAGAAAGACAGTTGAAATTTACAAAGAATCTTTATCGCCAAGTCCTCTATAACATGTATTTAATTTAAAATTGTAAATTAAAGAGTGACTGCAATAGGTGATGTTATTTTGTCTATGTGGCCCTATCTTTGAAACGTTATAGACAGAGAATTGGGATTTAAATAAATTGTGTTTTGCTAGGTGAGCTATAATAAACAATAAAGGGTGTCCTCATACTTGACGTATTTGCAGTATATACTAATACTGACGTAATTTGACTTATATGTCGTTGTCTGTTGAACCATTCTAGATAGAGACTTGATTTTTACACAAAGCGTATATTATTATTTCCGCTATAAGAATTATAAAATTGGAAATGAAAGGGTGTCCCTATATTTAATGAAATTTAATGTATACCTTATCTTTTGAGCCCTTTTCGATAGACAAGAGAAGCGTGTCCCTTAAGTGGTTAGCACGTTGACTACTAAGCAATGGTCACGAGTTCAAATCTCAGCCGTGGCAACATCAATTGTTCTAATATGTACTAATTTATTCTTTATAATAATGCATATCACAGCGCCTTCCTTCGCCGGTATTACCACATAGCACTAAATCGCCGGCAAAGTAAAATAATTATAAATTGGCTATGCTAGCTTCGGACTAATTCGCCGAAATAACACCAGAGGCGCTGCAATACTGTTCTAAAAATAATCATAAGTCGCAATTTACATAGGACAGAAACAGGGCAGACATTTTTTGAATTCTCTTTTGCTCTTGCTTAAACAATTTACATTGGACATAAACAAGACAGACAGATTTTTGCACATTTTATTTTCTGTGTTATATTCTTTACATGTTTGTGTGTTTCAAAAGAAAAAAGCGAAAAGCAGAAAAGAGAAACGAAAAAATGTCCACTACACTAGTCATGAAATACACACTCTACCTCTTCAACCCCTTGCCTACAAATCTCGTCTGTCTGCCCATTTTTCTGTCTAATGTAAATTGCGACTAACGTGCAATTGCAGTGTTGCCAGAATCAAAGCTTTACTATCACTAACCATCTGTCTTATCTACTACTATCCCTTTCCAAAGGAAGTACCACAGTTAATGTTGGCATTTCTGCCAACTTTAACTTCTCTTTAAAAAAAAAAAGTTAGCATTAAAAAGAAGTATAAACAAGTAAGAGTGCTATATTCAGTATTAGGCTTTTTACACTGATCAACATCTACCATTAATTTGCGAAGATGTTGACATCTTTCTATAATAAATACACAGGCAACATCTTCACAATATGTTACTATCTCAGTTTGTTCCATTTTACATCTTTCGATAATTTGAGTGTCATCACTAGAAAAATGGCAATAAACTAGATTAATTTAGTGGCATCACTGAAAAAATGTCATTTATGTGGAAAAAATTTAAACCAATATTAGTTTAGAAATGAGCATCAGACGAAGGTACACAAATTTTTTTTCTTCTTTCTTTAAAATGCTTTCAATAACTTTAATACTCTACATTAATACTTGGATTTGTTCTAGCAAAACAACAACTATTCCAATTATAAATATTTGTTGTTAACCCATATTTTTATTTTTTTTATTAGCTAAAAGCGTCTTTACTTTTAATTTTTCGACAGTTGAGTTGATGGTAGATGTTAGATGTAAGAAGATGTTGCAAATGTAAACTGATTTTCACATTTTCAACATCTTCCAGACGTTTCACTAAGATGTTGGTCAGTGTAAAAAGCCTATAAGGTGGAACGAAAAAATTTTTTTTTCAATTTCAATATGTAATAGTGATAAAAAGATGACAACTGCTATTGTTAAGACAATTGTAAAGTTTGAACACGATTGGAGTAGGGTAAGAGGTGCCGCAAAGCAAAATGCCGCATATCCAAATATATTGAAATTTATCAAAATTCAATACATTCTGCAAAAACCGTATTATAGAAATAAAAGAACTTTACATTAAATAAGTTTTATTAATATCATATCTACCACCATCTTACTACAACAATTATATATACCAACGTTCCAGAGTAATGTACATAAACTATGTGCAAAGGCCGAACATTTTTTATTTTTACTCTTTTTTGCATAATTTATAATTTATTTTCAATTTAGGGTCTTATGAATTGAATAATTTAAATTAAGCAGTTACATTTTTTGTATGCATTCTATTATTAAAAACATATAAATTCTGTTAATGTTAATTGAATACTTTTTATAAATTAGATAAAATACATAATCATTTTATTTTCACAGAATTTTTAACATCCTTAAATATTGTTATTGCGTTGATTTTTATTTCTAGATTTAGCAGAGCAATCAACTGAACATAACTTTTGTAGTTTTTTTTTTGTTGCTAAAAATGATGAATATGAAATAAACGAAATTGTCACGTTATCATAAAAATATTTCCAAAAGCAGCACAGTATTGGTGCTTCAGAAATATTTTCTATCAATCAAAATTGCTTTGAAATGATTCATAAATTGTTTCACTTGAATTTTATTAACTACACTGGTCTGCAAAACAATTTTTCACGATATTAAAATAAAAAATCTTGCAAAAAAATCAGACTTCAATAGAGACAGACAGCCATTAAATCTAAACTAAAAATTTAAAAGGGATAAAGCATTCATTTTCAAAAAAAATAAAAAATGTATAATATATGTATGTATGTATGTATGTATGTATGTATGTATGTATGTATGTATGTATGTATGTATGTATGTATGTATGTATGTATGTATGTATGTATGTATGTATGTATGTATGTATGTATGTATATATGTATGTATGTATGTATGTATGTATGTATGTATATATGTATGTATGTATGTATGTATGTATGTATGTATGTATGTATGTATGTATGTATGTATGTATGTATGTATGTATGTATGTATGTATGTATGTATGTATGTATGTATGTATATATGTATGTATGTATGTATGTATGTATGTATGTATGTATGTATGTATGTATGTATGTATGTATGTATGTATGTATGTATGTATGTATGTATGTATGTATGTATGTATGTATGTATGTATGTATGTATGTATGTATGTATGTATGTATGTATGTATGTATGTATGTATGTATGTATGAATGAATTTTATTATTATTGTTACGAAATTCAAAAACAAAAGAAAACACACATTTAATATTTATGTCTGTTTTATTAGAACTCCGGAAAACAAAAGCTTAAAAACTAAAGTTACAATTTAGTTTTATTAAAGTTTGATGATCGTTGCTTTTATAATTGTAAACGACGATCACTGAGAACTAATTCTATTGTTCTCTCTTAATTTATATTTTCTCTTAAATAAAATGAGTTGATTAATAATAACAAAAAGTGATTGTTTCTTTTATGAAAAATGAGCCATGAAATATAAATAAGTATTCTTCAATAATTGTTTATCATCAGAACAATATTTGAAGAATTCAAATTACAAGAATATAAATCATTGGGTGTGGTAAGTTATTTTAAAGTTTCATATTACAATTGGATATTTTTTATATATAACTGACATATTGTCGTTGGGTAAAACTTATGCATGCACTTGTATACATCTGTTATTTGTTTTTCCTCAATTTTATTACTTTTATACTAATATACTTTTAAGTCATTTACTTAACTAATAGGTCCTTTTTCATCAGTCACGAGTTGAACTGGTTTTTTTAAAGTGGTATAAGTCCATTTTTTCATATATTAAGATATTTAAGGGTTTGGGTTTGAATCAATTTAAAAATATTGGTCAACTTTAGTCACTCGAGTGATGTTTTTTACACTACACACCTTTTAAATTTTATTATAATAAATAATAACTAAAATTATTTAGAAAAATACAGGCTTTTTGTAGCTCGACAAGGACTTATACCACTTTTAAAAATAACATATTACAAGAAATAAAAACAGGGGCAAATATAAGTCCATATTTTTATAGACATAAGCTTTACTAATGTGGATTTTTATGTAAAAAATAATAGTTAAAATGAAGACATTTAAATACACGAATGAGAGTTAATTTTAGTTATATTAAAAATGTAATAGTTAAAATTACTTCGTTAATTTTCTTTAACAATTAACACATTTAAGTATTTATGGTGAATAGGTGGTATATAAAAGTAATTAGTAATTATAAAGTAATTAACTTATTACATACAATGAAATTTATAATCAAGCTTTAGTTCGTTTTTATTCTCTCTAAGAAATAATTAATTAAATTACAAATTAGGTGATAATATTAAAGAAAAATTGGGAAAATTTAATTTTTAGACACCAGCACGAGTGGAATGCACATTTTCTAGACAGCCACGTCCGTCATCAGCACTACTTGTATCTAATCTACTTAGGGTAGTGTTTTTTTTAGTTGTAAGCATCATCTATTTAACCAACCAAACCCAGATAAAGGAATACGAGAAAACTTGTATTCAATTATCAATCGTCAGTTGGTGAGAACGAATCTCTCTCCACTCGTGCTGGTGTCTAAAAATTAAATTTTCCCAATTTTTCTTTAATATTATCACCTAATTTGTAATTTAATTAATTCTTTCTTAGAGAAAGAATTAATAATTAAAATTTTCGTAATTAACTTATCACATCGTTATATTTCTCTCTTGTTATGCTTCTTGAAGTTTTATAAAGTGAAAACATATTAATTTTGCTCAGGTTTTTTGTCTTCCCCTTTTTCCAAATAAAATAATAAATAAATAAATAAATAAAATTCTTAATCGCCGCTGTTCAATGTTTCGACTCGGCTTGTTCCTTTGCTTGATTTTAAATTTTATGTGAAGCGTGATAATGTGAAAACGAAATGTTATGTTATTCTTATTTGATTTATTTATTAAAAAATCCAATGCAAATCTTAATACTGAGTATTATAGTGTGTAACGGGCGTTACTAATATCTGCAGCAGCGTACATTAAAGTATCAATAAAAAATAATAACTACAATAAGAAAATTGTTTTAATTATAATTATTAGGAATGGACTTATTCCACTTTCAAAAGAAATATTTGTGCGATAGCAATGTACAGCAAAACCATTTTTGTTTATTTTATGTCAAAATAGACCTCTATTGAAATTGTTTTTATAAAAATGGAAAGGAGGAGTCTATAGCTCATTAAAATTATCGATAACTCTGTTTTTTTTTTAAAAAGTGGACTTTTACCACTTAAAAAAACAGGTCAGTTATAACTTTTTGCACAACTTCTAACTTGACATGTCATGGTATATTTTATATTTAAATTTAATTTTTTAAACTTGTGGCTATGATGGTACGTAATACACACATTGCGTAAATTTCCAGAGTCTTCCCGCTAACGTGTTTAAATATAGGTTTTTTCAATAAGAGCGCTACAAAAGATGTTTTTTAAATAAAACAAAAACGGTTTTGGATATCAATGAAATTCTTTATTCCTGTAAAAGCACGTTCGATGCCATTATGTATGGAACCCGATTTCTTTTGCATGAACACCACGGGCACGCTTGCAGAAGTCCAGACGCTGAACCCAATTTTCGACGGATTTAAAGCATAAATCGTTCGATATTCGTACGAAGTTCATCAATTGTCGCTGGCTTGTTGGCATAGACCATAGACTTGACGTAGCCCTACAGGAAATAGTCTAACGGCGTCAAATCGCACGACCGAGGCGGCCAATCAACTGGACCATTTCCTGAGATAACACGTTCTCCAAATTTGGTTTAATTTCGGTAGTAAATCTGGCTCGTATATCTTTCCATCATGAAATGGCAAACCTTACTGAAGAGAAATGTCAAAAGAGCGACAAGAAATATGGCCTCGTCTGCTGTCCCTGTCGCTCTACTTTTGTAGAGTCCATGTTGAAGAACACTATTTATGAAGGTCAATAGGTCTATGGGCCCTTTAAGTTTTATTTTACTATTGTATCGGGTGTTTTGCGTAAATTGCAGGCATTTATTCTTCTTGTTATTGAGGATACCATTTTTTATTATATTTAAGAGACTGTATAAAAAGGTTCTCTCTTAGCTAAAACAATAACTATAAATATGTAAGATTATTAATTAGGTGAGGTAATTTGATGTATGTATATGGCCTTATATTTTTACTCGTTATAGATAGATACTTGAAAGTAAACAACAAGTAAAAAAATCAAGATTATTCCAATTATTTTTATTAGAGGTCCGTAAGTATTTAAAAACAATAATTTTTTAGGTTTTTGCTAATAAAGTCTGCTAATGGATTGTTGCCTGCTAACTACAAAAAAAATTTAAATTGTATTCAATACTTTGAAAAAACTGGAGCTGGATATTAAAAATAAAAATTTTAAATGCGTAAACCTCGTTCTTTTTAAGACATAATTTAGAGATAAAAACATTATTTTGTAGGTCTAGAATGGAGCTTTAAAACCATATATGAAGGAAGAAGTGCCAACCTCCAAAATTACTTTAAGGTACGAGATTGCCTATTTGAGGCTACATAGCGTCGCCCTTGATAAGCGAATCGTTCTCATATTAAGCTAAGGTGCTCCTCTGCTATGCATATATCAAATTTTAGATCAATCGCATTAGCACTTTTTAAATGGATGAATTGTTACCAAAATAATTTGATTCTGTCCCACTGTGCAATGGTCCATAACTTATTAAAGGTTCTTAAAGCCCCATATACACGAAATGTTTTTTAGATATGACTTTTTAATTGTGTGAGTCAAAAATAATTCTGTATGTCTGTCAAAATTTTTGTTTTACAGAAGACTATCAATATTTGGTCACAAAAGTTCATTTGCACTTACATCTGAGTTTTCACTATACAGATATCTAAGCCGTTCAGTTGCAAAATGACTTGATGCCGCCCTAAAATAATTTTGTGTGCGCTATAGATTTGCTAACGACTTATCCATTTTTAAGTTTTTGTACTCTATGTGTAAAGAAGTTGAGTTTAAATTAAATTATGATACACGATTTATATATGTATGTAGTTGTTGCCAAGTATACAAAATTACTTAAAAGCAAGGCGAATTCATACCAGGTGGAGTCGATAGCCCAGCTGATTGTTTTTTGCTCTCGTTGTTTTGCTAATGTCTTGTCAAAAAATACATTGTTTCATATCTGCTAATCTAATGTCAAAGTTGTTGTTTTGTTGTAGTTGTTGTCCTACTGCTCACACCTGGTATGAATTCGCCTTGCTTAAAAGCATATATGAAGTTTTGTCAGATGACTTTGCACATGTATTTTACAGAAGCAGTATTTTAGAAGGCACACACGACATGCATATACATATGTACGTGTTTTGCAGTAAGAAATTTGACATGTCGGATGTATAAAACATGTCGTGTATACATATTTATGTATCTTAATTATTTAAAGAAAATAATGTTATAGACTTTATAATTGTAAAAATAATTACGTTTTTTATGAATTTTTGCATATGACGTATTTCTAGATACATAGATCGACAACAACAACTAGATGATTAGCAATGTTCTTTGTTGTTTGTTTCTCTCATTCATTATTGTAAGAAAATAGACCATTAATGTTGTTGTTACAGATGAATTTCTTGTGTAGCTCTTTTCAGAGCTTATAAAGAATAAATTCATCTTTCGTAACACTAACCCCTTGTTCAACCTGTTTGTCCCGAACAGGCACAACAGGCATAGTTGGCTAGCCGCTCCATGTACACAACTTTCATTTTCGATGTTGAGTTTGTAGTTTGGGTATAATCTCTTCTTCCATTGTGGGTTAAAAAGTAGAACTAGTTCTCCCTCATTAAATCGCTTATAGTTCGCAGATCGATCATATCTGGCAATCATTTTATTAGTTGTGAGCTTAGTCCGCTTACGCACTAATTAATGGAGCTTCTGTAGTTGATTTGGTCTCTGGAGAGATATTTCGCGATCATCTTTACCCAATAAATGTTTAAACAATTTTTGGTCACTCTTGCACTTTTGGCCACTCTTAGTTCTTATATACTTGTACCCGTCAAACTTTTATGATGTGGTGTCGTCCCACTACCTTCGTGCCATATGGGCGTTTGTGATCGGATAATTTTTCTATGTTCTATGCCATTTTTAATGCAGATGAAGTATTTGGCTGGTTTCTTGTTTTTATATCGGATGCAAACTTTCTGTCTCATATATCGATACCATTGTTAATCATGAAATTCACACCATCCATAATATCAGCAACGAGAAATGCATGCCCTACGCTTAGCCTGCCGACAGATAATCTGGCAGCAATCATAAGAAGGAGCGGTATAGGATGAAACTACGTGGCAGAGTGCAAAAGGCTTATGAGACACTTCAAAATATCGCCATGATAGCAAATATTAAGCACGCACGAAGTTTGCGATTAATATCTGTAATAATATAATAATATCTATAATAAGTAGGGTTTTGAAATTATATACGAGCAACGTCCGTATTATGGTGAATAGCAGAACAAAAATCTGGCTAGTTTGAAAAAGTATGTTTTGTACCTCACATACAAGGTGAAAATTAGGTAAACTGTAGTGCTGAAATTTTGTACTCTGGCAATAACATGTGTTTTGGAGATCTAGATTGGCAATTGTTTTACTTACAAATGTTGTAAATATGTGAAACAAAAATTGTCGAAAAAGTTTTATTTATAATCACTATTTTTTTTAATTACTAAATTTAATTACTAAAGATTTACTCAGTTAGTGAATATAATTGGAAAAGATATCAGAGTCACTTACCTATGCATTGTACGAATCATTTTAATAATTTCAAGATAATTTCATTTCTCTGTAGTTGTGTTTAAATAAAATAACATTTTAAGATAATAATAATCTTGGTTTTTTTATAAAATAAGAAAATGTGGAAAAAGAAATTCATAGTAAAACTTCATAACGAATAAATCAAAATCAAGCGACATGACTTATTATAAATCATGATGAAGGGAATTTGTGATTGATTTCAAAAATGCTTTTATGATGATGTGACTGTTTCGTTTATTTCATATTCATCATTCTACGTTAAAAGAATGAATGTATAAAGTGAAGGTTAGTTTCTTTCTCTGCTCAACCTAAATAATTTAACGCAATTAATTTAACGGATTGCTGAACTTTAGTTGTTCAGGGACTTCAAAGAAAGAAATTAATTTTTTAAATTATAAAGTGCAGGTTTAGTTACACAGTGTCTATCTACAACTGGTATTAATCTTGACATAATATGTGAGAGAACGTCGCACTGTGGCACATATTTTGGAAAGGCGGCCAAAAATCATTTTTTTATGGTTACTGGTTTGAAAATTATATTACTCGTTTAAAAGTAGATACCAGTGTGCCGCGTGAAATGTTGTAAATATGTATATTTTAACTATATCACAGGGGGATCCAAATTGGACTTACTCAATATTTTGCTAAAAATTTAAAATTTCTTAGTAAATTTAAATTTTTAAATAAATATACCTTTTTTGGTTTAAAATTTTTAATGCAAAATAAATTTTTGTATCTTGTTGAGATTATTGTCCTCAAGCGGGATGCAACAGTGGAATTCTCCAATTTTGTAATTTCCTTTTTATAAATATTGAAACTCCGATGGCAGTCGGCCACACATGCATATCCCTTCGCTTTGTTGAAGAGCTTCCTGCATTCTGAACGTTATTGCTTGGGTACTAGAGACCACCATTATTGAAAATTCTTAGACGCCTATCATTCCATACCGGATGTATAGAAAGTATCTCTTAATGTTCTAGATACCAAGAATGTAAAGTCATTCATCATCTATGTGCTGACCAATCTTTCATTAGAAGGAGGTGGTAAAGCTTTTGAATTTCCCCCTAATTTCTCTGTTCCTAGTCATCCCAATGGATTTATATATATCAGCTGTACGTTGTATCGTAAATAGTATAATTAGTTTATAAAAAACTCGTTCATTTGATTGATTCAATAGATTACACTAAATAAACTAGTTCAAATTTGTATGTTTTACAATTGCCCATAGCCACCTCTAACTGACTAGACAGCGCGCAAGACGTAAGTAATTATTAAATTCCAATAATAAATTTAAACGCAAAATAGAGGAAAGATCGCTAGATAAAGCAGAAAGTAGCTAAAATGTCCTCACTCTTACACATAAAAAAACAACAATAGCTTATTTGCACCCAACTTCACTACCTAACACTCTGTCAAAATTGGATTTTCCAATTACTAAGCGTTGACGAGCTATTAAGGTTTGTTCATATATTTTGTATGTACATGAGGATTTTCCATAGATAGTTTGCGATGAACGTTCTTTTTTAGGTTTGGTTGTAAACTGGTGTACAGACACATTGAAATCGATTACTCTCAAATTTATTTATTCTTTAAAATAAATTTTAAAACAATAAAAAATTATGAATCGGTTATTTATTACACAAAACTGAAGCTGTTTAATTTCCCCTATGAAATCATAGGTTTTAAGTTTCAAGTTTCTTCCTATAACTTTCACAAGATAAGGCCAAATTCGTCAAAAACGCGACTACTAGGGAACACCCTTTCATTTTCATTTTTATTGATTTTAGTTTTGTTACTTGTTGTTACAGTAGACATTGTACATAAAACATATTATGTGTAAATTAAAAGTTTCTGTCTATTACGGGTTAGATATAAGGTCGTAATCGTAAAAGCAAGCAGCCATCGAGTTTTTATGTCTGTTTTAGCGGACTAATTTTTACATACTCTGTGTATGTAGGGTTATATATATGTATATATATATATGTAAATTCGCAACACCCTTCAATTTTTTTTATGTTTGTCTTTATGTCACACATAATTTACATATTTTGTTTAAATTTGAAATTTGTCTATTACGGTTAAAAAATAACGATGTTCACTTTTAATCACTTTCAAAAATATTTTGTTTTATATACTTTCTGGGATTTTTTGTTTGTTTTTGATCGTTCTGCAATAACATATTTTTTCTGCGTTACAACTTTCAAAATTAGGGAAATATTTATAACAACAACACATCGGAAAAAACAGTTCTTAAAATTGTTTATTTTTTTTTTGTAATTGTAATTGTTGCAAAAAATGATGCGTTGGGCGGCAAGTGGCTTTCGGGCCTTGACTTTGACATGCCTGCTCTAAATGTATTTGAAGTTTTTAAAACAACTTAAAAGAGGTTAAATTTCACCCAAAAATGTATTGTTTACCCGCCACTTCGTAGGCGTCCTGAGAATATTTTGCTCGATTTTGCTTTGAAAGTATTCCACACCAATTGTAAGACGCTTATTTTTAGTGCTTCAGTTATGGTTTAAGCACTCACTTTATATAAAGGTACCCATCCCTGTATAAAATTGTAAAATTTATAAAAAAATTCTAAAATTCTAAAAATTATTGTAAAGATCTGTAAAATTTGTTTAAAATATTTTAATAACGTTTTAATTCCACAAAGTAAAAATACAAATCAAATACAAATTTTATTTAATTGGCGCTTAATGTTACGCAATAGTATTTAAAATATCCCAGTTTTAAACCCGAATTTGCGTTTTTCATTGCTTTTTTTTCTTTCTCTTGGAAATGAGAAATTTTTGCGGAAAAAAGCATCCTATATTGGAATCAGGATGTTTGGTACCTTCTCACAAAATCCAGTAGTTTTTACTTGATGCGGACACAAATGAAAAGCGGACAGGCAGACGGAAATGAGTTACTATTTTATTATATGTATAGATTTTGAAATCAAAAACAACACTTAAAAGCACAGCGTTGGAATAAATTGCATTCATTAGCTTTTGCGTACGAGGCATGGTTAGAATGTTTTTATAAAATATATTTAAGGAGCATTGAGAATGTAAAAAGAAGTAGGTTTATGACAATGTTAGGTTTTCTAAAACAACTGGACAATTTTAGGAAAATCGGTTGTTTATTTTTTTTTAACAATCGGTTTTTTTAACAATCGGTTGGCCGAGAAAACTTTATATTCGCAAGTTTTGTCATTTTTCGAATTTTTCAGTTTTCAAATCAAAAAATTGTTTCTCTCGAAAAAAAGATAGAGCGATAAAGGCCTATTTTAGGGACCTTTGCTAAGGGGTTAAGAAGAAAAAGGATAAAAAAACGTTTACTATTTTATTTATATAACTACTTATTGACCCCTCGTTGTATAAAAACATAATTTTAGTAATCAAAGAAAATAATATTTATTCAAATTTATTTGGGAATTCTTGGCTTCAACTACACAACAAACCATTTGGGGCATTAGAAGTAAAATGTTAAATTAATAAAGTTTAGTAAAGCAATTAGCAGCAACTTAAATCAATTATGGTGATTTCTTATGCTAAATAATTTAAATGGTTAAGCAAATAATAAATTGCTTTTTTTTATTTTAGGTAAACCACATAAAAAATAATAATGTCCGCTAGGGCCGTTGCAAGTTAAATATGTGGACAATTTTGTATCTTACATTGTAAAGCATACCGTTGAATGTTTGAATTGGCCTTAAATTATCTCAAAAAAAAAAGGTTGGCATTATTTTTCTATAAAATCACAACCATTTGTCTGGGTAACCTATCTGAAATCAACGAAAATAAAATAATATTTAAAAATTTTCTTTGAATGAGAGTTTGTCGTTATTAAAAAAACGATCAATTTCACTGCTAAAAACAAAAGACGGTAATTGAATAAACTATTTTCCTTTCAATTGGTTAACGAATGTTTATTCACTGCACAAATTACAATTCCAATCAATATAGTAAACTTACGAATATTATAATAACTTACAATTTTGTGTGTATTTATCAAGAACTTTACAATTAATGAAAATTTATAGACAAAGTTTGCAGAACTAAAAGAACGAATTTAAATCGATTTCAATAAATAAAATTAAATACAAAGTACAATTATATCCCAAGAATCATTGTAATAAAGAACAAATAACAAGAAAAAAAAAGCTACACTTACTTCATTATGAATAATGGTGACCAATTTATTAACAATTGTTTGCTTCACTCATGTGCGGTGAAAAAGAAAGAAGAGTTGTGATCAGTTTGAAAAGCAAACATTCATGAAGATGAAAAATGTGTGTGTGAAACTCATTTGAAAACACAAAAGCAAAACAAAAATTCTTTCCTGGACAACAAAGAAAACAAAAAAAATCAACAGTTACTTCATGAATATTGAAAATGAAAGAAGTGAGAATTCGTATGCGATTCTAAGTTCTGTTTAAACATTTCTGTCAGACATCTTATAGATGTCGCACAATTTTGTTGCCTGGGTAACAACTTATCTTTCTAAAAGATTTGTATTAATAATTTCACGTCAAAAAATATATCAATATGTTAGATACCCTGCAGACAAAATAACAAATATGTGGGTAATTTTTCCATGTATCGATCTATCGATTTGACCATTAGGTTGTCATTTGTAAATAGTTGAGATACAAGTTATTGTAAACTAGTGCGCTTGTTAGCTTTTTATTTATATCTATTTTATTTATTTATTATAGTATCACTAATATCTCTTAATCTTCGCAGTAACAAAGCTCTTTTTGTACGTATTGACCCAAAACCCACCCGGGGGAATTGTTTAGATATTGCAAATATTTCAAATAAAGATTTTGCATTTACAACAAAATTTCATAAATTTACGACATAGAAAATTTATAAAAGAAACCTACCACTCCATGCGACATCAGTTTTGGACCAGGTATCTTGTTTATAGTTTTACAATTTTTTCTATATTATTTTCTTCCAATTAAACAATTTATTTTTCGATTAATTTGATTGAACAAAAATTAAATTATTCACTTGAAAAGCGGTGGAGTCGATGTTTTACAATTTTTCATATTTTTGTTCTTTTTTTTGTTATTGCGAATCGCTCTTTTACTAAAGTCTCGTTACAAAAAGCATTATGAATGTCGCAAAACGTAACTAGGCATACATTTAGCTGCAGGCTAGTTAGTTGGTTTAAATATGTGTATTGAAGATAAAATAAAAATATGAAAAACATACATATGTATGTATGTACATACATAATTTAGGAATATTTTCCTTATTTTTATTCCTTATTTCTTATATTAGAAGAACATATTGAAAAACACAACGTTAAGTATAATTCAAAAGATTCATAACATTTATTACGGTGTCCATAATCAATGAAGTCATGTTCGATTCATGTTCATGGTATTTACGAAAAAATATATGTATGAAAAGGGCAGAACAATATTTTCTTTCCTCAAAGTTCTTTTTGACATTTACTAATCTGTGTGATTGTTCGATTGCCTTGTGTAGTATGAAAATCAAATTTTCACCTAAAAACTAGCAAAAATTAAAATTTTACCAAAAATTGTTATCTATATATATGTATGTATAAAACAGGATGTGTGTATTTATGTAACGTATGCACTCCAAAACGGCTAGGCCGATTTTGATGTAATTTTCAGGGAATCTTCAGAATATTCATGCGGGTGACACTGTGAAGTCTGATTTTTGATTTTCGGTCTGAGGGCGGAGGGGCGTGGCAAAATCCATATTGCACCATCAATGACATATACATATATTGTTTTTTTTTTTTTTTTGAAAGCCGTTCTCACGTTTTTTCAAAACCAGATATCAAACTCTTAAATCGGTTATGTAGTTCCGAAGATATTTAAAAAATAACTATGTTAATAATGATCCAATATCAAAATTTTAAGACTTTCGAAATATTGCATTCAAAAATCCTAGTTTTCGGTTTATTTACAAAATATTTACATCATTCGATAACACAAGATATTCCGCGATTACTAAGGTGCAACATTGTACAATAAGTTAAAAATAATATTATATTATCAATCGATGATAAACAACTTTGTGTACTCCTGCATTTAAGATACCTACATTTTATGCACATTTTTGAGTTTTTTTCAAACACTGATAAAAAATAACGATACATTCAAACAAACTTTGCTTTCAATTGCTCACTGCCTGCATTTGATTTGTTTTGCGTTAATTGTTGCTTTGTGTTCATTGGTGCGCTTTGCTGCCCCTTCTAAATAAAATAATATAAACACTTGGAAGAAAAAGTATGGCCATGCTTAAACACGAAAACGCACGTGTTACTCTTAAAATTTACTTGTGTTTTCACTTGCAGCTAAGAGAACAACATGTACACATACATACATATTTGTTTCTTGGTGTTAGTAAGAACTTTATAGACGAATTACTCCTAAAGTACTGAACCGATTTAAATAAATGCACATCTGTGAAGAAAAAGCTTTAAAACCATATAAGTCTTTCCAAAATCGGTGCAGTATTACGAACGTAAAAGGGATTACAAAAAACGGGTTTGCCTATTAATTATATAGATAAGTGAAATCAATTTTGTAAATAACAAGTGTTTTGCAATTTGCAACTGTCAAATGCAAATGAATATTCAAGCCGTTGTCGACAAGGTATTCCCAAGTCTAAAAACCTCCAACACAAATCCGGATTGGCTGTGCGAGCGAGCAATTTTGGCACCAAAAAATTGTGATGTCGACAAGCTCAAGGAGCAAATTAATCAAATACAAATCGATCGACACAGTAACGGATGAAGAACAAACCGTCAATTATCCCACTGAATTTTTGAATTCATTGGAACCACCCGGAATGCCACCGCATGTACTAACATTAAAGGTTGGAGCACCGGTAATTCTTATTTGCAACTTAAACGACCAAAGTTATGCAACGGAACCAGATTGACCATCAAAAATTGTTCACCAAATTTAATCGAGGCATCAACAATGATGATTTCCAACAATTTACCAATTCAAGCGGCGCCAATTCCCTTTGCGTCTTGCCTTTGCTATTACCATCAACAAAGCACAAGGCCAATCATTGACTATTGCCGTTTTTCACACGGCCAGTTGTATGTGGCTTGCTCCCTTATTATTTGCCTTAAATACATATCTACACCATATGTAAGTTATTCTGTAAAAAAAAACTTTATAATAAGTATTTTATTTAAAGGCGGTAAATTTCGTTAAAAGCTCAATTTAAATCGAGTGGTAATACAACACTAAGGTCAGCAACGCGGACCGGGTCAGTTAGTTTTGTTATAAAATCAAAATTTGATTAAAAACCGAAAATTGAGGAAGAAAAATTAAAAACTATCAATAATTTACAAGTTCGCTTCAAGATCCAAGTTTGGCCAAAAAGTCAGTAATAAAATCGTCTTACTCAGCCACTCTTACACGCTTCACCACATGTGGTTGTCATTCTGTTTGTAATTTCTACACTCAAAATATTATGTAAGTTAAATTATCTGAAAATACTATTTTAACTAACATAAAATTTAACTACATATTCCGTAAAAGAGAATGATATTTCCGCTGATTTTTTTTTTTTAACTGAAATAATTTTAAATTCCGTAAAAATAAACGTTTCTTCCATTGTTTTTTTGTTTTTTTTTTAACTGCAAAAATTTAAACTACCAATTTCGTAAAAATAAACGATATTTCCTTTATTTTTACAATATTTTATTTTAGATAAAAATAAATTATAAGTTTTTTAATCTTAAAGCTATAATCTCTTACTTTTATTTATAATTTATATGATGTAATTATGTATGTATATTTTATAACTTAAATATATTTTTACCAGTTTTCATCATTCATCATCAATCAAAGAACTAAAAACTGAAATTATAAAAAAATATGTAGAATAAATAATTAAAAACTAACGAATTGTAAACGTCATACCTTTCTCTTGAAATACCGAACCGAATTGTAAGAATTTTTAAGAGTTTTTCTAAGTAAATCTAAATGGAATAATTAAGAAAGTATAAATTTAAAATACAATGATGCTAGCTATATGCTAGATATAACCGGAAGCATAAGGAACCATATTTACCATGATTTAGAACTAGTGTCAAGAATGATAGAAACAAACTTATGCCATGCTTTCCCATTAGTTGACGTAGTTTGTCCAGCGTAAGGGTTGGCAAGTCTCAACATATTTCTTCATATAATTTCATGCAAATAAATGTACGTAATATTAAAAAATTGGCAATCCAGCTATTAAAATCACTATTGGATTGGAAGTTTGGCGTAATCTTGTTTCTTGGCATAGCTATTATCCTGTGGTACGTAAATTACTTACCAGATAATATGTGACTGTGGTCGGAAGCTTTCAAACGTTTAACATTTTCTTTTACACGTATTTTATCTAATTTTTTCAATCTAACATACATATGTATGCTTGACAGTCCGTCAGATCGTCACACAGTCCGTCAGACAGTCACTCAGTCCATGAAATAGTCAGACCGTCAGATAGTCAGACCGTCAAATATTCAGACCGTCACATAGTGAGTTAGACCGTCAGATAGTGAGTCAGACCTGTCAGACAGTCAGATTCTCAGACGGTCAGATCGCCAGACAGTCCCACCATCAGATCCACAGGCAGTCATACAGTCAGATCGTCGGACAGTCAGAGCGTCAGACAGTGAGTCAGTTTTTTAAATAGTAAGATCGTCAAACAATCAGTCAGACCGTCAGATAGTGAGTCAACCGTCAAACAGTCAGACCGTTAGTCAGTCAGACAGTGAATCAGTCAGTCAAGCAGTCAGTCACACAGTTACTTACTCTATCTATCTATAGAAACCAGCAGACCTATCTATGTATAAAAACCAACGTCAATTGACGATGATGCGAGTTTAGCTATTTTTCTTCAACCAAAACGAGCAGACATATGTATAGAAACCAATGTTAGGTGACGCGGTTACGGTTGTGATAATGGTGATAATTTTTCTTCAAAAAATTTTCACTTCATAATGGTGACCACGGTTTTTGAGTTCAATAATGTTTCTTCAACCAAAAAGCGCTCAACGTGCCTAAACAAGTTTTCACTTTAATAATGGTGACGACGGTTTTTGAATTCAATGATGTTTCTTCAACAAAAAAGTGCTCAACGTGCTTAAAGAAGTTTTCACTTCACAAATAATTTTTCAAAAGCTTCGTCGTAGATAATTCTGGTGATTTTTCGTTTAACTCATTCATTAACAGCAACGCCCTGCTTAGTCCTACTGGCAGCTTTTTACAACTTCTGAAACAATAGAAAGCAATTATATGATATTAATTTTTCATATTCTGGCAAAATTATTTCTTTTGCTGCATATTTATGGACTTTTCCAAATTTAATTTCATCTCTAATTCAGAGGTAAACAAACATTCCAGATAATTGTACTAGTTAGCAACATTCTGCTAACGACGTTCTCAAAACTTTCAAAAACTAAATTTTTTTAACTTTTGTTTCCTTTAAGCAAAAAAAAAAAAAAAAGAAAACGAAAACATGAAAATATTAAATTTTCTTACTTGAAAATAAAAAGCAAATAAAGAGGTTCAAAATTTAAACAAGATTTAAGTTTTGCAATTCTAAAATTTAACAATTTAATAGTTGACACTTAAGGGTTGACAAAATAGAGCATTAAACAACATAACAACGTGTTTTAACTGTTGGACACTATTTCAAATATAGCTTAAGTTTAGCTACACTTTGTAAAGGCTACACTTTGTAACTCGTTTTCGCCTACAACCATTATTGTTTTTTAACATTTATTATTTATTTCTTTTATTTGTTCTATTATCATTTGTTAACTTCAATATTGTTTCTTAAGTTAAGAATTAATTATAACGTAATTTAAATTAACGGTCGGGTAATTCAGCGCCACCTATAAGTCAGCAACAAACAAACCATCAAAACAGTCAGCTGTTAAAACAGATGTAACATCACAGCTGAGATGGTTGTCAACCGATGTCAACAAACGATCGGTCATGTAGGTGTGTGTGAGAATGTGTGTGCACAAGCATGGGTATAAAAGGGCGAACATTTTTAAAAACAGGCAGATAGCAAGCAGCTCGCCTGCAGGTAAGAAGTCTCTTGGAGGAATTTTATATTCCGCAACAACTTCTTATCTGCAGGACAATTGCAATTGGTGGAAGTACCAACACCACAGAAGTTTATCTACCGGTGTTGGCTCGACCGTGTGACTAGTGCTGGTGTGGAATTTTATATTCCGGCCATACTCTTGGACACGGCCTAGAACTCCCTACAATTGCTGCCACTGCTAAGTACAGTGTTATTTTTACCGTCGTTGCCACCTGTACCGCCGCTGCCGCCTGTACCGCCACTGCAGCCTGTACCGCTGCCAGGTACAGCTACTGCCGCCTGTACCGCTACCAGGTACCGCCGCTGCCAGGTACCGCCACTGCCGCCTGTACCGCTGCCAGGTACCGCCGATGCCCACGCAGCCCTGTACATTTGCAAGTTACCGCAACTGTACCGTGGCCGTCGCAGCCCTGTACCACTCCCAGGTACCGCTGCCAGTTGTCGTCGCAGCCCTATACCACTGCCATGTACCGCTGCTCGTTGTCATCACAGCCCTGTACCATTGCCAGGTATCGCTGCCAGTTTCCGCCGTAGTCTTGTACAGCTAGTGCTGCCAGTTGCAGCCCCGTAACGCTGCCAGAGCAGCCCGTACACGGCGCCGCTGCCAAGAGCCACGCCGTCTGGTCCGCCGCTGGTTTTCGCCATTGCCGCATTGTACAGCTAGCGTCTTGTACAGCTAGTGTTGCCAGAGCAGCCCGTACACGGTGCCGCTGCCAAGAGCCACGCCGTCTGGACCGCCGCTGGCCTTCGCCATTGCCGCATTGTGCCGCTGCTACGTTCCTCCGTCGTATGGAATCGACGTTGCCAAGAGCAGCCGCCGCCTGGTCCGCCGCTGGCCATCACCACTGCTGCCGTCGTCTTGTACAGCTAGTGCTTCCAGTTGCAGCCCCGTAACGCTGCCAGAGCAGCCCGTACACGGCTCCGCTGCCAAGAGCCACGCCGTCTGGTCCGCCGCTGGCCTTCGCCATTGCCGCATTGTGCTGCTGCTAAGTGCCTCCGTCGTTTGGAATCGACGTTGCCAAGAGCAGCCGCCGCCTGGTCCGCCGCTGGCCACTGCCGCCGTCGTCTTGTACAGTTAGTGCTGCCAGTTGCAGCCCCGTAACGCTGCCAGAGCAGCCCGTACCCGGCACCGCTACGCCGTCTGGTCCCGCTGTACTTCGCCATTGCCGCATTGTACCACTGCCGCCGCTGCTAAGTGCCTCCGTCGTTTGGAATCAACGTAGCCAAGAGCAGCCGCCGCCTGGTCCGCCGCTGGCCATCGCCACTGCCGCATCATACTGCTGAATACTGCACTGTCTGGAAATCGCCGCTGCCAAGAATCGCCGCCGCCTGGTGCGCCGCTGGCCTTCGCCATTGCTACGTTGTACCACTGCCGCCGCTGCCAAGTGCCGCCGTCGTTTGGAACCGACGCTGCCAAGAGCCGCCTGGTCCGCCGCTGGCCACCGCCACTGCCGCATTGTACCACTGCCACCGTCGTCTTGTAGAGCCACAGACAGCAGCCACACTGCCTGGTACGTACACTGGTCACTGCCGCTCTATACCACCACTAAGTGCCGTTGCCTATTACCAACGCCACCAATTACCGCAACTGCCGCATGCCATCGCCCTTGTACCACATTTATGGGCGCTGCTGCACACATTCAACACTACAGCCTATCGAAGACCGCTAACCTGAATTACCACGATATTTGATCGTCGACCGCAACTTGTCCTACGTTGTAGCATTGAAATTTAAAAGAGAATAAAACCGAACGTAAGATTTATAACGTTTAAGAAACCAGAGCGGTTTCATTTCTACATCCAACAGGAGGTAGGTAACAAAACATAATATAAACGACCCTGGACTCCGCTGCAGCTATCCTAGCAACCAGCGGAAAACGTGTCGTTACAACTTTTTCGATCGTAAAAGTGCTCTACCTTTATGTCTTCGATAATTGTCATAATTACCGCATTTGGAGTTCAGATAACCCAAATAAATAATATCGATTAAAAAAAGTTATTTCTAGCTAAATTGGATTATATTTATGTATGTGGGCATGTGCTTCAGACAAAACCTTTGTTAGTTATAGCGTAGACAGACGACAGAGTACATGTGCATTAACAGTCTTAATTCAAATTAACTTGTGAATTTATACTGAATTTAGCTATTTCAACAACATCAACATAGTCTTCGCCATACATAAGACATGCCATCTGATCCGAATATGTTAAATTTTTATTCGTCGGCAAAGATAACCGAATTCCAAAATTCTGAATCCTTAGTAGAATGTTCTTTGGCGAAATTTAATCTGCAAAGTCTGTTTTTCGGGTTACTAAAAGGTTTCTTACGTGCGACTCGGCCATGAAAATCATGTTGGCGCAATACACGGTGACAGTTTTGATGCAACATTGCTTTCCCAGGCCAGCTTCAACTTCGGTAGTCAGTTTTGGAGCTGAAACCTTTGGATTCGCCTTTATTTTTCTTATAATATTTCGCTCGTCGTGTTCAGTGAAAATTTTATTTGGTGCATTTCTGCCTTTGTTATGGACCCTATTTTCATGAATAAAGAGCTCGATGATTTTTTGCACTGTGGAAGTATTTATGTTAACTATTTCTGCTATTTTTCGCTGTGAGTGACCGTTTTTGAAAAGGTTTAAGACCAATTCCCGTTGTTTTATCGTTGTGCGCGGACCCATTTGAATTTTTTAAAACTGACACTTCAAGTAAAAAATTTAGACTGAATATTCAACGCCAGACATTGCCAAAAAAAGAATACAGAAAAATTATAAAATAATAACCCTCCATTGGGGTACCGTTACAGTCACAAATGACTGCATAATTTAAGCTGTGAGATGGAAAAATGGGGTGTTTTTTGTTTTAGTACCTTTTAAATGCAGATTTTTGAAGTGAATGATTTTTGATTATTTATCCTGAATATTTTCTCTTTCAAATTGTGCTTTTTTTAATGTATTGCTAGTTTCGTTTTTATAGAGATTTTAAATGAAAAAATTCACTGCATAAAATAAGCTGTGAGCCACTGTATGTATGTATATGTAAATGCTAAATAAATTTGCTTGACAAACAATGCAAAATGCACATAACTGTCGTCTGTCAGGCTAAAATTTTAATTCACATTAGTGAGCTTTTAATGCACAGTAACTCTGTCGTCTGCCTTCTTCATGAAATATTTCCTGGTCGTATACTCTTTAGTTACGAAAATCAGAATTGGGTCCCAGATCGTATGGTTTAATGCTGTTAAATTTATTTTTATGGGATTGTTTAAAGTTTGGACTTTTTGCCAACAAGCACGCATGCATTGTGATGAAGAGTAACGTGCATCAACGAAATTAAGCCACACTTATTGTTCGTGGTCGTAGAGACACATTTCCCATTGTGCTATTTCCTATCTTATCATTCAATACAAGATTAATAATCTTTAAGAAATAAATGTTTTATATGTTTAATTTAAATCTTCTATGAATTTTGGGTCACCCCTCTCCATAAATTAACTATAAATAAAATACTCATAACTTATTTGCACAAATTATCTTACTGCATGTATCGCATTTAACAACATATTGCATATTGCTTGTATTTTTATCCTTTTCCTGTTTAAGAAGTTACTTCTCTTTTCAATTGTAACTTCTTGTTATTATTAGATTAAGTGTGTGATTATAAAGACCTTGTTTTCATAAATACACCCAATTCTGTTTTTATATGGTAGATTGGTTCCAGAAAAAAAAACATTTAAAAAAACATAAAAAAAAGACATTGATCATATGCAAAAAGAGGTGATTGGTTCCTTATCTCTGAAACTTATTAAAATTGATGGAATATTACTATAATGTACATTTGCATTAGTGTAATTATTAAAAAAAAATATATGCACTCGATGCTTAAAAGTAATCACCCCTATTCTATTTGGCGTCGTCGACATCGTCGTCGCTTTTGGAGTGTAATCACTTTGTATCGACGTAGTCATCAATTATACTATAATTTGGTATTTCCTAACAATATTATGATGAAGTCGCGGGTTATCGACAATTTGAGTCAAGTAAAATTCACATATATATCGTCGCGTTTATTCTTAAACCACGTAAGCGCCAAGAAATCGTTGTTCAAAAAACGAAAAAAACTTAATAACTTCTTTAATACGGATTTCAAAACAATTTTTTTTTTGCAAACTGACAGTGCAATTCTCTGAAGGGTGTAAAAACTTTTTTTAAAAAAAAATTGTTACTTACAATTAACTGTAGCCAAATCTTTCGCTTACGTGGTTTTGGCACAAACAGCAAAATGCAAATTTCTATGTGTAAATTAACGTTTATTTTATATTTATTAAAAAAAAAACTTTTTACTTTACCAAAAATGCTTCAATTGGTCTGAAACTTTTCGAATTTTTTTAATCTCAAATACAAAAATTTTCTGGTTGAGACTTTAACATTTCCAACTTGAAATATAAAAACCATAATATTCTGCATGCGAATGTCATTTGTATGGCGCTTACGAGGTTTTGAAAATGAATTTAATTATTTTTCATACAAACTTGTTAAGACGAGAATGTCTTCTGATGGCAACTGTTATTTTCTAACATAAAAACCTAAAAAGCCAATTTCGAAAAAATTACGCTCACGTGGTTTAAGAAGAAACGCGACGATATGTATCTATTATTTTATTTTTTTATTACAATTTTTATTGAAATTTATGGTGGAGTATCCATAGTATTTATGAAGCCTTTCTTTAGTTTCTCTAAACATACGTTTTGAAAGGTCGTGTTTTATTTGACACTGTGTCAAAAATGCGTCTAAATATGATATCGAGTGGAAAACCCTATTGGCCTACTAATCGACAAAAAATACCTGACTTTATTGATTAAGGGTATTCCGAGAAAAATTATTGAAGTTTAAGCGTGTTTTGAATTATCCTCAGAAAAATGTCGTGTCACCAAGAACTGGCACAAGCATACATTTTTTGAAATATAAAAAATATCTCAGTACTCATTGTACAGAGCAGTCTTATTGATTTTGATCAAAATCTTAAATCAGCTACAACAGTAACTCCACAGCTAATTAGATTAAATCAAATTTATTATGTAGACTTCGAGAGGATCTTGGCTTAAAAAATAAAAATTCTTAGAGATTAGCACACAGATCTCCCCAACTTAAAAGCAGACTTAAAGAATGCACACAGCTAAGAGAGATACTGGAATCTCGAAGAACAGGATCCCTGAAAAACTATTTAGAAGACTCTGGCCCAACTTCTGAATTAGATTATTCATTATGGCGTTCGTTTAGAAACCTTAAAAGGCCAAAAGGTTGTACATAAGGCTCCTCTGCGAACTTCGTCTGGGGGCTGGGCAAGAATTAATATCGAAGAAGGCTAACTATTTGTTGGATATTTGAAAAAGGTTTTTATTCCAACTGTCGAAGACTTAAAATTTGAATTTTGTGATATTGAAATTGTGATATTGAAAATTGATTTAGATAAAACCAGTAAAAATATGTTTTTGAGTTGCCTCGTATAGCTCGCAAAATTATTCTTTTTATTTTCAACGCCATTTTACGCTTTGATTACTTTCCTCCAGATTGGAAGGTTTCGTTAATAACTACGATTCCTAAGCTGACAAATTACCACACAAAAGTAGATTTATACAAACCTTTGAAAAAAGAAAATATAGCTCTGCGCTTTTATCGACGCTTCTCAAGTATTCGACAAAGTTTATAACTTAAAATTTATTTTGCCCGTAAACACGAAAATTCGTTATGAAACAAGGAAATTTTTAAGCTCACTTGAGGCAATTGAGGCCGGAGTTCCCCAGGATGATATATTGGGGCCCATGTTATACTTGTTTTATACTTCAGACATGCCAACAAGTAACTGAGTCCACACATCGACATTTCCTGGAGATACAGCTATTTTAAGTCCGAAGTAACATCACGAAGTAGAATCAAGAAATGGGGAATAAAGTTGAATGAACAAAAATGTACTGCATAACTTTCACACTGCGTAGGGAATCGTGTTCCCCTATTCGCATAAATAACCAAACGATACCTCAGCTTTCAGACGTGAAATATCTCGGCATAGATCTTGACCGACGCCTTACTTGGAAACGCCACATAGCAACAAAGTTAACACAAATGAAGCTAAAAGCAGTCCAACTAAACTGTCTTATTGGCAGAAATTCTACTCTCGCTTTAGATTGCAAACTTTTATTGTACAATTCAATTCTACAACCAAATTGGTGTTATGGAATTTAATTATGGGGCACTGCCTCAGCAAGTAATGTAGCAAAAATAAAAAGGCGGCCAAATATGATTCTACGTTCGATTACAGTTGCTCCTTTGTATATAGAAAACTCGAACATTCACAAAGATCTAAACGTGCCATCAGTTAAGCAGATATTGCGAAATATGTAGTAACGTATTTGAAGAAGCTTGAAACACATCCAAATGCGCTGGCCCGCAACATACTAAATTAATGTGGTCACATTCGTTTAACAAGGAGGGATAGTGCTTCTCTCGTCCGAACATTAGAGAGGTGAACTGCAAATGCAGCCGTGAAACATACATTTTTTTGTCTAGCTCTGGCTCGACTTAACAAGTATAGTTATTTAAATTTTAGACTTAAGGTTTGAGTAATTATTGTTAGTTTAAATTTATTGAAGATACAATAAATAAAATATGAAAAAAATTTGCACAGAAGTTCACTTATATCCATTTTTGTTAAAATTAACGAAGTTGTCTGCTTTCAGTTGCTGTCTAGCTGTGCCTATAGTTTTTATTAGACAGTAAGAGAACACGGTGTGCGGGAGCAGTGGTATATTATAAGTTACTACGTTGGAAATACAAAAATTTAAAACATTATCAAACTGCCCTCATATATATTTTAAGTAATTCATTAGAATTTTGTTGCCTCTGCCTCTTATATATATATATATATATATATATATATATTTACAATTTATAATAGCAATCTTAAATGAATTCATGTCCAATTTAATTTACTTAGCAAAATATTTTAATAAATCTTAAATCTTAAGGTGTTTTTTGCATGGTTTTTGCCAAGAGTTTATTGACGTCGTCTGCTAACGTTTAAAATCCATAACTATAAACTTATAAATACTCATAATACATGAGGAGTTCCATAACAAAACCCAATAATTCCACCATAACTATTTTTTAATAAAAAAAATATGTGATTTCTCGCCAAACGTGGCGATTTTCAATTTTTTCTGGCGATCAAATTTTGACTAGTTCGCGATATTGTTGGAGATTTTTCATTGACTTTTGCCTAACATTAACACTTTTGACTTTTGCCTAACATTCGACATGAAAATGGCTGTATAAAAGTATACAGTCGTCAGATACACATTTTTTAAAGTATGGACAAAATGTTTCAGAAACAAAATGTTTCAGAAACAAAAGTGTGGAACGGGACTAAATAAAAGTTGATAAAATGATATACATATGTGTTAAATTACAATTTCTACTACAGTGGAACACATTTTCACCTAAGTGGCTGTTTTAATCGTCAAAACTGCCGCATTTGAGGCTTGAGAACACGCATTTGATTGCCGCACGACAAATGCATTTGTAAATGTGTCAGTATTTGTTACTGATATTGGGCTGAAGGCATCATTTTTTTAAAAAAAGTCTGGTTAAGCAGTGACTGTTTCTGGTGCTCGATATTGATTAAAATTCAATTCAATTGTTAAAGAGCTTGATGTATTGTTTAAACAATGATTCTACACTCCACACAGCTTGTACAGCAATTCAATTACGGCATGAGACGTTTTCTGCCCTATACTCTTTCTAGATTTGTGATTTAATTGGATTTCTTTTATTGGCTTAATGAATCAAGCCAAAGGTTCCTGACAACATGCCAACAATGTTGAGAAAATTGAAAGCTCCATTAACTAATTGAAGCCACATTATTGCATTGATGCAACTAAGAAAAACAAATTATTAGTTTTTATAAAATACTTTAAATACTTTTTATCGGCCGATAGTTTAGTCGGGTTGGCCGCGAGATTAGTTCGAATAAAATGAGGAAACCCATTTAACTTTATTATCAGAGGATACTGAATGCCTGTAGTATGCTCATATGTATTTCTCTCCATACTCATAAAGAAGCCGACCAACAATCGGCCGATAAGAAGTCTGCAGTCTGCCGGTCCCTAAGAAAAGCAGCTTTACATATCCAATGAGTGAGTTTACAATTTCAAAATATATGTATGTATATTGCAAAATCTGCATGGGATAGATATCTTTGGAAACAGTATTTTTATTGACAATAATACTTTCTTTAAAAAAGAATTGCAAAATGGCGTAAAAATAAATCTGACAACCCTGTTGGTCTCAAGTAGAAAGACCCTAACTCAAATAATTGTAACTTTACAGGAGAAGGTAAAAACGTAATAAAAACTGTCATATTCACAATATAATTTTGTAAAAAATTAAAGAGTGTAGCGCAAAATATAAAATATTTAAAGTATTTTGGCGTATAATGCTTCATCTTTTGATCTGTCGATAGGGACTTAAAAATTACATAATATGTGTATGCTAAGCGGTTATTGCTATGCTCTAAAATCAAGTATGATGTACTTGGGCGTAGTTTTGAATCCTTATAGACAGACGCTTGAAATTTAAACAAATTGTGTAGTGCTGTGTTAGCAATAAAAAGTGTAAAAAAATTAAAGGGTGCCGTCATAGTTGACCTAATTTGTTGTATATGGCCTTATTTATTGAACGGTTATGGACAGACACTTGATATTAACACAGATCGTATATTACCATGTCCGATATAGCAACAAGTATAAACTTTGAGACTAAAGAGTGTCTCTATAGTTAGTGAAATTTGAAATGTATGACCTTATCTTTTGCACACTTATAGATAAAGATTTGAAATTTTAACAAAGCTAATATTACTATGTCCATTAGAACAAATACAACAAATTTAAAGGGTGTCCTCATGGGTGACGTAATTTGACTTATATGGCCTTGTCTTTGTGCCGTTATAGTTAGAAACTTGAAGTTTTCACAGAATGTGTATTGCAGTGTCCGCTATAACAACAAGTATAATTAGTTAAAATTAATAATTAAATTGTGTCCCCATAGGTGTTGTGTTTTCATGTGTGTATATAACCTTAGCTTTCGTATAGTAATACACAGATAGTTTATATTTACGGAGAATGTGTATTGCTATATCCTCTAAACAGATTGTGTATTGTTACAGTAAGTATACAAAATCAAAGTTAAGGACATATTGCATGTACATATATGGCCTTATCTTTAAAACCTTATACCTAGACACTTGAAATTTATCCAGTATATGTATTGCTACATCCGATATAACAGCAAATATAAAATTTGTAATTAAAGGGTGTTCGCATATGTGATATTATTTTAGGCATATATGTGAAAAAAGAAGAACTCGTAGAGAGTGGCAATTACACAGATCTCCTCAATTAAAGAACAAATTAAAAGAAATTACAAAACGACTAAAAAAGCTTCTAGAATACAGAAAAAATGAATCCCTGGAAAAATACTTGGCAGGCCTTAACGCTACTCCAAAATCACACTACTCATTGTGGCGCGCAAGAAAAAACCTTAAAAGACCCCATGTGGCGGCTGGGCAAGATACGAAACCGAAAAAGTAATCTCTTTGCTACCCATCTAAAAAATATATTTATCCCGAATATATCTACTGATAAAACTGATCTTCCACCCATCGATGGTGAAGCAATATTACCACTAAGATTTAACCTTCATGATATTGAAGGGGCAATTGCTAGTCTAAACCCAAAGAAAGCGTATGGTTTCGACAAAATAAGCAACAAGATGATTATGGAGCTTCCCCGAGTAGCAGTCAGAAGAATACTATACATTTTTAATGACATTTTACGCCTTGAGTACTTTCCTTAAGCCTGGAAGGTCTCCGTTATAACTATGATACCTAAGCCAGGGAAAGGCCTCACAAAGGTCGATTCATATAGACCAATAAGTCTGCTAACAAATATGTCAAAACTGTTTGAAAAAATCTTTATTACTAAGGTGAACCCAATTTTGAGCGAAAAAGAATGTATTCCGAATCACCAATTCGGATTCAGAAGACAGCACAGTACTGTACAACAAACGAACAGATTGGTAAATGTAATAAAAAAAGACATTTGAGAAAAAAAATACAGCCTGTGTTAGATAACACGGGCGCATAGGTCAGACGTAGAATACGTTAGTCGTTTTGCAATTAAAATATATGAATTAAATGTAATTTTTGATAAATGATTTAAATCTATCTAATATATACGCATACAACTGATAGCTAGTTATTAAGTTTTTGTAACATTAGTAGGCGTTTGCATGTATTAAAGTTAATTAATTTTAGATAGGATAAGTTATGTGTGATAAGTTATTTTATGTATGTACAGTATAATTTTTAGTAAAATAAGATAACAACAAAACTACCAAAATGAAAGACAATTATTTTATAGGGTATTTTTTATATGAAATTAAAATTTATTCTTTTATATTTACAATGATTGGTTTATGATATGAAAAGTATGATATGTATGTGTGACAATTAATATCAATATTTCTGCTGAAAACCATATCAATACATGTGTTCCTGATAGTTGTGGATGCGATGGACGATTTTAATTGTAAATTGAATGTAGTATCCATAAATTCCAAAAATGGTCTGTTTTCATGTTTCATAATGTCCAGATTGAAGTCTCCTGCTAAAATGATTGGCATAGTATTTAAACCTAAACTGGAAAATAGTGGGTTATTATTGTTTGAACTGTATTGATTTAAATATCGATTTATGAATAAACATATTTGCGTAAGCGGTGTGTTTGGGTGTATATAAATAACTGCAAGTAATATTTTGTTATTATTGATTATTATCTCAGTGCCACATAAATCTCCAAAGTTATTTCTTGTTTGAAATTGCTCTTGGATGACTGTTGAAAATCGTGATATTTCTTCAGGTGCTACTATTGTAGCATTGGAAACATTTGCATAAATAGAAACTCCACCAGATCTCGTATCGTTCGTTTTGTATTTGCATACTAAATTAAAATTTTTTATATTTATAACTTCATTTTTTACCCATGTTTCGGTCAAGAGTAACCAATTGGTAGTTTGTAAAATAGGATCTGATTCTATATCCAAGACATGTGCCTTCAAACTTTGTGTATTGATACAGATGAATGAGTATTTAGTCGATGTTAAAAATTGTTTTGCTTCATCACATACAGCGAGTAACTTATAATCTTGCAAACGTTCCAATTCTTGTCTTAATTCTATCATTTTTGGCGAATTGCAGCCTTTTTTGTGGTAAAATGTATAGTCATCCGTTTCGTTGGTTATGTATAAGCCTTCATAAGTTGTGACACGTGAAAGTGCGACGTAAACTAACTGTTGATCCTGACTTTTCTTGTATTTAAAGACTATTTCATTAAAGGAGCCGCCTTGTGATTTGTGTATGGTTAAAGCAGAGGCTGGTGACAGTGGAAATTGCTGACGTGTACATTTTATGCTGTTGGTTAAGGAAATTTTTGCTGTTATTTTTGTAATAGGCGTCCAGTCAGCAGAAAGCACTGTTGGTCTACTTGCAACTAAAGGCCGACATTTAATTTTTAATTTGTGACCAATGTCACTATTGTCAAAGTGTAACCATACTCTAATGAAACTATTTTCATCATTTTCATCATATTCCATATATTTTGCAATTCCAATGGCACCATTTACAATACCGTCTTCCACATCGATGTTACATGTTATCATGTATGGCTTTCCTTCGCAAAGTTTCAATATATATGGCAATCCTCCGCACTCAGTGATGCTAAGTTTATGCAGCCTAGTTCTTGCCCCAACTAATTCGTCATTTGTTCTGTAGCCTTGATAAGTATCTATGCAACTGCTGACAACAAAAGTTGAAATCGATTCCAAATTATATTTATCAACATCAGCATTGAGATGGAAAAGACGTATAGCATTTGGAACATTTTCTTTGCACCACTCAGTGGTACGAAAACGACTTTCTATGAGATGTGCTTCCTCAGCAGCTAATTCTTCTCCGTTGCCGATTTTCGTTAAGATATTAGAAAATGTTGTATCGCTTTGTCGCATAACTTTTGTTAAATTATAAAATTTTAAAGATTGCCAAAGTGAAGCTCCGGTTAGAGAACCTCTAGTTGGCTTAAAAATGGCTCTCGCATTTACTGGTGGGAGTTGTCTAAGATCACCACAAAATATTACACTAAGCCCACCGAATGGAGTGTCAAAATTTCCAGTAATTTCACACATTCGTCCGTGTATTTTTTGTAATATATCAGAACTCAGCATACTAACTTCATCTATGAAAATTACTTTGACATTAGCAAAAGCATTTCGATAACTGTGTATCGTTTCTCTGGACATTGCTGCGTTAGACCTTCTCGAAATTGCAATTCGAAAGGTGGAATGTACTGTAGAGCCACCAAGTGCTATTGCTGCTTTCCCTGTGGAAGCACATGCGACATAAGCGTTCGATCTACTGGAATGGCTTTGAGTAAAACGATTCGTTATTTCTTTTGCTAAGTTCAGAGTGAAAGTTTTGCCCGTTCCTGCAGCACCAGTGAAGAAAATTTGTATAATTTGGTTTGAGCTTAATAAAGTATTCATCAGTGTCAACAGTAAATTTCGTTGATCTTGATTTGTTAATCGCATATTTTGGCAAAATTCTTGTGAAGTCATAACATTTTTACGCTCGCGAACTATGGCTGTCATAGTTCCGGTTGGAATACTATCAAAGTCATCATTATTTGCATCGGTAGTAGCCAACAATTGGACGACTCGATTTTGTGCAGCTGCAACCATTTCACGATCATCTTGTAAATCTTTGTTTAGAGAATTATAAAGTTCAATATGTTTCGCAATATCACACAATTCATATTTTGTGAAATTTCTCATAATTTCTTCATTGCGTTCATCGAATAATTGCAAATATTTTAAATGGTCCAGAATATCAATATGTTCACATCTGAACGGTAAAAACAAAGTAACCATTTCGCGTTTATATTCAGAGTAACTGTTAACCATGTTGTAATGAACATAGCGTAAAACTCGTGCGTGTCTCCTTTTGGTACAATTTGTGTTATTTGGATTATTCGAGAAATTATACCATGCGGCAAAATCAGCTAAACAAATATCATTCAGTTCTTCTGGCCGATATTCATATTTTTGCAAAATATTTGATGTCCAAATATCAGTAGAACTGCTGCTTATTTCTTCTCTGTCCATTTGATCTCGCCTTTTATGTGTTTTGTGACGTTCTGTAGGCCACATTGTAGGGATAAATACCACTTCACGACTGGATTCCGACATAGGCTGTCGCAATAAATACCATGCTGCTTCTTGACTACACATTTCCACAGAATTAATCATGTTAATGCAAACTTTCTTAAGTAATCCTAAATAATCTTCGTTCGGGTGATGTGCTTGTAATTCAATGAGTTTGGAATGTAAATTACTAATGCCACGATTACTTTTATTCACATATTCTACAACGTATGCCGCACATGAGTATTCATCTAGAATAAATTGAAAATCCATATTGGAATTGAGCACTCCAGCTATCCAAGGATTGAATGTGTTTGTCCAAATCTCTTGCATATTTCTTTTATATATGACAGTTGCTCTTTTTAGAGATGCTCTGATTACATTTAAATAATAATTCATGTTCATGTTGTTATCAGTCAAAAAATCTTGTAAAGTAGGATAAATTCTTTCCGAAAGATTTTTATACAAATTTGCAGCCCGAGTCTTAAGCACAGCCTTACGACTATCACTTTCAGCTAACGGTAACAGAATTCTAGTAACGTCCATAGGCCAATATGGAATATTGAAACGGCATTTGTGCTGGTCTCTCTTGAAACACGTGAATGTATGTTGGTGCACTTGATTAGAATAAGTGTCTGGCAAGTCAGTGGACGACACAGAACATAAATCAGTAATTAATTTCACTGTATTTGGCATATTTTCTGATATTGGCTCGTCTGGTGCGTTCTGTAGCCACAACAAAATATGGGCATGTGGACTACCCCGATGCTGGAATTCTATGCGCTTAAAATAATCCAAAACTCGGTATTTTTTAATAGGATTGTACGGCTTGTTTGCTGATAATATTTGCATAATAACGTTAACTAATTTATGGAAATATATGCAACAAATGATAGGGTCTTCATTCACAAGGGCAGTTCGTTGAAATGCTCTTAGTTGATTCATGGGATCATGAAGTTCGTGACCATTTGACTCTCGAGAAAGTTTATATAGTATTTTTAATAAATGAGGCCAACGTACTTCATTGGCACTCAATGTAAGAAACATTGTTGGCTTTCCGAGTTGTCGAATCATAGCGAATAAGTCCTTTTTCCTTTTATTCCAATACTGCATAGAATTTGGTATAGATTGAAAGAAAGATAAGTTTTTTTCAACTGCAGCTTCAATGAACTCTCTATTTTCCAGCATTTCTCGTGTTACATTGTTAGTACAATTGTGAAATTTGAAAACAGAATGCAGTCCACTTGACACTCTAAGTCTTATAATTTTTGCTGCTACATAAAGAATATGCTGAGGCGTGGCACCACGTCTATCACTACGCCTAATTTCGCTGGAGGCTATATTAAATGGTGTAGCCTTGACTCCTTGCTTAAACGTTCTGGGTTGACCATAATATATAGCTGGAAAAGATAACTCTTCAGCATATGTATCATATATGATGCTCACTGCTTGTTTATTTTGTGCTGGTGCAATATCCAAATATTTTGATTCATCCCACAACATTGTTTGTTGTTGCGCCAATAACATTTCGTTGTCATTTTCATTGTTGATGCATTCTATTTCTTCATTTGCAACTTCAATGTTAGGTGCTCTGCTTGTTGAAGGTTGTTCATCATGAAGATTGTTGAAAGATTGAACATTAAACTGAATGTTGTAATGTTTGTACAACGGTGTTGATATCATAAAAGAAAGCCATGCCTTAATTGTACTTTTCTTAACTTCACCACATAAGTAGGTAGACTTATGTAAAATATTTCTTTTGATGTTGACATTAAATGCGTAGTCATCATCTAGCTGACGAGGCAACTGATTTACCATTTCTTCAATTTCGACTGGTACATTTATTACTTGTCCAATGATTTTATATGTTCCCAATTCCCGACGTAAACGACGTATTTGCATAAAAGGAAGTCTTGGCGAAATTAAGCGCTCTGATATTATATCCAATGGTGGCAAATTTAATTGATGCGGTGGATATTTAAATCCGTTAAATTTGCATAAATTTGGAAGTTTATTACGAGCAAAACATTGTTTGCAAGTATGACAATAATGGGTAAAATTATCATCATTAGCGCATTCAACAGGAAAATGTGATTGAAGTATACGTTTATGACGAGGTAATATAATAAACAAATCTGATGCAAACCAAAGCCTGTCACATACATCACAAACATGTCCCAAATTATTATCAAGAAATAATTTTTTAAATTCATCGTTCGCCTTTTGATACGATTCGAGGTAAGAGTTAGGTCTTGTATACCGCTGATTTGGTTGTGTTAGCTGTTGCTGATGTATCTGCAGTTGTTGTTGTTCATTTTGCATGTCACTGTAAATAGAATTTGTATTAGTTTATAAGAGGTTAATAATCATTTGAATAAGAACTTACTTTAGTTGTGTTAGCTGTTGTTGTTGCAGTTGTTGTTGTTCTTGGTCTGGCGTTTCACTGTAAATATAATTTGTATTATGTTATTATTTGTTAAATATCATTTAAATTTGAACTTACCTTAATTGTGTTAGCTGTTGTCGTTGTTGTAGTTGCAGCAGTTGTTGTTGTTGTTGTTGTTCATTTTGCGTATCACTGTAAATAGTATTTGTATTAGTTTATAATAGGTTAACAATCATTTGAATATAAACTTACTTTAGTTGTGTTACCTGTTGTTGTTGATGTATCTGCAGTTGTTGTTGTTCATTTTGCATGTCACTGTAAATAGAATTTGTATTAGTTTATAAGAGGTTAATAATCATTTGAATAAGAACTTACTTTAGTTGTGTTAGCTGTTGTTGTTGATGTATCTGCAGTTGTTGTTGTTCATTTTGCATGTCACTGTAAATAGAATTTGTATTAGTTTATAAGAGGTTAATAATCATTTGAATAAGAACTTACTTTAGTTGTGTTAGCTGTTGTTGTTGCAGTTGTTGTTGTTCTTGGTCTGGCGTTTCACTGTAAATATAATTTGTATTATGTTATTATTTGTTAAATATCATTTAAATTTGAACTTACCTTAATTGTGTTAGCTGTTGTCGTTGTTGTAGTTGCAGCAGTTGTTGTTGTTGTTGTTGTTGTTGTTCATTTTGCGTATCACTGTAAATAGTATTTGTATTAGTTTATAATAGGTTAACAATCATTTGAATATAAACTTACTTTAGTTGTGTTACCTGTTGTTGTTGATGTATCTGCAGTTGTTGTTGTTCATTTTGCATGTCACTGTAAATAGAATTTGTATTAGTTTATAAGAGGTTAATAATCATTTGAATAAGAACTTACTTTAGTTGTGTTAGCTGTTGTTGTTGATGTATCTGCAGTTGTTGTTGTTCATTTTGCATGTCACTGTAAATAGAATTTGTATTAGTTTATAAGAGGTTAATAATCATTTGAATAAGAACTTACTTTAGTTGTGTTAGCTGTTGTTGTTGCAGTTGTTGTTGTTCTTGGTCTGGCGTTTCACTGTAAATATAATTTGTATTATGTTATTATTTGTTAAATATCATTTAAATTTGAACTTACCTTAATTGTGTTAGCTGTTGTCGTTGTTGTAGTTGCAGCAGTTGTTGTTGTTGTTGTTGTTGTTGTTCATTTTGCGTATCACTGTAAATAGTATTTGTATTAGTTTATAATAGGTTAACAATCATTTGAATATAAACTTACTTTAGTTGTGTTACCTGTTGTTGTTGATGTATCTGCAGTTGTTGTTGTTCATTTTGCATGTCACTGTAAATAGGATTTGTATTAGTTTATAAGAGGTTAATAATCATTTGAATATAAACTTACTTTAGTTGTGTTAGCTGTTGTTGTTGTTGTTCTTGATCTAGTATGTCACTGTAAATAGAATTTGTATTAGTTTATAATTGGTTAATAATAATTTAAATATAAACTTACTTTGGTTGTGTTAGCAGTTGCTGTTGTTGTAGTTGCAGTTGATGTTCTTCACTGCATGCATAAAATTGGAAACACGTTTATGTATGTACATACTTATGAAATGGGTTTTGCATGCAATTTACTTACGATTGGTTGTTCTGAGATTTAATTCGTTTGCTTTTTTCAACCGAATTAAAATATTTTGTTGCAAAGTTGATACGTCTTTTACGCGGCATTTTCATATATATATGACGTTTTTCATAAACACATTCCCGTGAATACATTGGGAAGTAGTTGGAAAGCAAATATTCTATTGTGCTGCCATATCACAAAAGTAATTCCTATCGCTGTACATCTAATAAAGATGTCGCTACAATGTGGCGATAACCCAAATAAGTTTGGAAACCACTGATCTAAACGATTGGAATAGTTTTCAAGAAGATTATTAATTTATTTTTTAGTTTGTGTGCTCGAAGACTATGCCATATGTTTAAGGATGAAACTACATCTATTTTAACGTATAACATTATAGCGACATCTTCATTTGAAGTACAGCTACAGCAATAAATTTTATGATATGGCAGCACAAAAGATTATTTGCTTTCCAACTACTTCCCAATGTATTCACAGGAATGTGTTTAGGAAAAACGCCATTGATATAGTGTTGGAATAGTTTTCAAGAAGATTTATTAATTTATTTTTTAGTTTGTGTGCTCGAAGACTGTATGCCATGTGTTTAAGGATGAAACTACATCTAGTTGAACGTATTACATTATAGCGACATCTTCATTTGAAGTACAGCTACAGCAATAAATTTTATGATATGGCAGCACAAAAGATTACCTGCTTTCCAACTACTTCCCAATGTATTCACAGGAATGTGTTTAGGAAAAACGCCATTGTATTAATGTACATACATACACACACATTTAAAAAGATCTGTAAACTATCAAGCACACACGTTTCCACGCTCCCCTCCCTTCATTTTATGTTCCCCGCCAAACGAACTAATAACCGACCCATCCAACAAAACGAAATGTACACACACACATACATTTACACGCTGCTCGCAAAGCACAGCCAAGCCAAAATCATTTGATTTCACAACAACAACAAAAAAAACAGTGGCATTCACAAACCAACAACAACAGCGGCATGTACAAAAAAAGTCTAAAATATCATGCTGTTCAATTTTTATTTCCCTAACTCCATAAAACTTTTATATATAGACATATAATTTTTTTAATGTAATTCGAAACAAAACATATTACCAAAACAAGCTGGCATATAAAAATTGCTAAAATATGTTTTAATATTTAAGTAAAAGTGGGTGAAAGTTGACAAACATTTTCTCAAAATGTTCTGCTCCAGATCAACACCCCTACCTTACCGTATAACGTATTCTACGTTAAAATATTCTTCTCCGCTTTTTATAGACGTTTCCCAAGCGATTGACAAAGTATGGCACGAAGGCTTACTATATAAGTTAAAACTTAACTTACCCAACAACTTCTATAATCTTTTAAAAAACTATTTAACTGGTCGCAAGTTTATCCTTAAAGAGGGAGATTTTTTAAGCTCGCCTGGGCCAATTAATGCTGGAGTTCCCCAAGGTAGTATTTTGGGACCTGTTTTATACCTGTTGTACACTTCGGATATGCCCACAAGTAACCGAGTCCATACATCGACATTTGCGGATGACACAGCTTTTCTAAGCGTTCATGAAAGCCCCCATATAGCTTCCAAATATCTACAGGATCATATAGTTCACCTGGAGATGTGGGTAAAAAAATGGAGAATAAAAATAAATGAAGAAAAATGTATCCACATAACTTTTACACTGCGTAGAGATTCATGCCCTCCTATCCGCATAAACAACCAAGATATACCCCAGCATTCAGAGGTAAAATATCTTGGTATTCATTTTGATCGACGCTTAACCTCGAAAAGACACATCGAAGCAAAATTGACAAATTAATTGGCTGATTGGTAGAAACTCAACCCTAAGACTGGATTGTGTTACGGTATTCAATTATGGAGCACTGCCTCCGCTTCAAACTTAGAAAAAATTCAAAGGCGTCAAAATAGGCTTTTACGAATGATAACAGTTGCACCCTGATATGTAAAAACTCAAACATTCATAAAGATCTAAACATCCCATTAGTTACTGATGAAATAGCGAAACATGCAGTAACTGAAACTGAAAAAGCTGGAAACGCACCCAAATCCACTGGCTCGAAACATCCTTAACGATCGTGGTTACATTCGAGTAAGAAGGAGCAATCTTGCTTCTTTTAGCCGAACATCAGATGAATAGCTCTCATATAATATCAGTAATTGTATAACTTACAGTTTCATTGTCTAGCACTCACTGGCTGGACTTTACAAGTATAATTTATTTTACCTTAGATTTAAGATATGAACACTTATTGTTAGTTCAAATACTTTGAAGATACAATAAATAATAATAAATATTTATAGATGGAGTCTTCAAATTTAAACAAAGTTTGTATTACTATGGCCACAATAAAAAGTATAAAAAATTAAATTGTGTCTCCATAAAAGACTTATTTTGGTGCGAATAACTTATCTCTTGAACAGTAATAGGTACTTCTATGTCCTATAAAAACAATAAACAATACATTGTTTATCTTTTATTTTATTTATAGTTGATCCCCATCTAAATATTTGATTTGAAGACGATTTTTCGCAAGAATTATATACGTATATATATCCTGAAAACTAGAATTAATTAAAAAAAATTGCTCGCTGAACTTAAATATGTGGAATATAGTGATCTCCACTCTTTAAACTCAAATCCGCTTTCAGTTTTCGCATATCATTATTTTTTTTATGGGCTTGGCTAATATTTTCCCCTAAACAAGCAATCACGCTAACTTATTTCTAAATAACTTTTAAATGGATTGTTCGATTTTAATAATTGAAACACCAAAAGTTGCGGGATAAAATTATATTTAAGTCAATACATACATATTTTTTTCGTTTTCAACTGTTTCGGAGTTATTCAGAAATTGGTGGCAAAAATAAATATTATTAATGAAAAATTTTTTTTTTGTTTTCAAAAACTCGTAAAAAACTTAAATCGGAAAATATTTTATATTTTTGTCCTTATTTGGAAAGCTAGGTATTCTAGGAATACAATGAGCCATAAATAATGAAAATCGATGCACGAAATTAAGTGCAGGCACCCAGTTTGTAACACATTAAGGCCCATTTATAACTTGCCAATAGTGCTGGCAAATTCTACTACTTTCAATTACTCGATACAACTCAATACTTCCGTTTATATACTAGCAGAGGATATTTATCGTCGTAGTTGGCAAATACTACCGTAAAAGTATCGATTAACTACTTTTGTGCTTTGAGTACCCAAAAAAATTATCAAGTATCTAGTACTCGGTACCCACTACTCAATACTTAGCCAGCACTACTTGCCAATAGCTAAAGTTAGGAAAAAATTTTTATCGCTTTAATTTTCATTTTCATTTATATTTACATCTTTATTTACATCTTATTTTTAAATATAAAATTACAATTTTCGAGATTTCATCTATTGATATTGCAACGAATTATACTTATACTCGCAGATCTTGATTTTTAATTTTTTTTTTTAATTATAATATTTTTAAAGGGAAAATAGGAAAATCCTTTATTTGCTAAGAAAAAAAAAACTTTAAATATAGTTAGAAAATATACATGTTTACAGTAAAATTATCTGGAGATAACAAACGTACACACACGTCATTTTCAATTCATAGTATTTATTGTTGAGTTTTTTCATGAAGTCGACAATTCGCTCATATCCAGTTTCATTATGAAGAAGTTCAGTGGGATATCTCCAATTTTTATTGTTTATAATTTTTAAACATTTATTTTGAATTATTTGTAATTTTTTTAAATGAGTTTTTGCTGCATTAACCAAATGGGACTTGTATAGGTCAACGTTGGTCTAATCACACTCTTGAATAACAATTTTTTTTTATAAAGTTAAGTGTTGAACGTTTGTTAAGAACTGGCCACAAAGCTCTTATAGTGTTTCGTGATTTTTTAGAGATTTCGTCTATGTGTTTTACAAAAGTTAGTTTTTTGTCGATGTAAACTCCAACATATTTGACCTCATTTTTAATCGTGACACTCTCATTTTGGAAGTTCAACTGCCGATTTGGTAAGCGTTTGGGGGATTTGTTATAGGGAAATATAATAGCTTGCGTTTTAATAGGATTTATTTTTATTTTCCTCTTATAAAAGTATTTTTTACAAGCAGACAATCCTTTTTCCATTTTCTTTATCAATGCTCTAGTAAGTTTACTGGAAGTTATGAGGGCGGTATCATCAGCGTAGTAAGCGACTTTCATGTACGAGGGGGCAGAGAAATCCGATGTGTAGATTGAATATAATAGTGGTGACAATATTGAACCTTGTGGTTTTGTTAATGGCAACTACAAACGTTCTGTTCATTAAGAAATCAGCAACAATCCTGCACAAATATTTTGGTATATTAGCTTGGAGCAATTTATAGATAAGACCGTTGTGCCAAACGGTATCAAATGCCTTTTCTATGTCCAGAATTATTAAGCCTGTAGATTGTTTAATTCGTTTGTTGGACTTTATTATATTTGTAATACGGTTTATTTGGTGAACTGCATTATGTTGTTTTTTAAACCCAAATTGTTCACTTGCTATAATTGATGTGTTTTCAATAACACTGTAAAAACGATTTTGAATAACTTTCTCATATAATTTTCCAAGATTACTCAATAAGCTTACCTTACCTTACCTTACCTAGCCGTAAGGCTGTTAGATGCGGAAAATATGTTCGATAATAAGTCTGCCTTTTCTTCATCAATGTTAATTTTCATGTTGCCTTCTGCAAGATGAGGAATTTTTCTCCCTTGTTTACCCCTTAAAGATGTTGATCTCCAAAATGTTTTGTCACCAGGCTTCAATTTTGATAGAAAGTTTGTCCATTTTTAAGATGAGAATTAATATCTTTGTTGATAATATTAGTCAGCAGTTTGACACATTGTTCATAGAAGTTTACATCCGATGGGTTCGATGTTCTCTGGCTTCTTCTTTTAAATGTTTTTCTAGTTTTTATTAGATTTACAATATATGCTGGCAAAACTGTCTTGCCATAAGGCTCCAATAGATTCTAGTACAATTTTAACAAATTTCTTTATCTCGAGGTCAATTAAAGTTTTTGAATTATAATTGGACGTGTTAATGGTGATTTTATTATTAATTATATTTCTAAACGCTATTCAGTCTGTAAGTTTGTGGTTGTAGTGCCTCATATCTATTTCACTAACTGTTGAATTTGCAATTGTACAAACTATAGGTCTGTGATCTGATGGAATTTCATATTCGAGCACATCCATGTTGAGATTTAATGAGCTATTGCTCAATACCAAGTCAATGATTGAAGCGTTTCTATTTCTTTGAATGGGTAAAAAGTTGGACTGTTGGGATAATGTATGAAAAAGTTATTTGACTGTTCAAGACGGAACAATACGTTTTCTGCAGTGTTATTATTTATACAATGCCATGTCTTGCATTTAAATCGCCTAGAATCATAAAATCTTCATTGAACGAAGTTAGTTTTATAATGTCACTTGCAAAACTATTTTTATATTTCGGTGAATATGCTGTGCAAATAATTAGTTTCCTGTTGTTTATTTTTATTTCGATTGCTAGATTTTCTATTCCTAGTATATTTACAATCGGAAGTACTTTATGATGGACCGATCTGCGTACAATTAGTGCTACGCCACCCCCTCTTGAGTCTTGCCTGTCGTTACGATAAATTAGAAAATTTTTTAAATAAGTTTTGTGTTGTTTATTTAAATGTGTTTCATTTAAAGAGGCAATATGAATATTTTCTCTTTCGATTCAAATTGTAGAAAATGTGAAAAGGTAGAAATGCCGTTCGCATTCCAATGAAGAATTCTTAAGCTATTGTTATTATTACAAACCATACGCATAGTTAACCATTGACATTACAATTTGTATTTGTTGTATTTTACTTGTGCATTTTTGGAGATCACATAATGCTGTTGTAAAAAGCATTAAGTGATCAATATTACCTCTCACACAATCCGCGTATGAGGAAGTATTACGATAAGCGTTGTTGTTGTTGGGTTTGTGTATAAAGTTCTGTGGTATGCTATGTTTATTATTATTGTAATTACGAGTATTTTTTCTTGTTTCTTTAGCATGTGTTCCTAAATAAAGTGATCGAAAAGGGCAATTAATGTCATTTCCAGAGTGATCTGTACGCTCTTTACCATTTTTTTTTTACAGTTGAAGCATGACAAATCAGCAGGTATTTTATTTTGGTTCTGAAATGGGCAATCATTAGTACGGTGTCGGTTAGCACATAACATACATGCCGGGAGGCGATTACAATGATCACCACCATGTCTATACATAAGGCAATTCCAACATTGTGTTGGGTTGTTGTTTTTTCTTGGTTTATATTTTTTCCAAGATACTATTATATTACATATTGCAGATACATTGCTTAGTGATTTTGGGTTGAAATATTTCCTTGCAAATTGTACCTTGTATACAGAATTATTTACTGAACTGAACTTTGTGTTAATTTCTGTTATTGACGAAGGTGTTAAATTGTATCCTTGAATATCATTTTTGATATCATCAATACTAATTTTTGGAATTGCATACAGGAAAACTGAACATTCAACTCTTTCGAGTGTATGGAATTCTATTTCTTTGTCCAATAAATTTTGTTTGCATGATTCGTAAGCATCAGTATTTTGAGTAAAAACTTTAGTTCCGATAGAAGTTCGTTTGTAAATTGCGTCTTTACCCAATAATTTTTGGAGATCACTTAAGCTAATTTTGGCGTCGACTACCAATGGTGGAGGTTTTACTGTTTTTACTTCAGTTATGTTGGATACTGGATCCGTGTGCATATCATTAAGTTTAGCAAGTTCGCCGAATCGATTTTTGCCGACCAGTGTTATTTAAGTTATTTTTGAAAAATAGGTATTAATTTATTCGCCTGATTATAATAGAAAAAACAAGCATTGCCTATTATCTTTCATGTTTATGGACAATTTTCGTCAAAATTGTAATAAAACATAAAACACAAACCTTTAATTTATTGAAGATCTGAATTTTCTTCTTTTATCATAGTAATTTCTGTTAGGGATTTATGCTAAGCATTACGTAATTTTAAGCCTTCTCAGAAGAAAATAATTAATTTACATACAACATTGTATGATGTGCCACACCATATTTTTATGTGTGTTGTTGGTGCGCACTTTGAAGCACCAGTTCGAGCACTTTTTGTTCATATTCTGTTTATAATTGAACATAATTTATGACAGGCAGATATAAAGTGGAAAATTATAATAATAATAAAATCTTACTTGAAATAAACATATCAAAACTAACTAAATACTTACCCCCATATTTATAAAAAAAAAAAAATTTATTGGAAATATATTTTAGAACAACTTTTGTTTGAAAATTTTTTTTAAAATAGATTTCAAATATATTTTATTTTTTACAAAAATGGGGGTTAAAGGTCAGAAAAATCCAAAAAAAAATTCAATCGTATTTTCGGAAGAAATAATATTTTTTTCATATTTTATTTATTGTATCTTTAATATATTTGAACTAATAATAATTAATTATATCTTAAGTCTAAAATAAAAATAAATATACTTGCTAAGTCTAGCCAGTGCTAGACAAAAAAAAAATATTTTTCACAGTTGTTATAGAATGGGGAGTTATAGCACAAGAGTATAGATATTAAATACTGAAGTAAGAGATAGTGAAGGAATTGCTGGAACTGTCTTGTTAATTTGTTTGGCAGGAAAAATGCGAAAATGTATTTTTCGAAACATATTTACGTCTATAATAATCCTTATTACTAAGTAAATTGATTACCCTGTTTCTTTGAATTCAGACAAATTTAATCGATATGGATTCTAGTCGGCTTTTTCATGGACTGATAATGATGTTCTCAATGAAGAGCTTCTTTGCCACCAGAAGGATAAGTGAATATATTTGCGCCAGCGTCTAAATAATATCTTTCCCGAATTCAGGTGTATAATGGCGTCTAAATTAGCTTCTTGTTTTTGAAAAAGCAGCTTTTCACTTTTGCATCATCCATTGTTATTTTCTTCGAAAGTTACTTAAACAGAAATAAAATATGGCTTATGAATATCCAATTTAAATTCCTCTAGTTTTTTATATTTGATTTCAGAAGATTTATTTTGGTTTTTACTTCCTTTGATGGAAACTACTTTATCATTTTCAATTTCATTTAAATTTTGATCGTCTGCTAAAATATCTTATAAATTTTCTTCTATATCAGTCCCGCTATCTTTAGAACTATTAGCAAATGATTTTACTGACGATAGATCTTTAACGAAAGCTTCGGTGCCATCAGCCTCCAGAACGAGCTCGTTGAACTTCTTCTAAGGGACCATAACTCTTATTTTTTATCTATAAATTTGAAAATAATAATTGATATATTAAATGAATCAACGAAACATAAAAGCTGACATACCGTTCGCTATAGCTTCAAGATTTTAATTGGTGGCAGATTTGATTTCGCAGAGATAAATTTTCATAATCAGTTTGAAACTGCTTTGCCTTGGCCACAAGTTGACAAGAGGTTCTTGACCAAATCGGGATACTCCGTCATAAAGTCCGCCAAATTTGTTTTTGCACACCGTTGCTGTTTTTAATATTTGGCTTTAAAAAATGATTAACACATTGATTGATATTTTCATTAAAAAACATTTCACTTTAGTTTTTATTATTTGGTAATAAAAATTAAAATTCTCAAGGTTGCATTCGATTGATTTTTTGTTGTGTTAGAAACATCCAAAAGAATCCCCTTATAAATACGACAAACAAGTGTGTCTTTACTGAAACATCTGATTTCTCATATCAAAGAGGATACAAATAACAGTAACTTATTTATAACATTAAAACCAGAAATATTTAATAGTATAAATAAACAAAACAGATTCAGAAGCTTTTTAAAGACTGCCACTGGTACAACTATAAATGTAATGTTAATATATTTTCTGTAAATTCAGCATTTTTTGGAAAAGCAACGACAATTAAAATCGTGATAAAAGTTTTAATGTTAACACTTCTGCTGCTTAAGGTAAACTTTATAACTACTTATTATTAGTGGTAATTTTCTATTTAAAATATATCGTTTTTAGGACAAACCATTATTTTTACTATCTTAATGATTAAAATTTCTTCATCATATAAAATCGCAAAAAAAAATGTATGATCTTTCATTAAAACATTTGGGTAATTTTTCGTTATAAAAATTCGCCCAAAAATATAAAAATGAAGTATTCTCCAAAAACGACAAAAAACACGCATTTATTTTTCATATTAAATATTACTCAATTTTGTATGAAGATTTCTTGGGCAATTTTTCACTTATGCTTTTGGTCGATTTTAAATAGGGTCATTTTGCATGCAGCCAACTGTAAGATGAATCTTTCCTCATCTTTAAAAAGCTATAGTTTTATGTTTAATGGAATGCTTTCTATTGAACATGAAAATAGATTCAATATCCTGTTGAATACAAGATAATCAGCTTTATTAAAAACATTTAAACTAAATAATTATTCTCATGAAAAAACTCTAAATATTTCTATCATGAATAATTTCGATAGCAAATTTACTTACATTTTACGGTAGAAATCATTCACGATAGAACATTTGGGAGTTTTTCATGAGAATAATTATTCGCGATAGGCGTAATTATTTCAAAGGCACACAATTTGATAAGTATTAGGTTATAGTTAAATATTTGAATGAATTGTTAAAGTTAGGATTAAGTTCCTTTATTCTCTCTGACTACTGAAGAATATTTTTATACAAATTAGGTAATTAATTTTTATAAAGGGAAATGGGAAAAATTTAATTAGACACTAGCAGAGTGGAATGAAATTTCTAGACAGCTACTTCCGTCATCAGGATTCTTCGCATCTATCTACTTTGGGTAGTGTTTAATTGTAAACATCTTCTATTTAATCATCTAAACTCAGATAAAATAATACGAGAAAAACTGTATTCAATTATCATCGTCAGTTGGTGAGAACGAAGTCTACCACTAGTTAAAGCTTCCCCCTGATTGTATATTACTTACTAAATATTTACAGTGTCTTATTTTATTAAACAATGCGCCATAAAGCTGCTTTGATGGAAGTTGGCATTATATTGATTAGTTATGCAATACATGGCACAATTGAGTGATTTGTGGCACTTTTAAATTTTTTGTGTCCCTGCGATACTTTCTTATCTATTTTTGCCCTTTTTCACCATTATTCACTATCATACTCAGTCGGATCTGCCAAAAATGGCATGTGTGCTCAAAAAGTATGATAGTGTGGATTAGAAGTGTATTGTGTGACAGATTTTTTGATAGGAGTGTACGATTTAATAATACTTTGAAAAACTATTATTAAACTAGCTGTGCCCGCTACTTTGTCAGCTTCCTTGTAATGTTTTGTTCGATTTTGCTTTGAAAGCAATCCACACCAAAGAACCTTACGTTTTTAGTGCCGCCTTAAACTATGCTGCATATCAGTTTATGTATGTACTTTATAAAAAATAAAGAATGCATATCCGGTTAGTTCAGTTCAGTTATGGTTTATGTATTTACTTTACTACTAAAATAACTGCGTACTTTCACTGCTTTTTTTCCACTTTCTCTTGGAAATAAAATACTTTTGCGGAAAAAAGCATCCTATATTGGAATCAGGATAAGGTAACTTCTCGCAAAATTTTGTTAAAATCCATCCAATAGTTTTTACGTGATGCGAACGCAAAAGAAAAGCAGACAGACAGACGGAAATGAATTACTATTTTATTATATGTATAAATTGTTTGTCCATGCGATTACATTTGCAAAATCCTTTTTGTTTTAATAGTGTGGCACCTACAACTCTATTTTGAAAAGATTTTTTGAGTACGACAGAATTCTGTACGACTTTTTTTTGTGTATGAATAGTGTGAATCCGGACATATAAAGTATGTAGAATGTGATTTTTTGTCTTTAATTTTGTTTTTATTTTAATAAAAAGCTTATAATCTAATATATTAAAAAAAAATTTGTTGGCCTTATCAAAGGTATTTTGGCCCTTTTAAATCTTTAAATTGCCCTAAATAAAACACTCAGAATGCTACATTTAAGTATCAGTGTTGGAATCTGACAATGTTTAAATTGTACCGCTCTAATGCTAAAATTGTACCAAGTCATCATAAATTGTAATAAAATTTAGCTCGACATTAAAAGTAATGATAATTGAATTGCATGATTGATTTCTTGAATTGCAATTTAAAGGAGTTGCTTCAAACTTCACTAAAATAACCGGATATTAATCCGGTAGAGTATGCTTCAGTTATTTGGAATAATTAAAGAGTTATCTCATTACCAAAAAAGTTCTTAAGATTTCTTTCTAGAAGGAATAGAAAAAGATATCAGCCACAATCCTGTAGTTCAGCAAAAAGGCCAACTACTAAATTATCTATTACTTATATATAAAAGGGTTATCAAGATAAATTATTAAAATCCTAAAAATAAATCAAGAATGTTGCAACAGAGACCGTTAATAAAAGTTGTAAAAAAAAAAAAAAAAATTAACTCAAAAACTCTTTATGTTAGAGTCAACTGTCATTTATTAATAGATTTTTGTTGACGAGCTCTTTCAGAATCTATGGTGATCTTAAAAATATCTTCATGGCTAAGAATTATTTTTCAATGAAAAAATATTAGTTCGAATGAACCTCTTGAAAATTTAATTTAATTTTTCCGTCATAAAATAAAACTTTTTTTAGGAGTTTTATTTTTCTGGTCAGAAAAAATCTTATTTTGTTTATTTTCTTTTGAGGAGTTTTATTTTTCCGTTTAAAATAATTTCTTCTTTGCAAACTCTTTTTTATTGGGTCTATCTGATCTAATGTGCGTAGTATTTTTGTGTTTAATATTACGAACATAAATAACTATTTTTGTGGACAGATTTGAAAGCCGCTCAATACCAATTTAAGGTCATCCTTCCAATTTAATCGAAAAAAAGTATCAATTTCAAAGAAAACTTTTTTTCATCCTCATTATCATTTGCTCGCTTTCTTGTTCTGCCCTCAAAGCCTTGTTTAGATTGAGATGTATCGCAAAAATCCGGTGAATAATCAAACAATAACAAATTAAAAACCTACATTATTGCAAATGCAAGGTGATTGTATTGGTTTTATTTTCTGAAGCAAAAAATAACACTCCTAAAAAATTTTTATTTGAATAAGGAAAAATTAAATTTTTTAAAACTTCCATTCGAGCTTATATTTTTGCGTCAACATATAACTGTTTTGGATAAGTTTTGGTTTTTAATTCTTAAAATAACTGTTATAAAATTATTTTTTGATATCGATAAGTGTTATTTACGGTCCCTGTGTTGCAATTTAGTTAGTTCTAGACAGGGTTGAAGTACATACTATGAAATAAGAAATGTTTATTATTGTCAGAAAATAAAAAAAAATATTAAAAAAAAATAAATGATTGAAGAAATTGTATATGAACTTGTACCAAAAAAGTATGAAGTGTTTGTACCACTGATGTGACAATTGTACTAAATCCCAACACTGTTATATACAGGGATTCCACTTTGGTCTGATCAGACCAAATTTGGTAGTTTTTAACCGACTTCAAAAAAAGAAGGAGGTTATCAATTCGTCTGAATGTTGCTTTTTTATGTTTGTGCCCGCAGAACTCAGTCATTTCTGACCCGATTTTAAAATTTTCTTTATTAGAAAGGTAATGCTTACAGATTGGTCCCATTTTAAAAGAAGTTCAGAATTTTGAAAATTAAAGGGTGTCCCCATACAACATACGTGTTTTTTAGGTGTATTATGAACCCTTTTAAAATTTAAAAAAAACTGCATATTACTATAGCTGCCAATAACAGAATTTAATTAAAAAATAAACTTAAAAATTAAAGGGTGTCCCCATATGTGACGTTAATTTAAATATATGAACCATTTGAACCATTGTAGACAATCACTTGAAAATTGGTCATAATATCCAATATTTATAATCAGAAATTAAATATTTATAATTAGAAGTTAAAGGGTGTCCCAATAGTTGATGTAATTTGATGTATATTGCAAAACTTTTGAACCGTAACAGAGAGACGGTTGAAATTTACAAACAACCTGTATATGTAAGTCCTTTATAACATCAAGTATATAATTTAAATTTGGAAACTAAAAGGTGTCCCCATAATTGATATAATTGTACCTATCTAGCCCTATCTTTTGAACCGTTATAGACAAACTTGAAAATTAGACAGAATCTCCACTACTATGTCCCGTATAATAACATTTATAAATATTTAAAATTATAAAGGGTGTCTCAATAGTTGATGTAAATTGATGCGTATGGCCAAACTTTTTAACCGTTTTAGACAGACGTTTGAAATTTAAAAAGAATCTCTCCTTTAAAATAAGTGTTTAATTTAAAATTGTACATTAAAGGGTGTCCCCTAGGTAATATTGTTTAACCTATATTGCCATATCCTTGGAACCGTTACTGTGTCAGTAATAATAAGTTTAAAAAAATAAAGGGTGTCCTCATATCTGACGTAATTTGTCGTATATGGCTTTATCAGCTGAACCGTTATGGATAGACATTTGAATGTACAGAACGTATATTACTATGTCCATTAAAGCAACAAGTATAAAAGTATTTCATTTGAGTACTATTTCTTACAGATTACTTTTTTTTAAATTTTTAGTTTGGAATTGATGCACATATATTTGTTTTGTAGTCGGTTTTTTTGCAAGAATTATCGTTTTTATGAACGATTTGGTAGGTTGGTTGGTTTGTTCCAGTTTTTATTCGTTTTTGGTAGAAAAAATTGTTTGTCATTTTTAATTATTTTAGTTATGATTTTCCAAAAAAGCTCTATACAAAATACTAAAACAATTGAAAAAATATAAAAGTATAAGTTTACTTTCTCTAAAATGAACGAAAGAAAACGTAGTAAATGATATTCGGGTATGTTCTGTAATCCGAAACCGAGTGAAATTGAAATCGAATAAATTTTTAAAGAAAAATATAATTTAGTTGCGCCTATTATTATGAAACGCAAACGAATTTGTGTAGTTGACAAAAATTTTGGTAGTTTTTTTTTAAGTTTTGCTAGATTTTGGTAGATTTTAGGGATGACTTTGGTAGGAAAATATTTTTCTTTGTGGTAACGCTGGTTATGTATATTGATTGTTTTTTTTTTTTGTTCTCTTCGTGAGAGTAGTTGAGATTGTGTGTGTGCTCACAGACGCTCAGGGGTTTGCATAGGCGAGGTTGATCAACAGCTTCCGCAGCATGCAACATTGAGTCGAATCTATTCTCACGACCCCATTAGGAGATTGTTGCGTGACCGTCATTGAGCGTATTATTCATGTTTTACCTTCTAACCCCTACCTCCAAATGATTTGGTCTATTTCTGAATGAATACGAAACCATGCTGGCGGTCGCTAAGTAAACTCTTGCATTCCGTTCTTCATAAGATGAAAATTAATCATACTTCTTATGAAATTGGAAAGTGCAGAACAAATTGTAATTGAGCGGTAATTATCAAAGTTGTTGGTTGCACCCTTTTTGGAGATTAGCGTTACATTAGCAACCTTCCAACACATTTGGAAATTTACTAGTATGATACAAGTCCTAAAAAGGTTAATAACGACGCGATAGCGTCGAAGAACACTATTTGGGGCGTTAATTAACTGCTATACGACAAATAAGAATTGCTTCGTAGTCTACTGGCAAAAAGGTTACCTTATCAACTGGGTCCTTGAACACCTGGTAATCTTTTAAAAGAGTTGCAACAAACTTATCATGTTTTATTTTTTAATAATATTTTATGGTTATAAATACTACATTGGTTTGTTTTAATTGTAAAACTTTGGTTATGATTTGAATTTTAGCAAAAGTTAACTAATTGAAACCAACTATGTTGCATTATTGGGTTAATAACAATTTCATAATTAATAAACGCGTTTAACAGTATTCATAATACACTTGTTTAACAATAATTTAGTCTCAACCCTGTGTAAGCACAATCATTTTTAGGGTTCCGTACACAAAGTGTAAAAACGAAACCCTATTGTTTTCGCTACAATGTCTGTCCGTCTGTCCGTCTGTCAGCGCCTTTTATCTCTGGAACCGTAATAGGTAGGCTCTTGAAATTTTCACAGATGATGTATAGTTGTTGCCGCTATAGCAACAAATACTAAAACTTATAGGGTGTTCCAATAGAGAGGTGTTATTTACGAAAATGTGTTTATTTCTTGAACTGTAGGAAGGATACACTTGAAATTTACAAACAGTTATTAAATCTTAGTTCACTATATAAACAAATATAAAAAAATAAAACTAAAAATTAAAGGGTGTTCCGATAATGGTGTGAAATGCATGTATAAGGCATAAGTTTTGAACCATAATAGGTAGACTCATGAAATTTTCACAGAAGGTGTATAGCGATGGCCGCTATAACAACAAAAATTAAAACTTATAGGGTGTTCCTTTAGAGAGGTGTTATTCACGAATATGTGTTTATTTCTTGAACTGTAGGAGGCATACACTAAAAATTTACAAACTGTAATAAAAGCGTAGTTCGCCTTATATACAAGTCTAAAAAATAAACCTAAAAATTAAAGGGTGTCCCATAGTGGTGATATTTTGATTTATAAGTTTTGAATCATAATAGGTAGAATCTTGAAATTTTTACAGAAGGTGTATAATTTTGGCCGCTATAGCAACAAATAATAAAATTTATAGGGTGTTCCGATAGAGAGGTGTTATTCACAAATATGTGTTTATTTCGTAAGCTGTAGGAGGCATACACTAAAAATATGTAAGCAGTAATTAAAACTTAGTTCGCTATATAAACAAGTCTAAAAAGATAAACCTAAAAATTAAAGGGTGTTTCGATAGTAGTGTGATTTGCATGTATAAGGCCTAAGTTTTGAACCGTAATAGGTAGGCGCTTGAAATTTTCACAGAAAGTATATAACTGTGACCGCTAAACTAGCAAATACTAAAACTTATAGGGTGTTTCGATAGAGAGGTGTTATTCACGAATATCTGCTTATTTCTTGAACTGTAGGAGGAATTCAAAATAAACAAAATAAAAAAATAAACCTAAAAATTAAAGGGTGTTCCGATAGTGGAGTGACTTGCATGTATAAGGCCTAAGTTTTGAACCATAATAGGTAGACTCTTGAAAATTTTACCAAAAGTGTATTAATGCGGCCACAATAGCAAAAAATACTAAAACGTAGGGTGTTCCAAAAGTGACGTGTTATTTACGTTTATGTCTTTTTTTTGGGCTGTAAGAGGAAACCACTTACAATTTGCAGACTGTAATTAAAACTATGTTTGTTTTATAAACAAGTATACAAAATTGAACTTAAATATTAAAGGGTGTTCCAATAGTGACGTGATTTGCATGTATATATCCTAAGTTTTGAATGAATAGGTGGAATCTTGAAATTTTTACAGGAGGTTTATAACTATGTCCACTATAACAAATAATAAAAATTAAAGGGTTTTCCGCCAGTGACGTGATTTGCATGTATAAAGCCTTATTTCTTGAACCGTAACATGTAGACTCTTGAAATTTTGTACAGAAGATGTGTTGCCGATATGACAATTACTAAAAATTAAAGGGTGTTCCGACAGTGACATGTTTTTCACTTATAGTGACTTTTTTTAATCGCAATAAGTAGACTCTTAATATATTTATAGAAAGGAAGTTGCCATTGCCACTATAATGAATAATAAAATTAAAGGGTGTTCCGACAGTGACAAGATTTTATAAACCGTAATAGATACAGAAATGAAATGTTTACAGTAGATGTGTTACTTCGGCTGCTATAACAAATACTTAAAATTGAAGTGTGTCCCTTAGTAGCATGTTTTTCACGAATATTACCTTATTTTTTTAACCGCAATAGGTAGGCTCCTGATATTTTAATAGAAAGTGTATTAACATGGCCGCTATAAAATCAATTACATATTAAAATTAAAAGGGTGTTCTAATTATGATGCAATTTTCGCGAATATTACTTTAATTTAAAAATTTAAGGGTGTCCCATAAGACATAAAGAAATAAACAACTGGAAGTTTTAAATTATACTGAACATAGTACGGAACCCTACGTGTGTGAGTGTAACTCGCACTTGACTAATTTATTTTATAATCTTTATAAAAGGACATGGATTATTTCAATTTATTGCCTTTTGTATATCCGCAAATAGTTGTGAGATATTAAACTCAATTTTACTTTTAAATACAGCTTCTTTTTGGTTCTTCATTACATGCAATTAAGTAGTTCGTTTAATATTCAATTTCTTTCAGGAAACTACTTTCATCAGTCTAATTAATTCAAACATGAAGAAAACATAAAAAGAATTTTGCTTTTAATTGGAAGTAAGTCAATTGGAAATGATTTTTATTTCGTTATATCGCATAAGAACGAATGTACGTTGGAATAATTTTACGGACTGTGTTTGTGAGCAGGTACAAGTTTAATTACTTCGGTGTTCAGAAAATACTTTAAATCAAAGTATTTATTTATGTTTTTATGGTATGCCCGCGATTTCGTGACAGTCAGCATGACTACAACAAACAAGTTTGAAATTAAAACAAAAACCTTGACTCATGGCATTTACCAAGTCAGATAAGCGAAGAATAATAAGAGGCCTATTGTTGGTGTTTTTGTAAAAAAGGGATGTATAAGGCAAATATTAAGACACTAAAATAAAGTAGTGAATCTAAAAAGATTATACGAACTGGAATAAGACTAAAAAGAAGAATCGGATTTGTAATGAGAAAATACAAATCCGCAGTGAAAGTTGTATTTAACTATTATTTCAGATCTTTTAAATGTTTTCGGTGTTTTTAGGGATTTTTAAATTTTTTCTCTCACAGGTTAAAAAGGTTTAATAATATTATAATTAATAATAATATAATAATTAATAATAATATAATTAATTTTCGACCCACGCCATACACTGCATATGATTCGCATCCTTCTGAGGACCATCGAAAAGAACGGAAAACTCAGAGAAAAATATCCAAACAAAATTTCCGAAAAAATTAAAATCTACCAAAAGCGAACATTCACGAAAAATAGGAATTTCACTAAAATTCAAAATTTCACCCAAATATTATTAAAACATTGAAATGTAACCAAAATTATTTTAGTCATTTAAATTTTTTATTTTGGCCAAAATTCGTATTCTGCTATTTACACAGAAAAAATTATTTTTCAGATTCAAACAATTAATTCGCATAAATAGAACATTTTTTATTTGAATATGGTCCTATGAACAAAATTGTAAATTCAGACAATTAGTTTTAAAATTAGTTTATTCAAAATATTTCCCGATTTCAAACAAAAAATTGTGATATTTGGTAAAAAAATTTATTGAGAAAAAAATTTCAAACAAAACATTTGTCTGAATCAGACAAAAAAGTTTACTGAAAATTATAAAAAATTTAAAAAAAATATTGTCTGAATCAGACAAAAAGTTTACTGAAATTAAAAAAAAAATCAAACAAATAATTTATTTGAAACAAATAAAAAACTTTACTGAAATAAAAAACATCTTTCAAACAAATAATTTAGCTAAATCAAAAACATTTTCGCTAATTGTGTTTAATAGTAACAGTTTTGTGACTAATTTAAATAACTACTGGGTAATATTTGACCATATTAAAAAAAAAGGCCAAGACGAATCACTTTACAGGATGGCAATGGCAAATTCATTTAATTTCGCTGTTTCTTCAAATATCAAATTCTATATATTAAAAAATGTTATCAATTAATTATTGTAGTTTTTGACCTTTTTTTATATTTGAATTCTATTTTTTATCAAGCACAAGGTCTTTTTTATATAAAAATCTTTTAACAATTTTTATTTACAATATTTCGCTACACCATTGGGTAGCATCTTCAGGAAATAAAAATAATAATAGTTTTAAAAAATTTTAAATGATTGAATAAAATGCAAATAAATAAAAAAATTTGTTGTCAATCAATTTAAAAAAATTCTAACATTTCAATACATTCAAGTAACAACATTTCAAAAACAAATAAATATTAAAATAGAAAAAATTCTTACATATACATATACAGAAAATTTTGATATTCAAAAACATATAAACATTATCAGAGAAAACACAATAAATTTTAAATTCATATACATAAATTTAACCGGAAATGTTACAAAAAATTAATGTTTCTTTTATAAATATTTGATTCTAATTCATGTTATTTTTTATGCACTAAATGCCTATAATTTTGTGCAACATTTTCTGTATCTGCTTTAAAATTTATTCTTTTTTCAAGTGGAACTTTAATTATTTGTAGCATTTCTAACATATAACGACGTTTATAATTATTTTCCAAATTTAAAATTGATACATTTTCAAAGTTAGGATAATGATTACTTTTCGAACAGTGTGAAGATAAAGCTGTTTTTTGCAAACTGATATTGTCTCTGTATCTCTGGTCTGATTTATGTCCTGCTATTCTGACTTTCAATTTATTCTTTGTAGTACCTACATAAACTTTATTACAATTCTCGTTGTCCTTTATTACAATTCTCTCTCCAGAATGGAAACTTTAGAGAAAATAGTGGTAAAGAAAGCAAAGTTTGTACAAAATATCGTTCGGATTCGGCAATCTATTAGGGATAAGACAATTTCATTCAATCCCATCGAACTAGAATGCCGCTTAGATATTTTAAAAACGTATATTGATCAAGCAATGAAGTTTCAGTCTGACGTGGATAATTTAGATCCCGAAAATGACGATAGAGCTGAGCTTGAAGAAGTTTGTGTGACCACAAAAGCAATGTTTTTGAGTCTCTTGGCTAAAAATAGACAGGCAAGTATGCCTGAAACTTCATTTTGTGCTCAAAACCATCAGTCAAGACTACCAAATATGAAGCTCCCCAAATTCTGATTACAAAAACTTTATGAGCTTATTTGAGAACTTGGTCCACAATGATCCGACGTTGACAGACATAGAAAAATTTAATCATTTAATATCATGCTTGTCCGATTCAGCTTTGGGTACAGTTAAAGCTTTTCAGATTTCAGAAGAAAATTATCCCAAAGCATTAGCCAGCTTAAAAAAGGTTTATGACAACGAATGTTTAATATTTTTTGATAATATTGCCAAACTTTTTGATTTGCCAGAAATCACAAAACCTTCGGCTACTGCTTTGCGAAGCATGATAGACACAGTTTCTGCTATATATGATTCCCTATTATCAATTGGCGATGACAAGAAAATTACAAATGCCATTTTAATACATTTAGTGATGTCCAAAGTTGATCCAGTGACCAAATCGAAGTGGGAAGAACAGCTTGATTTCGAAAAGCTCCCGTTGTGGTCAGACTGTGAATCCGCCTTGAACAAACGGTACCAGCATATTTCTGCTGATGAATCTTCGAGTTCAAGACCGAGGTTTAATAATAATTATAATAATAAAACTGAATATTCTAAGAAGAAAAATAACAGGACATCATTAAATTGTACAAAATCGAAACCATCTGCTGACAAATGCTTATTCTGCAAATCAAATCAACATATGATTAATAATTGCCCTTCTTTTACTGCTGAGTCCGTAACACAAAGATTTGAATTCATAAAATCCGTACCAGCATGTATTAATTGTTTGAAAAAAGGTCATACAGTAGCAAGATGTTCATCTTCTAAATGTAGAATATGTAGTGGTTCTCATAATTCACTACTACATAGATATAATACAAGTTCTAACAATTCGAATATCTACTCTGAACAGCCGTCTACTTCTCACGCTTCGGTGAATTACTCTTCATCTGAGGAAAGTATTATTCTTGCCACAGCTGTAGTGAAAGTAAGAAGTAGTTCTGTTAAATTTATTCTAGCCAGAGCTCTTTTAGATTCCGGTTCTCAACCAAATTTGATAACTGAGGAACTTGCACAGCTACTACGATTGAAAAAAGAAGGAGGCAGATTGAGTTTAAATGGCATAAGTGAAACAAATTCAATTTCTAAATCTTGCGTAAATTTAACTGTCACGTCGAGGGTTAACTCTACTCACTTTACTTCAAAGTTTTGGGTATTGAGTTCAATTACAAATATGCAACCTGATCTCAAAATAAATACAACTAGCTTGAATATTCCTAATAATATAGGATTAGCTGATCCTTGCTTTTATAAGCCACAAAAAATTGATTTATTAATTGGAGCAGAAATTTTCTTCGATTTAATTTGTGTTGGCCAAATAAAGTCTGGCCCGAGCCTGCCAATTCTTCAAAAGACTTCGCTTGGTTGGATTGTAACTGGAAAATACAATCAATCAAAGGGCTCGACAAATAACAACGTTTTTCATTTGAATACTTTTGTAGAAAACGAGAGCAATGTTGATTCAATAGTCAGAAAATTCTGGGAATTAGAAGATATTCTAAACGAGTCAACAAAAATATATTCTGAGGAACAACAACAATGTGAGGACAAATTTAGAAAGTCAGTACGACGTTTAATGTCAGAACGATTTGAAGTCTCATTGCCTTTCAAATCTGATACAAAATTGCTTGGTTCATCGTTTGAAACTGCCAAAAACGATTTCTCTCTTTGGAACGAAAACTTTCCAAAGATGATACTATGAGGCAGATGTATCATGATTTTATGAAAGAGTATTTCAATTTAGGTCATATGTCACTTTTAGACAAAATGCCCGATTTTCCTCACTATTTTATACCACATCAATGTGTTTTGCGACCTCAGAGTTCAACTACGAAACTTCGAGTAGTTTTTGAAGCTTCATGTAGAACTTCTTCGCATGTATCACTTAACGATTTGTTAATGGTTGGTCCAACAATTCAAGAAGAATTATATTCTACATTGATCCGTTTTCGTTTCCATAGATACGCAATCACTGTAGATATTGAAAAAATGTATCGTCAAGTTTTAATTTCTGAAAATGACAGAAATTATCAATTAATCCTTTGGAGAGCGAATCCATCTGATAATTTAAAAGTGTTTCGTTTAAACACTGTTACTTACGGCACAGCTTCAGCGCCATTTTTGGCCATCAGATGCTTGATTCATTTAAGCGATTTGTACAAAGAGACTTTACCTATTGGTTCAAAAGTTGTTCGCAGTGATTTCTATGTTGATGATTTGCTAACTGGAGCTGACCAAGACCTCAATATAATTCGTAACCAGGTTACCGAAATTTTAAGTTCAGATGGTTTAAAACTTACTAAATGGTTTTCAAATCATCCTAATATTATAAATTCAATACAAAATGAAAAACTTTTATCAAGCGATTCCGATTCTGCAAAAGCTCTCTGCATACATTGGGTTCCGAAGAATGATTCATTTAAGTTTCATTTGGAAGATAATTTTCAAGAATTAAAAGTGTTGATGATGAAACCCTATTTCAATCCAAATGTATACAACACTGTAATTGATTCGATGTTTATTAAACTGTCATATTTTTGCGCGCCTTAATTATTACACATTGTAAATTTTTCACTGGCTCATAAAACGTGTAATGAACAAGACGTATTTTATTATACATAATTACTTTTAAGAAATATACTTTATTTTTTTGAATTGAAGACACCGTGTTTCACTTTTGGTCTTAGATTGAAAGCTCTTCTGCTGTGACATAAAGGTTTCAACCAACAAAGGTTATGGGCCCAGAATAACAAAAGCAATAATCTAAAGTTTAAAGTGAGGTTAATTTCGTTGGTGTCGTTCGTTTGGTTTTTATAGTTTTATCCGGAGTTGAAAAACAAGAAAAATGTCGTCCGCTGTAGCAAGTATCGAGAAGCTCAACGGCGATAACTTTGCAACGTGGTGCATACAGGTAAAAAGTTTACTTATTACCTTAGATTTGTGGTACACTATTGTGGAGGTTTGTCCAAAGGAAAATCCTAACAAATGGATAGCGACTGACGCTAAGGCTTTAGCAACAATCACACTGAGTGTAAATCCAAGTCAGTTAATTTATATATGTAAAAAATTGTTTAACGGCTAAAGATGCATGGCAAGTTCTAAGTTCACTATATAAAGCAGACACTGCATCTAGAAAAGTTAACTTGTTCAAAAAGTTGGTACGTTTTAAATTTAATTCAAATGAAAAATTTGCTACACAGGTAAATGAATTTGATTCAACAATTGATGGCTTAAAAGAGATTGGAATCACCCTTAATGATGATTTGTTGTCCATCTTATTGCTGTGTAGTCTTCCCGATGAAATGGAAGGTTTTGTGGTGGCTATAGAGAGTCGTGACGAGTTGCCCAAATATGAAAAATTAATTTCAAAAATCTTAGAAGAAGAACTAAGGCAAACAAATAAACATGATGATACAAATGAACTTGTTTTTGCGGCAAATTCACGAAAAGATTTTAAAAGAAATAAAAAAGTTTTTAACAGTGGCAGAAACTTCAAAAGAAATGATGTTAAACATTTACATCAAAAACAAAACTACCAAAATGAGAAGAAAAATATAGATAGCAATGCATACAACAACAATAATATAAAATGTTTTCGTTGTGGTAAAAGGGGACATATAAGATCTCAATGTAGAGAAAATCATGATAGAAGAGAAAATGACTTTGCTTGCTCTTTAAAAGAAAACAATCCAAATTTAAGAGACTTGTGGATTTTAGATAGTGGCGCATCGTCGCATATGGTTAACAGCAAAAAGTATTTTGATACATTAACAGAGACAAAGCAAAAAATATTTTTAGCATCTGGAGAAATTATTTATGCAGAAGGCATTGGAAATATTAAAATAAAAACAAAGTTTTGCTCACTTGCATTAAATAATGTATGGTATGTCCCACAACTGCATTCAAATTTTCTATCAATAAATAAAATAATTAAAGCTGGTCATGTTGTCCAATTTGCCGCGAATAAAGCAATAATGAGAAGTAAACAAAACGAAAATATTTTAACAGCTGATTTAATTGATGACCTGTTTGTTGTTAATTTAGAAAAAAAATAAAGATTTTGAAGTGGCAAATGCAGTTGTTAATGAACAAATTGTTAAAAAGTGGCATCAAAGGTTTGGACATTTAAATGTTGCTGATTTAAATAAATTAACGAGCAAAAATATGGTAAAAGGACTTGATGTTAAAGTGCCAAAATCAATTGAGTGTTTTACTTGTGCTGTAAATAAAATAACTGCAACACCATATAAAAATTATTCAAGTGTGCAAACGAGTGACGTTTTGGAGCTAATACATACAGATTTGTGTGGCCCAATTGGTAAAAGATCTGTGGGAGGCTCATCGTATTTTATTACGTTTATCGACGATTATTCGCGATACAATTCAACTTATTTTCTAAAACAAAAAAGTGATTCTTTTGATGCATTCACACATTTTGCTGGGCTCGCGGAGAAGCAGACAGGCCGCTTAATAAAAATTGTTCGTAGTGACAATGGTAAAGAATTTGTAAATTCTAAATTTAAACAATATTTTTCAGAAAAAGGCATTGTTCATCAAACGACGGTTAGTTACTCACCACAACAGAACGGCGTTTCTGAAAGAGCGAACAGAACCCTTGTTGAAATGGGTAGGTGTATGCTAAATTCGTCCGGATTACCGCAAAGTTTATGGGGTGAAGCCATTAATACGGCAACTTATTTAAGAAATCGAGCTCCGACGAAAATACTTGGTGATGTTACTCCGTATGAACGATGGTGTGGAAAGAAACCATCCGTATCTCATTTTAAAACATTTGGTTGTGACGCAGTTGTTCTAAAGAAGGGTCCAAAATCTAAAGGCGGAAAATTTTTGCCCAAAGGTACGAAAATGAAGTTCGTTGGTTATCAACTTTATACAAAAGCATACCGCTTATATGATGTTCATAAAAGACAAATAACTATTGCTCGAGATGTTATGTTTTTTGAGCAGTCTTTTGAAAACGTTTCAAATGAACAACATGAATTCAATAAATTTGATAGTGATTTCTTAAAAAATATTCAAAGCAACTGTGTAAATAAATCTGATGATGAGTTTGAACAAAATAATGATGATAATGAACAACATAGTGATAATGACGTTAATGAGCAACAACAAAAGAAAGACACTGAGCTGAGTAGTGAATCCAGTGAAACAGAAAGAGAAGATACTCCTATTTTAAAAAATAAAAGAAAACGTTATTGTTAAGGTTATTGTTAGCGTTGTCTGCACAACATAAATTGCTGGTAAATCATGTAAACATAGCAGCAGCATATTTGAATGGGAATTTAGAAGAAGATGTGTATATGACTCAACCGCCAATATTCGAAAACAAAGAGTATCCCAATAAAGTTTGTAAATTGAAAAAGGCTTTATACGGTTTAAAGCAAGCCGGTCGTGAATGGAATAAACGTATAAATGATATTTTAGTAGAAATGGGATTTTTAAGATGTAAATCCGACACTTGTGTTTATTTAAAAAGAAATGAAAACGATATAAGCATAATTGCTTTATATGTCGACGACATGTTGGTGGCATGTTCTAATGAAATGCAGATGAAACAAATTATAGAAAATTTAAATAATTCGGTGGAAGCAGTCGATCGTGGTCCTGTATCGTTTTATCTTGGGATGGAAATCAATCGTGATGGTCTACGAGGCGACATAACTATTCATCAAAAGAAATATACGGAAGAAATACTGAAAAAGTGGTGTATGTATGAATGCAAGCCAGCAGCTACACCCTGGGCGGGTGGTACAGTTCTTACAAAGTGTGAAGGTAATTGCGACAACTTGGACACAAAGAGTTATCAAAGTCTAATTGGGGCTCTTATGTATTTGGCTGTGATTACTAGACCTGACTTAATACATGTGATCTCTAAGTTATCCCAATTTAACTCTCATCCACATAGGGAGCATTTTCAAGCTGCGAAATACGTGCTAAGATATCTGAAGAAGAATCCTATCGGTAAAATTACATATTCTAATAATATAGAACAATTTATATGCTTTACAGACTCTGACTGGGGGAGCGATACATATGATAGAAAATCATATTCTGGTCATGTGATGTTCATGGCAGGTGGTCCTGTCGCGTGGGAGTCACGTAAACAACCAGTTGTGGCTCTTAGTACTATGGAGGCCGAATATATTGCTCTATGCCAGGGAACCAAAGAAGTCGTTTTTATTCGTGGTTTAATAAATAAGATGGGGTTTACGCAATACATTAAAAGCCCGACTCCTTTATTATGTGATAATGAAGCAGCAGCGTTTATGGTGAAGAATCCAACAGTTCAAAGAAAAAGTAAGCATATCGACATTCGATATCACTACATTCGAGAGAAATATGAAGAGAAGGTGGTCGATATACAATACGTTACAACTGATGACAACGCAGCTGATATTCTCACAAAAGTCTTAACTAAGCAGAAACATATAAATGGTTGTAATCTTTTAAAAATTCAAATGTAATATTTTTATATACATTTGGCTTGTGGGGGAGATTGTTGATGATGAAACCCTATTTCAATCCAAATGTATACAACACTGTAATTGATTCGATGTTTTTTAAACTGTCATATTTTTGCGCGCCTTAATTATTACACATTGTAAATTTTTCACTGGCTCAAAAAAGGTGTAATGAACAAGACGTATTTTATTATACATAATTACTTTTAAGAAATATACTTTATCTTTTTGAATTGAAGACACCGTGTTTCACTTTTGGTCTTAGATTGAAAGCTCTTCTGCTGTGACATAAAGGTTTCAACCAACAAAAAGCTACAAAAAAAACATATTATCAGTTTCTTCTCGTTTATTCGATCCTCTCGGACTCTAATGCCCGATAGTAACAAAATCCAAAATGTTATTACAAGAACTTTGGATTCAAAAACTTGACTGGGATGAATCGATTCCTATGAGACTATATACTTCGTGGGAAAATTTCAAATCTAATTTACTGGAAATTGATTCAATTACAATCCCAAGATTCGTGAACACAACTTCTACAGAAAAAATTAAAATTCATGGATTTGCTAATGCTTCAATTCGAGCATATGGTTGTTGCATATACATTAGAAGCTCCGATTCAAACAAAATTGTATCGAGACTACTTACGGTGAAATCTAAAGTTGCTCCACTCAAGACTAAATCTCTTCCGAGACTTGAGTTATGTGCTGCACACCTATTGGCTAAGTTGTGGAATCGAATTAAGTTAATGATGAGCTTTGAAATCGAGAGTGTTAATTTCTGGACTGATTCCGAAATAACAAATCGTGTGGCTGAGATTCAAGAATGGTCTGAAAAAGTTGCATGGCGCCATGTGCCAACTAAGCAGAATCCAGCCGATATTGTTTCAAGAGGATGTGATGTCGAAGAATTAAAAAATTCTATTTGGTTTGAAGGACCTTCGTTTTTACTAAGCGATAGTTCCCATTGGCCTGTTAACGAACATTTCGAGTTAACGGAGAACCAACAATTATTAGAAAAAAGAAAAACAAATGTATTTCTTGCAGTAGAGGATCCACAAAATTGCTTTTTGGATCTAATAGAAAAATATGCATCATACAAAAAGTTGCTGCGAGTAACCTCTTTTGTATTTAGATTTGTTGACACTCTAAAGAAACGTAAAATAGAGAAAAGTTCTACACCTACTGCAATTGAATTGAAATGGTCATTCCTTCGGCTTGTAGAGACAATCCAGAAACATATTTTTTCTGAGGAGATACAAGAATTACAAAAATCTCTTGTCTTGCATTCAAATATTCAAAGATTGACACCATTTGTGCATACGTTTACTGAAAAGAAACGGACATTTTCACTTATAAGGGTAGGTGGGAGATTGCTTAATGCAGACTTGAAGTACAATACCAAGTTCCCACTTTTATTACCGAAAAGAAATAGCTTTGTCACACTTTATTTGCGAAATCAGCACTTCAAAAATTGTCATGCTGGCACAAAAGCACTTGTAGCTCTTTCGCGAGAAAATATTTGGCTCATTAATGCGAAAGAAGAGTGCAGCAAAATAGTTCGAAAGTGTGTTCATTGCTTCCGCTATAAGCCAAAATTAATGTCCCAAATTATGGGCAATTTACCCACAAGTAGAGTGAGAGCTTACCGTCCCTTTTTAACGGTCGGTGTAGACTTCTGTGGTCCCGTGAACGTATCATTAAGAATTCGTGGTAGACCACCAATAAAAATGTATATAACGGTTTTCGTGTGTTTCACTTCTAAAGCGGTACATTTAGAATTAGTATCTAATCTGTCTACTGATTCTTTTCTTCTATCTTTTAAAAGGTTCGCTGCCTGGAGAGGACTGCCAGAAACGGTTTACTGCGACAACGCGACGACCTTCGTCGGAGCCAGTCGGGTACTGAAGCAGGTGCAACAGGCCGTCGCATCATACGCAGCGTCGTCCGGGGTGAAGTTCAGCTTCATACCACCTCGGGCGCCTCACTTCGGAGGACTGTGGGAAGCAGCCGTGAAGCAGGCGAAGTTCCTACTTCTGCGAGCCGTGGGCAACGCATCGCTCACTCAAGAAGAGATGGGCACAATGCTCGCAGAAGTAGAGGCGGTGCTCAACAGTCGACCCATAGCACCGCTATCTCCAGACCCCAACGACGGAGAAGCGCTAACTCCAGCGCACCTGCTGATAGAAGGGGGTCTGCGTTCGCTGCCGCTAGAATCCGTAGAAGACGTGAGAGGCAACGAGGGGAAGTTATGGAAGCGATGGCGACAGCTTTGCGGTCTCAAGTAGACATTTTGGCAAGCTTGGTCTCGCGACTATATATACTGGGACTAAAGGGCAAAGGCAAGTGGCACGAGGAGATGCCCAGTCTCAAGGTCGGTCAAGTGGTAATAATCCACGAAGACAATTGCCCGCCACAGAACTGGTTGACCGGGAGAGTCGTCAGCGTCCACGAGGGAGGAGACGGCAAGGTCAGGGTGGCGGATAATTGATTTTAATAATAATAATAATAATAATAATAATAACAATAATAATAGTAACAACAAATGAATTCTATAATACTTATCTTCTAATTTAAAGTTAACTACTAGTAAACCCTAAAGTAACGGTTTTGCTGAATGCCAAATACTGGCTTTTTTATTACATAAGAAAATTAAATAAATAACTACTTGCAAAGTAATATCGAAATTGAACGGTGGTGTTTTCTTATTTCAAAATCAAAGTTTATATTTTTCACTAAAAGTGCCCTTTTTTAAATTATAAAATATTTAATTTAAATATTTCCTAAAAAATATTAGGAAAAAACATAGTGTTTGTTACTATAGTGGCCGCAGTTATACACCTTCTGTGAAAATTTCAAGAGTCTACCTATTATGGTTCAAAACTTAGGATTTTTCTACATGCAAATCACAGCTGTCGGAACACCCTTTAATTTTTAGGTTTATTTTTTAGATTTGTTTATATAACGAACCTCTGCGATGGGTAGTCATCTTGTCGCGATGCAGAGGCTTAAGTGCAAACCATGAGGCCATGCTGGTAGGGCCACCCATGCCAGACGGGCCCATGACGCGCACGAACTAAGAATTACCCTCCCCCCCAGTGTCCGATAGCATTTGTTTCCCCTATGGGACGGCTATCACATACCCTGCTCGGAGTGTTTCTCCTTTCATTGAGACTGAGCACTCTGTCAGGGTATGTCCGTTTCTTACAGTCCACTGTCCAAAATCCACCAGCGTCTGTTACCCATATTGGGCGGCTTGGTTGTCTGTCTGACACCCCGTCAGGCAGCTATTAAATTACATGGCAGTATGTATAAAATGAAACCCCCCCCAAATGAAATACAACAAAAAACTATGCCCCATGTATCCAGGAGGGGGCTTCATAATCTCCGGAGAACCTATTCCCGCTTCGTTGATTTCAGGTCACGGTGAATCGAACTCATCTGAGATCCAGGTTAGTCTGGTTGGAACGCCAGGCCAGGCTAATCTGCAAACGACTGTTGTCGCACAAAACGCAGGAGGAGGCTCTGGACAACCAGAACCATCCGAATGCACAAACGTTGCACCAAAAAAAGGTACCAAAAAAGGCAGCGAGGTGCCTCTGGACACTACTCCAAGCACCTCAAAAGCTGCAAAGGTCCGTGCCACTAAGGCTAAAACCCCTGTTTCGGGCGCTGCAAGCACATCAGCTGCAGCTGCCCCAGTGCCGGCTGTGAGCAGAGGAGGATTCCACTGTCTCACCTCCCCCCGCCAGTGGTAGAACTGCGAACAAGTCTTCGGGTTCCAAAGCTGTGCTCCTTGCCACATAAGGCAATTCAACAAGACCCACACGGCACGTCCCACAGTGTTGTGAGTGTGGCCATAAATAGAAAAATCCAATTATGGAAATTAAAAAAATTGGCTAATGGCATTTAATAAAAGACACTTTTACTAATAAGCGTAAAAAAAATTAGATTAAAATAATAATTTTTTCTAAAGATATGCTCTTCAAAATTGTGGTTTGAAATCACTACAATTTTGTATAAAAAAGGAATACAAATGAGCATGTATTTTGAAGGGTTAAATAATTGAATTTAGTTGGCAAATAAATCAAATTTGTACTAGATTAGTTGTTGTATTCAGAAATGTAACAGAAACAATGTAAAAATCCTAAAATTCAAATATTTATAACAACACTGTAAAAAAAATTGTGAAGTTTTTAGCCAAAATATGTACTTAAAAAAAATAGTCAGCTTCGATGGACCCGAAAAAATAGGCAAAAAATATGTATATACTTAAGTTTAAGAATATATTGAAGATCCATTCGTCTAATTGAAAAAATATAAGTGTCTTGTTTTCGAAATTAATTAAAAAAATTTTATTTAACTTTTAATTTTTTTTTTTAAATTTTGTAAGAATATATTTTTTTTAGCCTAACGTGGGCCTTATCTGAATTGAATCAAATTTGGTCAAATCATTAAAAATATCACATCCAATTACTATAAAAACAATTTCATACAGTTAGCAATTTTTCTTACTTTTATGACACTTATAAATTTCAGGATATATAGGAAGGACACGAATCCTTGCTTCGAATTATTTTAAATTTTGTTACGTTTTGCCAACCTAAATATATGTGCCAAATTTCAGCTCTTTACAATAACTTTTTGTATTTATGGCTACTCGTTATATGAAGTCACGACACTGTGCGTCCCACCCGCCAGAAAGGCCTTTTTGAAACGGCGATCAGCCGAAAAATGCGTCGGCCAACTAGGTAAAAAACCAGTTGCGTCTTTAACTAAGGAGGAATCAACCTCGTTACAATGGGCTAGATCCGTACAGGCTACACCGCATGTACCTCCATCTTCATCCACTGACGCGCCTAGGCGTCAGAGGTCGGAGGAGGAGGCGCATGCGATGGACAGAAGTTTCAGGGAGGTCGCCAAAGGCAACCTCGTACGTGCTGTCATCGACCGTAAGGAGGTGGAAACTCCATCTCCCATGCAAACTGGGAGGTGGTTCGTAAGAAATTGATGAAAGTGTTCTGGAAAGTTCTTAAAGACAATCCAGGGCCCTCTCCTCAATGCGATGATGCAGGGCGTGTCAAACTGATAGCCTGTTCAAACGAGCGATCAGCCATGCTTTTGAAGCTGGCTGTCGCTCTTTTGGAAGATCTTTGGGAAGGCGCTAGGATCGACGTGGTCTCTCTTGATGAGATTTCAATCCACGGCACGAATTCCCGACGAGCCATTCATAGCTCAGGAGATTATGGATCTCATTCAGATAGGAAATCCCGAGCTACCATCCAATGACTGGAAGGTAGTCAAGATTTCCGAACCTGAAGGTTCATCGGGAATCCCTGGTGCCGCTTCGAGAGAGACGTGGGAGGATCTACTATGGTTTTGAGACGATCATCCTACGTGTCTACCGAGGGGACAACAGGGAGGACCAGATTCAGGGAGATGATGATTCTTTTCCGGTCGTGGCAAACGATGAGACTGCTAGTCTAAGCTCTCATGAGGACACACTCTCAAACTCTGAGTTCGTGGGTGAGTTCTTTGAGGGGACGGACGAGGCAGTTGACGAGGACGCCCTCTTGGACTCTGATCAAGAGGACGTCAACGTCACAATTGTACCCGCCACAAGAGATGTTGAAGGTGACGCAAGTCAATCTTCATCACTCTAAAGCAGCTTCGGCTGCACTGCTCCTCCGCCTGGTAGAGAGAGGAGAGGAGCTTCTTATAGCCCAAGAACCCTGACTACATCAGGGTTTGCGAGCTTGGTGCAAAAGGCTTTAAGCTTCTGCACACGAATGTAACATCAGAGCGTATATAGTGGCTAAAAGCGACTTGAATATCTTCATTCTGTCTGATTTCCGTGATCAAGATACGGTAGCAGCCTCCTGGGAGACGGAAAACAAAACAATTATAATCGTCTCCAGCTACATGGCGTACGACAGCGAAACACCACCAACTAAAGTTCGCAAGATTGTGGAAATGGCAAGCAGATTGGGCCTGCCGGTTATTATTGGAGCGGACGCCAACGCACATCATGTCGTATGGGAAAGCTCCGACTGCAATACAAGGGGTGAGTTTTTACTTGATTTTATCCTTTGTAGTAAATTATACGTAGTTAACGTTGGTTCAGAACCTACTTTTGTTGTGATAAATAGAAGGGAGGTACTTGATATAACGCTAATAAATACTAGGCACTCAGATTTGATTAGCTCGTGGAGGGACTCAGATAACTGCTCCTTCTCTGATCATAGGTATATTGAATAGAGATAGAGATTCCGGGTAAAGGGGTTACACCCCGGCGCAACAGAAGGAAAACAAACTGGGAGCAACAGCGATCTTTTCTCTCACACTTTCTTTTGAACCCTCCGGTTATTAACGATAGGGTATTGATGTTGCAGTGGGTGCCATAACAAATGCATTCGAATTAGCGACGTCGGAATCATACAGATTAAACACCTGCCGTGGTAGGAGCAAGCCACCCTGGTGGAACTCCGATATAGCGGAAGCTCGAAAAACGTCCCTTCTGTAGCGGCGTAGAAGAGACTTCTGGGACGAGCCGGCTTCGTAAAATCTTATCAGTGTCCAAGTTGTGCCGAGTTTCATTAAGAAACCATGTGGGAACTGGACTACAAGTGGACATGAGACCCTTGAGGTACTTATGGACACGCACTTTCCTGGTTGTACTCCCCTAACAGGAGAGTACTACGCACTTCAGCCTTGATGATCACCAGTGCCATACGCACGACGCCATTAAAGGCTCTGTTAACAATGTTGCACTGGCTTCCAGCCGATCTAATGGCCAAACAGCTGGCCTTGAACTCGGCAACAAGACTTAGTGTAGCTGGGGCATGGAAATCGAAGAGTTTCGGCCATGCGACCCAAAATAAAATATTGATTATTCTGCACCCTCAGCCATGCCGACCCAAAGGTTCGGAGTATCAACTTCAGGCACGTCATCTATGATGACACATGATCGTCATCAAGAGGTCCTGCTTGAGGTCAATAAAGACGGATCTAAAACGGACAATGGAGTGTGGGGAGGCGTCTTCCTTCCTCGTTTTCAAATAAGGATAAGGTTTAGGCTGAAAAACCAATGCAGTACTGTTCAGACTGAAATTTATACTATAAAAAGAGCGGCAAACCGGCTAAGGTATCACAGGGTATATGGTAAAGATATGCTATTCTGTGCCGATAGCAAAGCTGCGATATACTCCTTATCCAGCGTCCACTTTGGTTCGTGAATGCCGGACATCTCTAGATGAGAATGCGATTCATTCCAACTTGGAACTCTTTTGGGTGCCGGGGCATGCGGGAGTGTCCGGAAATGAAACTGCGGACGAATTGGCTAGATCTGGAACCTACCTTAGGGACCAGGAGATAGATCAACTAGTTGGCGTTCCGATAAATTGCTGTAAAGACAATTTCCAGCAGGAACTACTGCACAAACCAGATGGTCGAACGAGCCCACCTGCATGATATCGAGGCTTTTATGGCCTCAGTATGATTGCAAACGTACTGCAATCCTACTAAAAACCCCTCGAGGACAAATTGGCACACTAGTGGCTGTGCTGTCAGGGCACTGCACTATAGGTGCACATGCTTGGAGATTAAATCTTCCGTATAATAACTTCTGCAGAAGTTATCAGGACGAGGAGGAAGAAGAGACAGTGAAGCACCTCCTCTGTCACTGTCTAGCCCTATCTACGGAAAGGGCGGCGCTGCTTGGCAGCCCGATACTACAAGACCTTGCAGACTTATCGGGTTGCGATATTAACAGGATAACTTCATTTATCCGGCTTTCTGGATGGTTTTTGCACCAAACCTAAAGTGTGGATCAGCAGGTACCTTCCTGCTCATCCCTCTTTCGGGCGTCATAACGGGACCAAAGGGACCCAAGTGATTCGGTTTTCCCCCTACACGGAGCCGGCGACCCGTGCAACCTAGCCTATATAGAGAACTAAGTTTTAATTACTGCTTTCATATTTTTAGTGTATTCCTCCTACAGTTCAAGAAATAAGCACATATTCGTGAATAACACCTTTTTATCGGAATACCCTATAAGTTTTATTATTTGCTACTATAGCAGCCTTAGTTATACACCTTCTGTGAAAATTTCAAGTGTCTACCTATTATGGTTCAAAACTTAGGCCTTATGCATGCAAATAACACCACTATCGGAACACCCTTTAATTTTTAGGTTTATTTTTTTTTACTTTTATATATAGCGAACTAAGTTTTAATTACTGTTTGTAAATCTTTAATCTATGCCTCCTAAGTTCAAGAAATAAACACATATTCGTGATTAACGCCTCTCTATCGGAACACACCATAAGTTTTACCATTGGCTACTATAGCGGCAACAGTTATATATCTTATGTGAACATTTTAAGAGTCTGCCTATTACGGTCTCAGAGATAAAAGGAGGGACCGACGGGCAGACGGAATAACATTATTGCGAAAACAATAGCGTTTCGTTTTAACCCTTTGGGCACGAAACCCTAAAAATAAAGGATGTTGCGAATTTGAGGAATTAGACCTTATTTTCGGTAATGTGTTGAGAACGCAACGTGTTTTCTGTTTAAGATGCTTTATTAAGTAATTAATTTTTGTACTAATAATTTGCATAATGAGAGCAATTAATGATGATATACATACATATGTATATAAATATATATATGTACATGTAGAGATATTATTGTTAGCTATGAACAGTATAGTTGAAGTCAACCAATAAATACTCTAGATTTTCTAAACGTTATAAGCAGACACTTGATATTTCCACAGGGTATTTAGTTCTATGCTCTAGTACAAAAAATAATTAGAAATTAAAAGGTGCCCTATAAGGCGTTAAAAAATTAACAACTTGTATTTCTAAAGTTGTACTTAACATAGTACGTAGTAGTAGTAGAAGTAGTAGTAGTCTGACTTGCACATGACTAATTTATTTTTAATTTCTATTTTATTTAATTTGAACCGTTAAAAAATTGTGTTAGTTTGTCAATAACTTTTTTGCTTCAAATAGGTTGACTATTTTAATAAAATTTGTATAACATGACACTGCTCTAATATGACGTTAAAAATCTTTAACTTACTCCTAAACCATAAATGAATTGACAAATATGAAAACATGTTTTTGAGTCTATTAATGAATTTTGTAAAAGAATTTTATATTAAGCCTTCTTTTATGATGGATGTTCATAACACTACATACATACATTTTAATTTAATACACATTATTGCTGAACAAGTGCAATAAAAATAATTTTTTTTTGTTTGTGCCACTTTCGACAACTTTGTACGATCCATATTAAATAACATTTTACAAAACTAGCTTGGTATCTGTAGTAGGAACACATCTGTTTCAGACAAATAGAAAGAATAAAACTTGTCAATTTAATTGAAGCATACATAAATTTCATTTTTATCCAACATTTCCTTTTGAAAGAAGTATATGCGGCAATGACGTTAACAGAATGGCTTTTAAAAGAACTAGCTGCAACCCAGTGTACTTCGCTAACCCTAATAAAATATGAATATGAATCAAATATTTGTGTTTTATATTAAAAACTCATTTATGCAATAATTTATCTAATGTCTTATTTATTTGCTGTTGATTTTAAAATTAATAATGAGAAAAACGAGATGTCGAGATGTCGACAATAAAAATTGAACAGAGTGATATCCATTAAGAATCTACCCTAACCTACATATGGTAACACACTTTGTTGAATAACGTTTACAAAATTCCCTTTCCTAAAGGTTTTTTGATTTTCACAATACTGAATTCAAAAACTTCTTGCGAAATTCTAATTGATTCCTGGACTTATTATACGACCATTTGCTTTTCATTACCAAATGTAGGATTGGGGTCTTATATATGTAACTATGGTATAACTTATGTATATAGACTTTGTTCCACGTGTACCTAAAAATGTATGGGATCGCGATCCATTACTTGTTAAAAATACGGTTCTTCTAAGGTTGTCTACACAAAAACATTAAGAAAATATTTTAGAGAAGGTTTGGAATTTAGCATTTTTGGTGGAAGGACTTCCTAACTGGTTAATTGTGATTCCCTTTAGCTAACTAAAATTAAGAATAACAAAAGGAAAAAGAGAGACATAAGTATATTCGTCCTGCTACCAATCACTCAGCCGCCCGATTTCCTTGATGAAGCCGACGACATTTCTCTCATCTATCTTGCGATAGGTGTTCTGCATGGTATAGTAAGGATTGCGCACAACTCAAATATTATAGCTCATTGTTCCATCCAGATAACTAGTAACACATAGTGACAATGGCAGGGAGATCGTTCCCCTGGTCTAAACTGCCATGGATTTCAAACCAACAACCAAATAAGCAATCGAACAAACAATTTAAATGTTTAAATAAAAATATTTAGATACATATTTCGTTATTTCCCTTTTAAACGAAAATATATCCTATGTTAAAAAAATACATACCTCTTTGTATGTACATACATACATATGTAATTACCTTGTGACAAAATATGTCACAGCACTAGAAATGATTACTAAATTTTTGCTATAGGAAATAGAAATTCTAAATAATTATGCATACAATTATTAACACTATGAATATTCTGTTGTATGTATGTATGTTTAGTTAATACATATTGCTTCAAATTGGTCTAATATTTGATAAAATGTGTTTGCATTTTCAATGCTTCCATGTTTAGCAAATATTTTTTAAATGTTAAAAAAAAACGACGGTAACCATAGTTGATGCGTTATGGTCTTCTTAACTACAAAAGAGTAGATTTATTTACATTTTGTTTAATTTGATGTACAAGTTTTATTTTTAAAATTGTATCAAAGTTTGCAATTTTTGAAGTGGTTGGATGACAGATTGGCAAACAATTTTGTCTTCCGACAACAAAAAACGCAAAAAAGGAAAAGGAAATTAAAAACAAACTTTTGTTTTTTATTAAAATAACTAAAACTGAAAATCTACCTCAAATTTTTAAGTAAAAATAAAAAGGGAAAAAATATCCTTTCCCATGTCGGGAAAAAATATCCTATTATCGTGTTGAGATCGAGAAATTAAGGTGGTTACGACATTCATTTGGGTTTCTTCTAATCAAGATTTTATAGCCCTCGCGGCATGCTTGTGATCGTTGACATTCTGAAATGTCCTAGAATGAAGAAGAACTGATCTCAAAATATCTCTGTAGACTGTTGCCATCATTATATCAGTAGTTCGTTGTATTGCACCAATCTCTTACCCCGAAAAACACCCCGAAACCATTATATTTCCACCACCGTGTTTTTATGCGGCGGTCGTGTATTTTGGATTAAATTTTTCGCCTCGTGGTCTTCGAACACTGGCTCTTCCATATGATCCTCCGAGATTTTGAGTTATTTTATGAAAAAACTTTGATTTGTTGATCTTCTCGTATAGTTGTTACAGGAGGTCATCCTTCCTTATGCCCGTATAGATTATGCCAAATTGTTGATTTAGGAACAGAATACTTTAATGAAGTAACAGAGCACACAGACGAGATTTGTAGGCAACGGGTTCAAGAGGTAGAGTGTGTATTTCATGGCTATCGTACTGGATATTTTTTCGTTTCTCTTTTCTGCTTTTCGCTTCTCTCTGTGTTGCTTCACATTATATTTCTCAAATGGGCGTCTACTTGCTTAAATTTTCTTAACAAAGTACTACATGTGTGTGTGTTTTCAAACACACACACATGTAGTAAATAAATCTGAAAATAGAATGTGCAAAAATCTGTATCTTGTTTATTTATGTCCAATTGTGAAAGGTTTAAGACAGAGCAAAAGAGGATTCAAAAAAAGGCTGCCCTGTTTCTGTCTATTGTATTGCTGTAGCTTAAGTGGTTAGCACGTTGACTACTAAGCAATGATCACGAGTTCAAATCTCAGCCGTGGCAACATCAATTTTTCTAATATGTACTAATTTATTCTTTATAATAATGCATATCACAGCGCCCTCCTTCGCCGGTATTACCACATAGCACTAAGTCGCCGGCGAAGTAAAATAATTATAAATTGGCTATGCTAGCTTCGAACTAATTCGCTGAAATAACACCAGAGGCGCTGCAATACTGTTCTAAAAATAATCATAACGTGCAATTGCAGTGTTGCCAGAATCAAAGCTTTACTATCACTAACCATCATCTGTCTTATCTACTACTATCCCTTTCCAAAGGAAGTACCACAGTTAATGTAGGCATTTCTGCCTGAGTAGTACTTCTCTTCTTTAAAAAAAAAAAAGAAAATCAAAGAAGTTTTTTATGAATACAAAGTATGTATACCAAAAACTCCAATTATAAAAAATAAATGTGATTACAATATCTCTTGGAATATTTGGTTAAAAACTTCTTTATTAAGAGTATGAGAAAGGATAGTTGCAAATGTTTTGAACATCTAACTTAATACTCTCACGTAAGGTTCTCAGCTATTTTTCGAGTCCTATAACCAATTTGAAAATTTTCAGCCCCAAAAAAAATGTATTCGAATCCAAACCATCGCAATAAAAAGGATACTATTTTCATTTAAATTTACACATAAATACTTTATTTATATCGTATATTTTTATTGTTTTAAAATCATTTAATTTGATTGAGTTTTTACCTCACCCTTTCTGAGAATGGATCAAAAGAGTTACAACAAATTTCAATATTTTAAAAATGTACTTTAGGGTGGAACAAAAAATACATTTTTCAATTTCAATATGTAATAGTGGTAAAAATATAGGAAGGCGTGTTTTTTTTGCCCACAGCCACGTATGGAAGGGTCTGATATTGCTGAGTTCCATTAGCGAAATTTTCGAAATCTTAAATTTTCTGTATCTCTTCTGGTGTCTTGGCAAAGTTGATTTCAACCCGAACAAAGACGGACTAACAGACGGATATTGCTTAATCAACTTTTTATGTATAAGGATACAGAATATATATACTTTATGGGGTCGGAAATGAATATTGTAGAAATTACACACGGAATGACAAATTTATATTTCCTTTCCACCTGCAGTGAAGTGTATAAAAACAAGGTCGTTTCAGCGACATCTTGATACTTACTTTTTTAATAGTATTGTAATTAGTTTTAATTTATTCATTTTTTATACATTATATACGTAAAACATTGCTAATGAAGTGAAATTCCATTAAAGTGAATGTTGACAGTTCTGTTACAATATATTATTTGCGATTAATTTATCTATACCTATAATAAACCAGTAACTAATTTCCTGTTTGTCTGTTTTTTTTCTTTGTGTTCGCATCACGTAAAAACTACTGGATGGATTTTAACAAAATTTTGTGAGGAGGTACCATAATATCCTATTCCAATATATGATGCTTTTTTCCGCAAACAAAGGAGTGTAAGTACGCCGATTTTTTATACCGATTTTAAGGTACTGCACACTTTAAGGCATCTTTTATTTTTTAAAGATGTATATTTTATGCACTGTTGCGCAAGAGATGACGATGGTTTAAATACACTCAGAATATTTTTAAAGTAACTGATTGTAGTTTATTTAAAAAGTATTCCGTACAGTTATTTTTAATTCAAAGCATTTTAATTTTCTACTGATTCCAACATTCATTTCTAAAAAAACTGAATATAAATACTGATTTTCCGTTACAGTTAATATTTTCATTTATTTTAAGTTGAAAATTCGGTTATACCGAAAATAAATAATAAAACTAAGTTTGTATGTTAAAACTATTTGACTGTTTTAGAAAAAAAATCCAAATAACAATATTTCCCAGTGGTAAAACTAAAGAGGCCTTCTCACTTCAGGCCTTCTATAAGGTATGCTTAGACCTTCTCTCGGAGACAATCCTCATTTTTGTGTGCCTTCCACAGAAGGCCTCTTAGAAAAAAGATCCAGTACACATTCCTACTTCGCTTCTCGTAGTAGGGAAGTAGGAATGTGTACTCATTTTGTATGGCAAAAACATAATTTTCTATTTTTAGATTTCTCATTTATAAAATACAAAAGTACATTGAAATGCCCTTTATCTACTTCATTGCTGATTGCGACTGAAATGCTTCGATAGACTGCTTGATAGTGCGCAAGTCTATCAGCCTGGAGGTTGACGGTTCGAATCCCAAAAAATTTTAATATTTCAATTAAAAATAAAAATAAATTAATAATAATATTAGAACAACAATAAATAAAAACTTGTCCCAGAAATTTCTTTTTTAGTTTTTGCTACGAAAAGGCATTAAATTAAAGGCCTTCTAGCAGAGAATTTTCGGAAGACCTTCTGGAAGGCTTGCTGGCAGAAGCGACAGTGGAAGGCCTGCTCCGCAATGACAACCTGTGTAAAAAAGACATGAGAATGGAATGCGAACGGAATGTAAACAGAAGGCCTTCTGCCTCCAAAAGCAGGAGTAAAGAGGCCTTCTAGAAGTTATCTTTACTCCTTCTTTTTACCACTGGGTTGTTTGGAAAAATCATATACATACATACATATATAAATTAGATAAAAATATGTAAACTAATTATTTAGTGCACCCGCCCGCGGTACCATATTATCTGGTAAGTAATTCAAGTACCATAGGATAATAGCTATGTCAAAAATAAAAAAACAAAATTAAGCCAATCTTTCTGTCCAATTGTGATTTTAAGTGTAGGGTTGCCAATATTATTGAGGCTTGGCAACCCTTATGGTGGGAAAACTACGTATAATTGTGTTTTAATCATTCTTGGCGACTGTGCGAACTCTTGTTTTTGCATCATTGCTTGGGTTGCTTTATGACAAATAACAATAGTAACAAATGCACATTAGGGTGAACGAAAAAATATTTTTTTTCAATTTCAATATGTAATAGCACTACAAAGTTGTTGTTTGCTATTGTTCAGTCAATTGCAAAGTCTGAAACCCAAACTATGGTTGGTAGCAGGGACTCTGCATTCCCTGTGGCAGTTTTTTATCTTTTCTTAAATGACTTTTGTAGTTTATGACACTTTAAATATTTAACCCATATTCCTAGTTTTTCTCTTAGAATACCATTAACAGGAAAATTTTTTCTTCTGGCATTATCGTAAACATTTTTCTTTATAACGTCGGTCACAGAATTTGGAACGTTTTGAATCCGACGTTCTTCTGCTTTAATATCAGTGACAAGTCAAGTGCAACAATTTTCGATTAGATTCCATTCTTATGCCTTTGGAATAGTCCTGTTTTAGAGGCTATAGTATTAAAAGATATACTTAAAATAACGTCATGTAATTTTTTTCGTTCCTGGAGGCAGAACTTCGGACTCTACTTTACTAGTTGCGAAACATTGTTAAAATGGTTCTTTATGCATAACTGTTTTTCAGTGATAGCTAGGATATTTTGAAACTGCATTGTATTTTTAATTATACCTTCTTAATGATTCCCTTTAGGTATATGTATTTTAAAAACCTTAAAATCCTTACAATTCGGTTCGGTACTTCAAGAGAAAGTTATTTGTTAAATGTATAATTTTTTATAATTTCTTTTTTATAGTTAACCTCTTGATTTCGGTTCTTTAGTTGATGAGGAATACTGGTAAAAATATATATAACTTAAAAAATACATATGTAAATAGTAAGAAGAAAAGAAATATCGTTTATTTTTACGAACTTTGTAGTTTATTTTTTTGTAGTTAAAAAAACAGAAACAACAGAAGAATCGTTTATTTTAACGGAATTTTAAGTTTAATTTTATTACTGTTAAAAAAAATCAAAATCAACGGAAATATCATTTACATCATTTCATGTACGGAGTATCCAGTTAATTTTTATGTTATTAAAATAAAATAAAAAAACATTTGTTTTTACAGATTTTGTCAGTTAATTTTTGAGTATTTAAAATTAACAAAACATTTCATTTGATTTAAATGAATAATGAGTAGACCGGTTTTTAACTGAGTTTTCATTTATTTTAAATTGCATTTTCAGTTATTTTAACTTAAATAATATTTTGAGTGTAGTGAATAATTCATTTCCTGACTGTCTTATACAGAGCTTGGCTATACCAAGTGCTTTGACACTTAAATTAAAGATTTTTCAATAATTCTTGCAAAAAAAAACCGACTTCAAAACAGCCAAACTTAAAATCATGTTTCTTTAAGGCGGTAATTATACAATGATTATATTATATTCGAGGAAGATTGTAGCGGGATTTTTTAAATGTCATTGCACAAACTGTCAATTCAGATAAAAAAAACTAATTTTTGAATTCAATAATCTAAAACAAATATCAGTCGATTTTCTACCTGGGGAGCAGTACTTCCGGAGTATATAGGGGCACAAGACCCCAGAGTTCTGTGCTTTTTCAGGTCAAACCAATGCCAAACGACTGTCTGTATACAGCGGATAAAAAGTTTGGCTATATACATAAAATTACACTAACTATTGCGCCACCCTGTAATTTCCGAGTTCAAATTTTATACTTGTTATAGCGTTCGTAGCAATACAGGTTCATTGTAAATTTCAACCGTCTGTCTGTAACGGCTTAAAAGTTTGGTCATATACATCAAATTACATAAACTATTGCGACACCCTGTAATTTATAATTTTAAATATTTATACTTATTTTAACACACATAGTAATGGACATTCTGTCTAATTGTTAAGTGTTTGTCAATAACTATTTAAAAGATAGGGTCATATATATCAAATGACGTCACCTATTGGGACACCCTTTAAATTCAAATTTTAATATAAATACTTGTTAAAGAGAACTTTGTCATACAGATTCTTTGTAAAATTTAACTTTGTGTCCATATACATCATATTACATCAACTATTGGGACACCCTTTAATTTCCAATTTTAAATATTTATACTTGTTGTTATACCAGACATAGTAGTGAACACTCTGTCTATTTTTCAAGTGTTTGTCCATAACGGTTCCAAAGATGAGGACATAATGGTCAAATTACATCAATAATTGGGACACCCTTTAATTTATCCAAATTTTATACTTGTTGTAATAGCGGACTAAGCAATATAGGTTCTTTGTACATTTCAACTGTCTATCTATAACAGTTGAAAAGTTTGGCAATATATATCACTTTTACATTAACTATTGGGACACCCTTTAATTTCCAAATTCATATTTTACACTTGTTATTTTAGCGGACTTAGCAATACAAGTTCTATGTAAATTTCAACTGTCTGTCTATAACGGTTCAAAAGTTTGGCCATATATATATCAAAATAAACCAACTAATGGGACACCCTTTAATTTTTAATTTTAAATATTTATACTTATTTTAACAGACATAGTAACGAACATTCTGTGCAACTTTCAAGTGTTTGTCTATAACGGTTCAAAAGATAGGACCATAAAGGTGAAATTACGTCACCTATTGGGTCACCCTTTAATTTTTAATTTTATTTTTTAATTACTTTTTGTTATTGGGAGCTATAGTGATACGCACTTTTTTCTAATTTTAAATGGGTGACCTACAAATTTCATAATACACGTAAAAAACATGTATGTTGTATGGGGACACCCTTTAATTTTTAAACTATTAAACTGTTTTTAAAATGGGACCAATCTGTAGCCATAACCTTTCTAATGGCGCAAAAATTTTTAAAATCGGTTCAGAAATGACCGAGTTCTTAAGGCACAAACATAAAAAAAAGCAACATTCAGACGAATTGATAACCTCCTTCTTTTTTTGTTCTGATTAAAGATTAAATAGTACTTCTTTGGACCTTGCGGTTCTAAAATGAAATATATAAAACAACCTTGTTAGCCAGGAATATCTCTAACCATAAACCATATGTTGGGTCACTTAGCCAACGTTCAGGTTTTAAACATCATTGTTTAATTAAATGATTTCCTAACATAGCAATGTAAACTTAACATAAAAAACATATACAAATGTAAACTAAATTTAATATATATACTTGTATTAATTACTTGTGGATACTTTGTTCCCCTTTTGCCTTTATTGTGAAATTTCGAACTGGATTAGAACTGTATATTTTATATATTAATGTTTCAAGAATATTATTTGAAAATAAAAGAATATAGTTGAACTGAGCAAGACGTGCCTGGTTACTGTTAGATAAATAGTGATAATTTAAACAAGTTCATTTCAATCTAACATAATTATTAGGACTAATTTTAGAAAACTAATGATAGTTTTCTAAAATTAGCCCCTTAAAAATTATTAAGGATCAACGCCATAAAAAATAAATCTTTAAATAACCAAAAAATAATCCCAAGAGAACAGTAATTTAAAACAAATCCTCCAAAACAGTGAAAGTCATTTGACCAATCATTTGGTTGCGTATGACAAACTTTTGTCTTGTTAAAAGTCAAACTTCATATACAAAAACCCAGTATTAAAAATAATGTTTTTATCAGGTATTGACACTAGGTGATAGGAAATTGCAAAAAAAGTTTGTGTACGGGTGAGTTTTTCATCTTCCTCCAAAGTATGTATTAACATTATTCTTACATATGAGTAAAAGTAAAATAAGATACTTAAGTTTTATTTTGGTTTATGTGTTAGTTTCGATTATCAATTTCTTCTAGCGAATTGTTTTAAATTACTGCGCAAAAATTGTTTATTATGTGTTGAAATCACAAAGTATACAGAGATGTAAATAGTGATTGATGAAAATGGCCATAATCAGACTTTCATAAGCTTGTCAAGAAAGAGACAAATATAGTAACAAATTTTCACGAACAATGGAAAAATAAACAAAACAAAAACTAAAAATTATGAAATTTTATTGAAAGCAAAGAGCAATTTCATTTATAATTCAAAGTAAAAATATGTATGTATTTAAAATATAATACATAAAATATAATAAATTTAAATAGTATATTTACACAAACACACAGATTTTTTGCATAGCCTTCCATCGGCCGGACGCAAGAATTTTCTCCTGTATGGTACAATAAACACTAGCTTCGCTTACTTAAGCTTTTCTGCATAGCCGGCCTTAAGCCGGATGAAAGAATTTTCTCCTCTATGGTATAATAAATACTGGCTTCACTAACTGAAGATTTTCTGCATAGCCGGCCTTCAGCCGGACGCTAGGAATTCTCTTCTATGGTATGACCTATACCGGCTTCGCTTACTAAAGATTTTCTGCATAGCCGGTATTTGGCCGGGAGCATGGATTTTCTTTCACTTTTAAGTTTTACACTTACCTCCTCGGATCCTTTGGGAAACTGTGTAATTTTTCCCCTGGTGGACAATCCTTGATGCACCTTACTCCTGAAAATAAAAACAATTAAAATATATACATTTTCTTAAATGTTGTTGATTCTTACATATTGTTTTCCAATTTCACAACTTCTTAGGTTTCTGCATAATAAAAACATGAATAACAAAAATTGCAACCGCAACTTACCTTGAATATGCTTGCTTTTTTATATTTCTGCAAAAAAATAAATAAATGTTAAATTAATTTAAATTTCTTTAAAATTTCTTTTACCTTGTTAAAATACGTTTAATTTTTATGCGCCGGAAAATAGCACAAAAGAAAACCAATGTTTACGAAATAACACAAAAGAAAACTAATCAACGTGTGAAAGAGACGGGTTGAATTAGTATATTTTGCCGTCCTGTTTATACGCCGTTTCACCTCTTGGGTTCTCTTTGGTTGAAATTCAGAGCACGTATATGCTCATCATTTTGCTCGTTCTTGTATTACTGCGCAAGAGCGAAAGAAAACCCAATGCGCAATAATAATAACCAACATAGTAGATACCTGCTCATTTGCAGTAAACATCTCTATTCTATACTATTTTTTAGTTTTCGAAAAATATAACAAAATTATATTTATTTTACATACAGATGAATTTTGAATTCAAGCTAAAGTTCGTTTCATTCTCTCTAAGAAAGAATAAATTAAATTACAAATTAGGTGATATTTTCTAGGCAACTACGTCCGTCATCATCAATATTAAAGTAAAAATATTAAACAAGAGGGAAGCTTTAGGTAGTGGTAGACTTCGTTCTCACCAACTGACGATTGATGATTGAATACAGTTTTCTCGTATTCGTTTATCTTAGTTTGGTTGGTTAAACACTACCCAAAGTAGATAGATACGAAGAGTGCTGATGACGGGCGTAGCTGTCTAGAAAATGTGCATTCCGCTCTGCTGGTGTCTAAAAATAAAATTTTCCCAATTTTTCTTTAATATTATCACCTAATTTTTAATTTAATTTATTCTTAGAGAGAATAAAACGAAATTAAGCTTGACTTCAAATTCCATCTGTATGTAAAATAAATAGTTCGACTAATAAAATTTCAAATATTTAATTATATATATTTTTAAATATTTTAATTATATTTTGTCTTAGTTCCTGAACAGGCTTACTGTCAGAAATAAATTATAAAGAATATACAAAAAAAAAATTTAAAGAATTTAATACAAAAAAAACAAATTCAAACTAGGGATGGTAAATGAAATTTTTATGGTTACTAACCTGCTTCTAAAATTGTACTTTTTGGGTTCAGATTGTTTTAAATCTTTATGTATATTAATTTAGTTTTTTAGTCATAGTAAAATAAACTAAAAAAAAAACAATAAATTTTGCCACAAGTATGTCTAACTTATTCAATATATTGTTACGTTTTTACTTTACGTTGGGTTCTTTTAATTGCAAAATAAATACACTCTGTTATTACTTTTACTGTAAGTCACTTTATTTATTTAACACCACTGTTCAAAAATACAGCAAACTGTTAAACACTCTTAAAATTCGACAACTTAACTCTTTGACTTTTAAATTAATACTGCCATACTACTCGCCAGCACAATTCACTTATATAGGTGATTTTAAAGCACAAGAATGTTCTATTCCAGACAGATCTGGCAGGTTCCATTGTTATTGCTCTTGTTTTCTGTTTATGTGTTTGTTTATTTCTTTATACCTGTTTGTGTGGCTGTTTGTATTTATGTTTATGCTTGTATTTATGTATGTGCCTGTGTATTTAACAGAAGAGTGTTTATTTAATGTGTGTGTGTATATGTGTATATGTGAATGTTTGTATGGGGCGTTTCTTTTTTTCATCATCGAACAACGTAAAAAAACAAACCATTAATGTTGTTTTTCGTTTGTTTAATTTCTCAAAATTCTAAAATGTTCATTTTACATTTAATGCATATTTTTTTAAAATAATAGGAGTACTCAAAACAATGTGCTAATACATTTTTGTTGAGCAGATGTGATGTAATCTAAATTAAATATAAGCCTAAAAACTTATCATATTTTAATAATACACTTTAAATGTTATATTGCTATTTCTATGGTAATTGCTACAAAATTCATATAGTCCAGGAATATCTTAGGCACATAAACCAGATGGCAAATATTTTAGAATCACACTCATCTATGTTATATTGACGGTAAAAACAAAAAAAGTTGCTTGCTTCTTATCAGGAGTTTCTCCTTGTTGTAGTAAATAGCGTACATGTTTGTCGAAAAAACCTTCTACATGATATTAAACCTCTATTTTACTTTATTAACTACTTTCATTTACTTAACTATCCCAAATATACCCTAATTCACCTTCCAATATTTACATGTTTTTTTTAAATTTTTGTAGTTAACATAAGTCGACCGTTGTGCAGACCCACTCTGGAATTATAAATTAGCTATTGCAACTACCCTTTTCTATATTGAGAAATAAAGAATGATATGGGTTGCAAATACAGTTCTTTAAATAAGAGTAACAGTTCTTATCTAAAATAGTCTGCAACATGGGATTGGTGTACCATTGTACTTTTTAGGTTCTAATAGTTTAAAAAATAGTACAAATGTACAAAAAAATATACCAAAAATGGTACAAACTTTACCAGGCCTGACTCAAACGTAAACAAAGTTGACAACGAAAATTCAAAACAATCCAAGAAAAAAATTAATCAGCTGTCGAAGTGCACGCACCTTATATTATTCTGCCATGAGTTAGCTGATTCATTTAAAAAAAATGGAAAACTTTAATTCAGACACTAGCAGAGTACAATTATATTACATGTGGTCTAAAAGATCCAGTTTATACCAACAAGATGACGCTTTTATCTGTAAATTATGTTTCAAAACAAGCCAGTTATTTTTCAATACCATGGTCCAATTTCTCTTAAAAAATATTTAATATATAAATTCATTCAAAATACATACATATGTATATGTATCTATTACATATATATGTATATATGATAGGGCTGGCTAACGGCCTTCAGAAACCTTGATTGTAAATATATTATAGGTGGTCCAGTTATAAACTTTTAAAAAAATTGACTTTCAAAACTTTTACAAAAATAATAATGTCAAACAAAAGATTATTTTTTATATAATTTTTAGTGGTAATAATCTTTTTTTGAGATTTATAAAGGGCCTTCTAAAATTTACGCACGATTTTAATCACAACACACATTTTTTTCTTTAAAAATTGAGTCTTGTGCGAAATGGCACTTTTTGTTGCACGAACCTATAGCTGAATTTTGCACAAATAAGGCAATTGACATTTTAATGCGTTGCAGCCTTTATAGAACCTCTCCCGTTTTATTTTTTCTAAGGTCTATTAAACTCTATCTGCTGTTAACAGTTAAATTTAAGGATATATCCAATATATTTAAAAGATTTAACCATAAACTTCTGTTTATGTCTATTCTTTATTAATTCAGTTTTAAAACTAACTTAAAAATTAAATTTTACATTATTTTTTCGAAAAATTCTGAAAATGTAAGCAATGTGAATTCTGATTAATATATGTATACAATCATAAGTTTTAACATTGTTGTTTTATAGAAATGTTTAATTTAAAAGGTATTAAGTTAACATTAAATAAATTACAGGAAACAATTGAATAACTAACTTATAGGGTATTATCGTAACTCCCCCTTCGTTTGATTGAGGCTCCGACGAAATATATATATACATGTGACTGTACTTGTTACCTTCTCGTGTAATAATGATACAGTTATAATAATTAACATAATGACAAACTTATGTTCTATTATATTCAAGTCTAATAAATATGAGTTTTGTTTTCATCTATATCATTTATTAAGCGTGACATAATATTATACATTAAAAAAAAAAATGAATTTATTACTGTAAAATATAAATTTACTAGTCTTTTTTTACAGTCTTGAAATTGTTTTCGTGAGTACATTAAATTAGTTGATTTATTTTTTATTACATTTTTAGGACATAATCGTTAATTTATTCGATATTTTAAATTAATTTAAAAATTGTTTGTGAAATAATCGTAAATTGTTTTACGTGGCGATTAAAATTCAAATTTTCTTTGAATATAAATTTTGTTCTTCCAATTTGAAATTGGTCAAATACAATAATAATATTAAAAAAGTTACATCACAAATACTCAGATCCAATTCATGTTGGAATAATGGCCGTTTACATGACTTTGTAAAATTTATTATGTCTTCAAATCGTATAGTTCATTTAAGAATCTACGTATATGTGTGTTGTAATTGTATTAATACGTGTTGCGGTATTTATTATTAGAAAGTAAATCTTTTAAATTGTACGAACAAATCAGTTTATTCCTGAAATTTCTTTTGTCTTTTAATGTGTGATTTATAATATTTATATCCTTGATCTGTTACAACGTGATCATTATCTAATTCAGTGACAACGACTTTGCGAAATTTTGAATGGTTTTTTCCACCTCTCTCATCCTTAATGTAAATTGGCCCTGTTTGTACATCGACATTTTCTCGAGATTCGTTACGTTTGGTAATAATATTTTCCTTCATTTTTATGATAGAGTTTCTGATAAACTGATATTCATCACGATTTATTTTCCCGTTCCGAAAGTCAATCGGTTTCTTTTGCGTTGTAGAATGAATAGTATTATTGTAGTACGTAATGATCCTGTATATTTTTTCCTCTACTGTTTCAACTTCTCTATTAGTGTCATGTTTTAGAATTCTTATGTGCTCATTTATAGTATTATGGAGCCGTTCGACATCAGAATTAGATGTGTGGTTGTTATTAGAGGTATAATGTATATTGATTTCATGTTCTCTAAGAAACTCCAACAGTGGTAATGCTTTAAAGCCTAGTTCATTATCCACTACCAATTTTTTTATACTTCCGACAGTAGATAAATATTGTGATAGAGCAGTTCTAAGTTCAATCCATGATCTATTTTTTATTTTTATAGCTTGAGCATATTTGGAAAATTTGTCAATGAATGTTAAAAATAGAGTTCTTCCTAAACTATAAAATACGTCAACATGAATTATATCTCCTGGGTTTTATGGAGTTTCTGTTATCTTAAAATTTTGCTTGATGGGATGCCTGTCATACTTTTCTTTATTACAGACATCGCAGTTATTAATAAATTGTGTTATTCGAAGTTTAAGGTGGGGATGATAAATTTCGGTCCTTAATTCAGCAAAATTCTCATTTATGCCCCTGTGGTTGTTTCTTTTGTGTTATTTTTCTAACAATTCAGTTAAATTGTTTTCGTCCATAATATCCTTTAACATTTTTTTACATATTAGAACTTTAACAATATTGTTGGATTCAAAATACTTATTTACCACATCTTTAAATTTTTGTAATACTGATTCATCCTGGATTAGAATTGCATTTGTTTTTCCTGGATCAAAATGATTCTTTAATATTTTTATAAGAGTTGGTTCACTGAATTCTTTAGTTGATATTGTTATCCTTTTATTTTTAAAAATTAATTCGTTCTTAACTTTGAATGAACCGACAGTGGTTGTATTAAAAACTATTTGTCTTTTATAAAAGTTTAACGGATTGTTTGTTTCTATGATTACATTATTTCTCAATGGGGTTAATAATTCATTCTCTTCATTTACATTTATTTCGATTCTGGATAATGCATCGGCATTTCCATTTAGTACTCCTTTTTTGTATTTAATTTCATAGTCGAATTCTTGTAACCGGAGTCTCCATCTTACTAATTTTGAATTAGGTTCCTTAATCGAAAAAAGCCAAGTAAGTGGCCTGTGATCGGTTTCGATTATAAATTTTCTACCGAAAAGATAAGGTCGTAGTTGCTGTGTAGACCACACTATTGCCAATAATTCTTTTTCTATTGTACTATAGTTTTGTTCATGGCCATTAAGCGTACGACTAGCATAACAGATAGGATGTCCATCTTGAGAAAGCACTGCTCCTAATGCAAATTTACTTGCATCCGTTTGGAGAGTAAATTTTTTATTAAAGTCCGGATATGCTAAAACAGGAGAACTCATTAATAATATTTTCAACTTTTCAAAACTTTCCTTATATTCTGGATCATGAATAGAAATTTTTGTATTCTTTTTTAGATACTTAGTCATAGGTTGGGCAATTTTGGAATAATCCTTAATAAATTTTCTATAGTACCCGGCCAAACCAAGAAATTGTTTGATTTCCTTTGGTGTATTAGGTAATGGAAATTTCCTTACACATTCTATTTTTTCTGGGTTTGGCTTAATGCCTTTATCCGTTACAACATGACCCAAGAAATTTGTTTCTTTTTTTAGAAACTCACTTTTATCAAGCTGTACCTTTAAATTTACATCCTTAAGACGCTGAAATATTTTGGTTAATGACTCCAAATGTTCTTGTAACGAGGTTGAGAAAATTATGATATCGTCTAAATATACCAAACAAATTTTGTTAATGAAATCAGCTAGAACATTATTCATCAGTCGTTGAAACGTGGCAGGAGCTGTTTTTAATCCAAAAGGCATACGAAGAAATTCGTAGTGCCCACTTTCAACGCTAAATGCTGTTTTGGGAATATCTTTCTTGTGTATTTCAATTTGATGAAAGCCCTTCGCTAGATCTAGAGTTGTAAAATACTGGCATCTACCTAATTTCTCGAGAATTTTATTTATGTTAGGAATTGGATACTTGTCATCAATAGTTACTTCATTTAACTTACGGTAATCTACTACTAGCCTCCACTTTTTCTTACCACTCGCATCTAGTTTTTTTTGTACAATCCAAACAGGTGCAGAGTAAGGAGAATGACTGTGTCTAATTATTTTATTGTTTAGCATTTCCTTAATTTGCTTACTCACTTCCTCTTTATGGATATATGGGTAGCGGTATGTTTTTGCGGCAATTGGGATGTTGTTAACTGTCCTAATTTCATGTTTAACTGCATTAGTAAACGTTAAATCACTATTTTCTGCATAAAATATTTTCTTAAATCTGGTTATAACATGTGAAAGTTTTTGTCTTTCTTCATTATTAAGGTGATGCATACGTATTTGTTCCATGATAGGAATCTTAGAAATTTCATCATCAGTATTAAAGATATAAAAATTTTCATCCGTCACATTATTGGTTTTTTGTATATCAAATTTTACATTTTTTGGAGTATTTCCCTTTACCTTAACAAAAGCATTTATTTTGAAATTTTCTGCTTCATAAACTCCTTCCATGATTTCCACATTCTGACCATTTAGTACTGTTCTAGTTGTACATACTAAACCATTTTTTGAATTAGTTTTCAATTTTACGTTGTATGTACCTTTTGTTGGAAAATAATATTCTGTTTCCTCTAAGATAAATTGCATTGGTATTCTTTTATTTCCTACTTCTAATAAACCATCTTTTAAATTTATAATTGCTTTTAGTTTCCTTAAAATATTGTTTCCAAGTAGGCCATCATATTTTGTATGAAATTTACACACTAGAAAATCAATTTTGTTTTCAGTATCGCCCAGCTCTTCAAAAAGTGGGATAGATACCTTTTCTTTTATTGTTAATATGTGCTGAAGAGTTTTTATTTTTATAGGTTCGGAATTTATTTTCCATTTTGGGTGACATATACCAGGGTTTATTATTGAATGCGTTGCCCCAGTATCTATGATAAATTTTAGAAAACCTAATTGTGTTTTAATCATTATATATGGTAACTCTGCTTTGAGGCTACTGGCTGAAAATTTTCCATTATATTTATGTCCATTGGCTCTATTTCAGGTTGTTGTTGGGACGGTTGGTAGTTTTGACTGTTTCGCCATCTTTGGTCCTGTGAATTGTTTTTGTAGTAATCTTGATTCTCTTGATACTTTTGGCTATTCCGCCATTTATGTTCTCTTATATTATTTTTATTAAAGTTTTGTTGCTGCTGTCGATAGTTCTTCTCTTTGTTCCATAAATAATTTGGTTTTGTTTCATTCCTATTTTTATTATAATCCTTGTTTTGTTTTGCCCGTCCTGGGTGAAAACTTCCATCTTTTCCTATTCTGTCATAGTTGTTCTCATATAGTATATCCATAGCACTTTCTAATGAAATTGGATTTCTACATGCCAGAATTGTTTTCATAGGTTCTGGTATTTTGTTTTTAAATATATGGAGTGCTGTTCTTTGATTGTTAATAGAAACCTGATTCGTTGCTTCACCTTCTCCTAACATTGCTACCAATTTATTATTCAAACGTCTTAGTATATATTTAATATCGTTAAAGAAATCAATAGTGTTTGTTTGAAAAGTTACTGCTCTTAACTCATCAAACAACTGATCACTACTTTTCCTTTCACCAAAATTGTTGTATAATGTACTTTTAATCTCCTCCCATGATTGAACCTGAGTATTTATTTCTAATATTTCCTTTGCCTTCCCAATTATCCTACTCTTAATTATGTCTGAAAATAACAACCGTGATAACTCATCATAAGAGGCAAGCATAGGATATACCCTATCTACTAGCTTTGTAAATGTGGGAAGATCGTTAATATTTCCATTAAATAGTGGAAGATTATTAAGATATTTAATTGGATCCAATTGTATTTGAGGAGGATTTGCCATTATCGAAAATCGAAATTCAAAATAACACTTCAAATAAAACTAGATTTTCCCAAGATTCGCGAAAACAATTTCGGAAAGAGAAAAAAAAAAAATTTGTTTGAAAATTCGGGTAGCACAATTATCGCGAAAGATAAAATAAATTTGACCACACAAAATAACTGAAGGATAAAACAAAACCCCACAAAAATAAATAAATAAAATAGTTTATAATTTTTTTAAAATCTAAAATATCTTATTTGAGCTATAAAATTCCTTATGCTAAATTATATATACGTAAATATATTATATTCAGACCTTTTTGTTGATTGTAGTTTTAGCACTCATCCGTCATAGATATCGGGTTTCTTTTTTTTCGGTTTCAAGCTTCCATTTCTTGTTGCTTATTAGTGTTGAGGTGTCTTCTTTCTCTCTCTTGAGTTTAAATTTGCAGTTGAATATTCATCCTGTTTTCAAGCTTCCATCTCTTGCTTAAATCTCTTTGGCTTTTAAATTTTGCTACACAGGTAACATACAAGTTTCTCAGATTTTTTATTTAAAATGTTTTTTTCATTTAAAATTATTTAATTTTGTTGATATATTTATATTGTTTAAATTATGTTATATCCTGGAGGGTCCCTTGGGAATCGCAGGATGTTTTATTTTTATAAATGTCTGATTTATTTAAGGATCACCTTTATGTATTTTCCTGTTTTTATTTATTATTATTTTTTTTTTAGCACTAAAGGACTTATTTTTATTTTAAAATCCATCCCATCCTCGTCGCCAGTTAAATTTAAGGATATATCCAATATATTTAAAAGATTTAACCATAAACTTCTGTTTATGTCTATTCTTTATTAATTCAGTTTTAAAACTAACTTAAAAATTAAATTTTACATTATTTTTTCGAAAAATTCTGAAAATGTAAGCAATGTGAATTCTGAGTAATATATGTATACAATCATAAGTTTTAACATTGTTGTTTTATAGAAATGTTTAATTAAAAAGGTATTAAGTTAACATTAAATAAATTACAGGAAACAATTGAATAACTAACTTATAGGGTATTATCGTAACTGTTAACCTCAGGGCTCTTGAAGTGCAGAAATCACCTGTGTGCGGCTTGATGCATTCTTATTTTAGAGTGTTGGCCACACAAATACACTCCAATTCTGACATGAGCTCCTTTCGCTGTAATGTTTTTCAGGCTGCGAAGGAACTTTGCTGTAATTGCCTATATAATATTAACGGTAGTCTAAATTAAACCGACCACGCGAAAATTTCAGAATTAATAACTATTGTTAGAGATTTTTTTTTTCATAATTTGTTTATTGTATTTTCAATATTTTTGAACTAACAATAATTACTCGTATCTTAAGTCTAAAATAAAATATTCTTTTTAAGTCCAGCCAGTGCTAGACAGAAATAATGTTTGTTTCACGGATTTTGCAATCATTTGCGGGTCATCCCTCTAATGTACGCCCAAGAAAAGCAGTATCTCTTCTTTTTAGTCGAATATAACCAGATTCATTCAGCATGTTACGCGCCAAAGGGTTTGGATGAGATTCAAGCCTCTTTAGATATGTGACTGCATGTTTCGCTATTTCTGCTTTAACTGATGGCATGTTTAGGTCTTTGTGGATGTTCGAATTTTTTATATAACAGGGAGCAGATGTAATAATACGAAAAATCTTATTTTGGCGCCTTTGAATTTTTTCTACATTGCTAGCTGAGGCAGTGCCCCATAACTGAATCCCATAACACCAAATTGGTTTGAGGATCGACTTGTACAGTAGTTTACAATCTAAGCTCATAGTGGAGTTTCTGCCAATAAGCCAATTTAGTTGTACTGCTTTTAGTTCATTTGTGTTAATTTGAAGTCAATGTGGCTTTTCCAAGTAAGGCGACGGTCAAGATGTATACCCAGGTATTTAACGTCTGAAAGCTGAGGTATCATTTGGTTATTTATGTAAGTGGGTGGGCATAAATCTCTACGCAGTGTGAAAGTTATTTGAGTACATTTTTGTTCATTCACTTTTATTCTCCATTTTTCTAGCCATTTTTCCAAATTGAGTATGTGGTCTTGTAAAAGTTGTGATGCTACTTGGGCACTTTCATGAATACTTAAAAAAGCTGTGTCATCTGCAAAAGTTGATGTGTGGACTAGGGTGCTAATTGGCATATCCGATGTGTACAGTAAATATAAAATTGGTCGCAAAATACTACCTTGGGGAACTCCGGCTTCAATGATCTGTGGCGAGCTTAAAAAGTCACCTTCTTTTAGTAAAAACTTGCGATTCGTTAAATAATCTTTTAAGAGCTTATACAAGTTTTCGGGCAAGTTCAGCTTTAGCTTAAATATTAGGCCTTCGTGCCAAACCTTATCGAATGCTTGAGAAACGTCGATAAAGAGCGCAGAACAGTATTTTTTTTTCTTCAAAGGTCGTTTTAATTATATTTACTAATCTGTGTGTTTGTTGGATCGTACTATGTTGTTTTCTGAAGCCGAATTGATGGTTCGGAATGCATCCTTTCGCGCTAAGAATTGGATTCAGCTTAGTTATTAATATTCTCTCAAATAACTTTGACACGTTTGATAAAAGGCTTATAGGTCTGTATGATTCTACTTTTGTGTGGTCTATTCCTGGTTTAGGAATCATAGTTATCAAAGAGACCTTCCACTCTGTGGGAAAGTACTCAAGACGTAAGATGGCATTAAAAACAAACAGAATAATTCTGCAACCTATACGGGGCAACTCAACTAATATCTTGTTACTTATTTTATCATCGCCAGGGGCTTTTTTGGTGTTTAAATCTGCTATTGCCCTTTCAATATCGCTAAATTCAAATCTTAGGGGTACTACGGCACTAGTCTCTACTGATGGTAACTCAGCTATATCAGTACATACATTTGGGGTGAAAACCTTCTTCAAATGTCCAACAAACAAATTGCCTTTTTCGGTATCATTCCTTGCCCAGTCTCCACAAGAAGTTCGCAAGGGAGGCTTACGCACGACCGGTCTTTTAAGGTTCCTAAATGCACGCCTTAATGAATAATCTGATTGTGCAGTTGCGTTGAGGTCTTTCAAGTAATTTTTCAGAGATGCTACTCTTCGAGATTCTAGCAGCTGTCTTAGCCGTTTCGTGCAATCTTTAAGTCTAGATTTGAGTTGAGGAGATCTGTGTGCTTGCCACTCTCTTCTAATTTTTCTTTTTTCAGCCAAGAGCCGCTGGACATCTACAAAATCAATTTGATTGTATCTAGCTGGTTGTCTGGTTTCTGTCGCATGTTGGGCAGCTGATTTAAGGTTTTAATCAAAATAAATTAGACTTTGGTCCACATCTTCTGATGTTCTTAGCGGTATGTTTTCCGAACAATGAGTAGTGAGATACTTTCTATATTTCAACCACTTAATGCTTGTGCAAGTTGTTGGCGACACGATATTCTGCTGGTTCCATATATAGACAATAGTGGGTGAATGATCTGAGGATAATTCGAGTGACGCTTCAATTATTTCTAACATCAGGTGTTTTTTGTCGATCAGTAGGCCAATAGGTAGGTTGATATCACAATCAGACGCATTTTTGAAATAGTGTCAAATAAAACACGACATTTTGGAGTAATAAGTCTTCATCCCCAGTTCATGGTTTGTTAAGTACCGCCTGCAACATCATAGATTGCATGCGAAGCATTTCTTGAATCATGCTGCTCATAGATTTCATAAAACTGTTTAACGAATGCACTAATGTCTCGATACTTGCTTCGAGACGATTGTAGTTACCAGATGGTGTTTGTTCTTTAGCTTCGGGATGCATATTTAGGGTAGAATTGGTTGTAGGTGTCGCTTTGTGTGCTAACATGATTGGATTTTAACATATCCGCGTATGAAACATGTTTGGTTGTGGGTTGAGCTAACTGAGGGTAATGAGCATTTGCTTGGTATTGTGGCTGCCTAGCAGGAGTATTTAATTTCTGAGTTGACTTCCTTACCACAGAAAAAACTGGACAGCCTCTGTATTGTTAGAAATAAAAACTTAATGTTTCAAATAAATTTTGTTGTTAAAAGTTAACTTTTAATTAAATTGGGATTCAGGTTCATTTATTGCATTTTGAATGCAACACTATTGCAGTTCTATCTTGGTTTTTTTTTCCTTTAGGACGAAGATCGAGATATAATTTTGGAGCATCTATCAGGTGACTCTGATTATGCTACCCATTTTCAACGTGTTCCGCTAGTGTTTTGAGCTCTTTGGTTTGCTGGTGTTCATGCAGTTGACTGAGTTTTTATTAGTGACTTTTTTTTACTGGACAAGTTTAGTACTCTGGATTGAAGGTTTTGACAAGGACATTTGCTGTTAACAGATCATTGTTAATTTCTCATGGTTCTACCACAGACAACCGGTTGTCCCCACAACTTTTTTCCAAACATCTCCTACTCATTAACCTTGTGGCCTAGCTGTTTAAAACGCTGTTCGTTATTTTATCTTAAGTTCGTTATTACGTCTGATTAATTATATGGAAATAAAGAAAACTTAGATACTGGAATCACAATGGATTGCTAAATACTGCTTTGCATGCCTTGTACTATAAAAAGTAGTTTCAATTAAAAATATTTTCCATTTAAACAATTTTTTGGATAAATGGATGGACAAATTAGCATATAGTTTTATTTTCTTTTATATTTAATTACTTATAATTATTATTATTATGTTATATTTCTAAATGAATTTTTAATTAAAAGAAATATTGTTATAAATAATTTCTAGCGTTTTTTATATTCAATGAATTTTATTATAACTAATTTACTTGTTATCACCAATATATGGGAAAAATGAAACAACTGAAAATGAAACAATAATGTGTGTACTAAAAAGGCTTCGCGGCATAATATTAATAAATAAAATAATCACTCATATTTCTACATCAAATTGGTAAGCATCTCTTGCTTTTATTTCTTTACTCTTGCTCGTACACTAATTCCTTTGGTTTAATTTCTTTTATTTCATTACAAAATTCTCTCGCCCTTATAATTTCTCATTGCTTGAGAAATTATAAGCAAAAAAAGGATTTATTAATTGGACAATAAATCCTTCAACTTATCCTAAATTTATTCATGGTCCTTCGAACCTGATTTGGTTAAAATTTCAAAGTTCTTATTTATGCACTTGTTAGCACAGTGGTTATTAATGGTGTAAAATTTAAAAAACAAATTATTTAAATAATACTATGAGTTTATTTTACCTTGGTTTTAGCAATTTAGAAATTAACATACAACAATAAACAAAAATCATTTACAGTGACACAGTGGTATAACATTTAACAAAAAATAAAAATTGGGAGATTAAAATAATTTGTTACAATATTAATTTTAAATAAAATTTTACACAAATAAAACAAATATAGTCACATTTCATACTATTAAATCTCAAATTTAAAAATATTTCATCTGCTACTTGCGGTTAAAAATTATTACATTGATATTCGTAAAAATTTATTAAAAGTGAAATAAATATCTATTAAAAATTTGTTGAAAGTTTCTATTGTTCGATTCGATTCCCTTATGCTTACTTAGCTTAGGATATATTATTCACAAACAAACAAAGCGGTTTTCAAAAATCAAAATTATAAACGATCTGATTGGAATTAAAAAGGTACATTCAGATATCCAAATTAAAAAGGATTTACGCTATATTTTACAAAGTGTTTAGAATCTGAATCTGACTTATTCTACAGTTGTATTTCCATCATATCCGTAATAAATTTTATAGCTGTTTTAAAAGCAACAAAAAAGAATCTTAAACCCAAATTTCACATTTAAATTATTTGGTAATTGTTTTATTCAATTATCAAAGCAAAAAATTATTTTTTTTTTCTCTGAAATATACTGAAAACCAAACAAAACAAAAATGTCAGTCAGTCGTAGGCGATTCGCATTTGACGTGAAAAATTTGATTGCATTTTGCAAAAAATGTGACCAAGAGTACTCAGGCGACTCCGAGTCCCTTTTAGACATTAAAAGAAAAGATATTGATTCACGTTGGGCTAAAGTGGGAGAGTCTTTTGAGGAAGTTATGCTCTCTGATGAAAAGGAGGATGTTAGAGCTAATATTCAACAACAATATGATTAGTGCATGGACATTTATTATTCTACACTTTCTAAACTTCTCGATTTAGTAAAATTGGCGAAAGAAAGAGATGATACGCGAGTAGGCGTGGATTCAGAGTCTCAAATCGAAAATTGTAGTACTGGACTGAAGCTTCCCCCGTGTGATACACAAATATTTTCAGGAGGTTACGAAGATTGGCCGGCATTTCGCGATATGTTCACGGCAGTATATATAAACCATCCCAGGCTAACTCCGGCAGAAAAATTATACCATCTCAGAAACAAGACCACTGAAACTGCAGGAGCAATAGTCAAAAGATTCCCTTTAACTGATAACAATTTCACTTTAGCCTGGCACGCTCTTAAATTACGATACGAAAATGTACGAGTATTAGTCGATAATCAAATTAGATAATCAAAACATCCACAGTGCAGTTTCTGATTGCATAGCAATGCTACAAACCTTAGGAGTCTCAGTAGAAGGTTGGGATCCCATTCTAGTAAATTTAATATATTCTAAACTCCCGCACGAAACTTTAGCTCAGTGGGAACAATCACTTAACGCGAGTAGAGAGTTGCCCAAGTGGTCTCAACTGAGTGAGTTTCTTCTCAAAAGATGCGAATTTGTGGAAAAAATTTTTACAATTAAAGATACCAAATCTTCTTTTTTAAGCCAAAATGAGCCAAAGCAAAAGGTGCAATTATACGCATCCCAAGAAAAACTTAATTACAAATGTAAATTGTGTGATCAAGATCACAGTTTAAGAATATGTCCACGATTTCGTAAACTTACAATTCAAGAGAGAGTAGATTTTGTTTTTAAAAATCAATTTTGTAATAATTGCTTGTCGCAATCTCATACTAAAAGAAATTGTGCTAGTAAAAATACTTGCCTTAACTGCGGGAAAAAGCATCACACAATGCTTCATATGCGTTCTGTAAATAATCCCCGAAATAATATGGAACCAAAGTTCCCAAATAAAAATGCGAATCCATATCAGCCTCAAAAGTCTAATACTAATGTATCTAATATTAATGCTGAAATTCCCGAACCTAATGAATTAATAATTCAACCTTCAACTTCTAATTCTAGTAATTTTCCACAAATCAACGCTAATTATGCTACAAATAATGCAAACGTATTGCTACGAACAGCTCTAGTTCAAATTGAATGTAGAGGTGAATTGTTCACTATTCGAGCATTGATTGATCCCGGCTCTGAACGAACTTTTCTGTCCGAGAAAGTAAGGGCTCGTTTAAACAGTAACGCAAGAAAATCTCATTATGAAATTGTGGGAATCGGAGGCCAAAGCCAAAAGGCTGAAAAGGAATGTGATTTGGTCTTAGTATCAAAAATTAATAATTTCCGTTTTAAAATATCTGCTATAATTTTACCTAAAGTGACAAATCAAATTCCGTCAGTGTCGTTTAATGTTACTAATATAAGTGATCTTTCAAATCTTGAACTAGCGGATCCTTATTTCAATATTTCGGCTCCAATCGACTTGGTCCTTGGGAACGATAGTGAGCGTTTAATTAATCTTGAAGGTATTAAAAGAGATATTTGTGGTTCTGCATCTGCGTACAGAACAATATTCGGTTGGGTTCTTAGCGGCCCAATTCAGACACAGCCAATATTTTCGCTATCAACATGCGTTAGTTCTGAAGAAGATAACAGTTTGGACCTGTTAGTAAAGAAATTCTGGGAGCAGGAAGAAATTCCGTCACCTCGACTTGTTTCATCAGAAGATGATTACTGCGAAACATTTTACCAACAAACAACTAAACGACTATCGGATGGTCGTTACATGGTGAGATTGCCATTTAGGCAAGATTTTCCTACTTCTCGCTTCTTAGGTTCTTCGCGGTATGTTGCTCTCAGTCAATATGCTCGAATGGCACAAATGTTGGCAAAATACCCTTTATTAAGTACGCAGTATAACGACGTTCTTACTGAATATATCACTCTTGATCATATGGAGGAAACAACATCTTGTGAATATTTCTCAGAGAACAAATATAACTCTTTTTACCTTCCACACCATGCAGTCGTCAGACCAGAAAGTAAAACTACAAGGGTCAGAGTGGTTTTTAACGCATCACGAAAAACTAAGTCCGGATTTTAATTGAACGACGTTCTTTACTCAGGTCCCACTCTGCAAAATGATCTAATGTCCATAATATTGAATTGGAGACTTTATAAGTTTGTATTCAACGGGGACATTCAAAAAATGTACCGCCAAATTTTGATAGATCCAAAAGACAGGCCATACCAAAGAATTCTTTTTCAAAAGTCCCCGCGGGAGGCAGTCAAAGATTATCAATTAAAAACCGTAACATTTGGCATTAATTGCGCCCATTTTCTCGCCATTAGAACTTTATTACAATTAGCATCTGATTCTGAAAAACAATTTACAAGGGCGAGTACAATTTTACGGAAAGAAACTTATGTCGATGATGTCCTCTCCGGAGATCATACGATCGAAGGCGCAATTAAAGCGCAAAATGAACTTGTGCGAACGCTAGAATCTGCAGGTTTTTTACTTAAGAAAATTACGACTCAAGATTACTTAATTCTTTTCACAAAGATGATCTTTATGATTCAAACTTTCTAAAGTTTTATGATTCAAGCGCAACGAAAACTCTCGGCATTCGTTGGAACGCGCTTACTGACTCGTTTACGTATGCTTTTCAACCAATTCCTCAATCTGCGAAAATAACAAAAAGGAAAATATTGTCATCTGTTGCAAAATTATTTGATCCCGCAGGCTGGATATCTCCTGTCGTTATCAAAGGCAAGATTCTCATCCAGCAACTGTGGTTGGAACGAATCGATTGGGATGATAACGTAAGTTCCGATTCTCTCCAAATCTGGAACGAAATAATTACCGATTTACCAAAAGTAGAAGAAATCCAAATCCCTCGTTGGATACAGTTCACTCCCGTTGATACTGTTCAAATTCATGGATTTTGTGATGCCTTAAAATTAGCCTACTGCGCCACGGTCTACATAAGAATACAAACCTCTTCTGCCGCAGTATTTTCCAACTTGCTGGTTGCAAAAACCAAAGTCGCTCCTTTAGCCTCTATAACGTTGCCTAGATTGGAGCTCTCTGGCGCTGTTATGTTAGCGAAATTAGTAAAACATACTAATGGGTGATTTTTTTGAGGTTAGGATTTTCATGCATTAGTATTTGACAGATCACGTGAGATTTCAGACATGGTGCCAAAGAGAAAGATGCTCAGTATGCTTTGACATTTCATCATGAATAGACTTACTAACGAGCAACGCTTGCAAATCATTGAATTTTATTACCAAAATCAGTGTTCGGTTCGAAATGTTCAAATGTGACAAATTTTGTTCAGCGATGAGGCTCATTTCTGGTTGAATGGCTACGTAAATAAGCAAAATTTCCGCATTTGGAGTGAAGAGCAACCAGAAGCCGTTCAAGAACTGCCCATGCATCCCGAAAAATGCACTGTTTGGTGTGGTTTGTACGCTGGTGGAATCATTGGACCGTATTTTTTCAAAGATGCTGTTGGACGCAACGTTACGGTGAATGGCGATCGCTATCGTTCGATGCTAACAAACTTTTTGTTGCCAAAAATGGAACAACTGAACTTGGTTGACATGTGGTTTCAACAAGATGGCGCTACATGCCACACAGCTCGCGATTCTATGGCCATTTTGAGGGAAAACTTCGGAGAACAATTCATCTCAAGAAATGGACCGGTAAGTTGGCCACCAAGATCATGCGATTTGACGCCTTTAGACTATTTTTTGTGGGGCTACGTCAAGTCTAAAGTCTACAGAAATAAGCCAGCAACTATTCCAGCTTTGGAAGACAACATTTCCGAAGAAATTCGGGCTATTCCGGCCGAAATGCTCGAAAAAGTTGCCCAAAATTGGACTTTCCGAATGGACCACCTAAGACGCAGCCGCGGTCAACATTTAAATGAAATTATCTTCAAAAAGTAAATGTCATGGACCAATCTAACGTTTCAAATAAAGAACCGATGAGATTTTGCAAATTTTATGCGTTTTTTAAAAAAAAAAAATTCTCAAGCTCTTAAAAAATCACTCTATATATCTACAATTATTATCACCTGGCATGAAACATTTTTATGGTGTGATTCATCTATTGTCCTAGGATGGTTAGCTAAACCACCAGCAACATGGAAGGAAATTTATGTTTCTAACCGAATAGGGCAAATTCATCATCTACTTCCAGACGCTAAATGGCGCCATGTTCCGACCCATTGCAACCCAGCAGATTTAGGATCAAGAGGTTGTAGACCACAAGATCTTATACACAATAGTTTATGGTGGAGTGGACCTGCTTGGCTGACAAATCCTCATACCGAATGGCCACAGAATAATTCATTAAAATTTGGTAAACCTAATGAAGTTATTGGCGTCGAAACTCAAAGCGATACTGTTCCCATCAGTAGCTTACATACTATAACCAAACAAGTTGATGTACTCGAAAGATTTTCCTCTTATACTAGAGCGTTACGAGTTCTAGCATATGTTTTTCGCTTTATAAGACATTTTAAACGTTCGTTTTCTGAGCCAACATTTCCATTGTTGTACAACAGTGCTCATTTAAGTCAAGCCGAAGTTAATTCTGTAAAAACAAGGCTTATTACTCTAGCTCAACAGAAATGCTATAAGTCTGAATATGATGCGCTCACTAATTCTCAAATTATAGCAAAAGAAAGCTCATTGTATGTACTAAATCCATTCCTGGATTCTAAAGGTGTATTGCGAGTAAACGGAAGGCTAGCAAATTCATTGCTACCTTATAATGAAAGATTTCCCGTTATATTGCCTTATGATTCGCAATTTTGCCATTTATATTTAGCGCACTTGCATAAAATTCTAGCACATGCCGATTGTAATTTAATATGTCGCATGATACAAACTGAGTATTATATCCCTCGTCTAAAACTCCACATAAAAAAGCTTATACGTTTTTGTAAAACGTGCATAATACATAAGAGACAATCCTGTTCTCAGCTTATGGCAGCCCTGCCATCTAGCTTTCTTCTTCTAGGAGACGTTCTCAGGCACCTCGGGACCCAGCTGTCCACCAATGCCAATTGTGCCACCGGTTTCATTCAATACGATTTTGTAAGACGTTTTTGGCAATGCGCCCAGCCGAACGTAACATAGTGGCGCGGCGGTTCGAATATTGTTTGAATTGCTTTGCGCGGACACATAATGTGTATAGTTGCGATAGCCCTGATAGCTGTATGTATTGTGGGCAGTTACACCACACACTTTTACACGACAGAAGGAGCACAAGGGCTCCAAGGCGCAGTGTGCACGAGCGTTTAGGCGATCGCCGACAGGACCGCCACAACAGCATCAACAGACGCCACATTAGCAGCAGCAGGCAACGTAACAACAGTAGGCAACGCAACGACAACCGTACCAACAATAACCGTACCAATAACCGTACCAACAACCGTACCAACAACCGTATCAACAACAACCGTATCAACAACAACCGTATCAACAACAACCGTATCAACAGCAACCGTATCAACAACAACCGTATCAACAACAACCGTATCAACAACAATCGTATCAACAGCAACCGTAATGTTAGCAGCGACCGTCGTCGCAACAACAGCAACAGGCATATTATGAGCCACAACCGTAACCGCAGCAGCCGCAGAAACAAAAGCACCACCAACCGTAATCAACCCAACCAACAAATTATATCTGAAGCCATTCGTTCTTTAGCTGATGTGTTATGCGCAACATCATCTCAACAATAATTGCCACAGTGCAACGGGGGGCGCCATGGACAAATTAGCATATAGTTTTATTTTCTTTTATATTTAATTACTTATAATTATTATTATGTTATATTTCTAAATGAATTTTTAATTAAAAGAAATATTGTTATAAATAGTTTCTAGCGTTTTTTATATTCAATGAATTTTATTATAACTAATTTACTTGTTATCACCAATATATTGGAAAAATGAAACAACTGAAAATGAAACAATAATGTGTGTACTAAAAAGGCTTCGCGGCATAATATTAATAAATAAAATAATCACTCATATTTCTACATCAAATTGGTAAGCATCTCTTGCTTTTATTTCTTTACTCTTGCTCGTACACTAATTCCTTTGGTTTAATTTCTTTTATTTCATTACAAAATTCTCTCGCCCTTATAATTTCTCATTGCTTGAGAAATTATAAGCAAAAAAGGATTTATTAATTGGACAATAAATCCTTCAACTTATCCTAACTTTATTCAATGGAAGACCAAGGAATATTTTTTATTCAGCTTCGAATGAAATATTCCTGAGACTCATTTTACTGGTTTAGAAACTACTTAGACAAACTACCAAGAAAATACTTTTTCTTGTCAGTTGCCAGTCGATCCAAACCACTCCCGAAGGGGACCGCACCAACAATAAGTCACAGTGTGGAGCGGCTCTCTGTATGGCGGTTACTGGTTCCAGTGGTTTACACACTTGTCGGGCCTTGACAAAGATCCATAACAATACAGCCATGTTCTTCCAGATTCAGGCTCCAGGAAGCCCTTTCGCCTGGTGCCCCCATTTTACCCGAGAGCACTTTGTCAAAGCTTTTGCTGCAGTTTGTACCGCCTAGGGTACATACAGGTATATGAAATAGAGTGTTCTCCTTATGTCTCCATCTATTGAATTGTAGTATGTTAAATTGCTACCTTAGAGCCGTCCGGAAACTTGCCAGGTGCCCTCTGAGGGTCAACCGAAAAAAGAGTTTTGTTTTATTATTGTTTAATTACCACAGCAAAAACTACTAATTCTCCATTTGCAGTTTGTAAGGGAATTACGAATTGTTATTGCTAGCAAACCTGCTCACGTATGACATGATATTTGTCCGCGATGGCCCAGTTAGTAGCATTTTCCTTTAATCGATTTTTTCAGCACAGTGTCTTCGAATCATGCGAAACAGCGGCTTGAAAACGATTTATTTTAAATATAATTAGGTATCTCATGAACAAGAGCCCCCACGCAAACCCCTAAGGGTATGTGAGTACATACACAATCTCACGGAGAGAACAAAACATGTAAAAATTTTAAATCAGTAGCATACCAGCTTTCAACAAGGTAGGTTTGTGTCACTTTGCTAAATATTTAGCAAACCAATGCATTTTCATTTTAACCACTTTTTTTGGTTGGGGTCCTTTGCTCATATACCACTGAAGATATTTTAATGAAAGCAGAGGTCTTTCTGAGGGAGCTGTCAACTTTCGGCCGCCTAGGATAAACGGGGCTCTTGGATATGCTCCCAAAGTTTGATACCTCGTGTATATAATTTTTTGGAAATGTCGTAAAAAGTTTAGTTTCAACTTAAATGTTAAGATTTTTTAAATTAAGTAGACCTTAAAAATAATTATAAAAAATGTGCTAACAAGTGTAGGTAATCTCTTTTAGTTTGGGAGAAATTTGGTTTACAATTTTTTTTTTTTAATTTTTGCCGACCTTATTCCCAAAAGCGTTAGACAAATTAACTATTTTCGTTTTTATGCATTTTTTTTTTTTTTATTTTATTACAACTTATTATAACTTAATATAACTACAAATTAACTATTTTAATTTCTTGGTAAATAAGTTTGGATGAAACAATTGTGTGTATCATTCATTTGCTTGTATCAGATTTTTCCGATCGCTAATGGATAATGTTTTAATTGATAGCCGTAAACGAACTTGAAATATAGCGACGCTATCGTTCATGTGCATTTTTTGCAGTACACGAACTTAAAGTATAGCTCAAGGATGATAGAAGAGAAGGTTACGCCATCCCGAAAATAAAATTGAAATTTTCTTTGCATGACAGCGTAACGAAGCGACGTCACGAAATTGCCTTCCTATTGGCTTATAATTTTGATTGAGAATATAAATTATGAGAGTTTGTTTGCAGAATTCCCAATTTTTTACCATTGCTTAGATTTTTGTACGTACTTATTTGAAGGAATTTGTTGATTACAGACTTGGCAACCTTACATAGGACGAACAACGTCATCTAACAAAACATGCACTTAGCGTAAACTATACAATATACGTGGTTTGTTTGTTCGACCGAATAATACGTGAACTACTCATATTCCTGTACACAGCCAAATATTAAAATAAAACACACTCATGATTGTGTACGGCACCGTATAAAATTTAGGGACAGATATAATTGATGTGAAAAAAATGTCTTGGTTGGTTTGAGCTCTGCTTGTTGGCATTTATGTACGAGATTTTTATTCAGTTGGTGTAATTTTCGGAACTCAAATTTTATGTAATGTCAGTTTCACAAATTTACAAATTCAGTTCAACTTTTGGAGTGCTGAAACTGAAAGTTGTTTCCAAGGTTATTTCTTAAATTGATTCTAGTTTTCAAAATACAGCGTTATATCAAAGATTAGGAAGATGCACGTCATATATTAAGGTGACCATACGAGCACACGTCGTTCTTTTTTGTCAGTTTTAACGCACGGTTAAGCTAAATCCACACTACACGTTTTTTACTTCAGTTCAAAACGTATTTATTTTTCTTGGTGACATCATAACGGCACAATAAAAACAAAGGTGCGACTTCAATGGCAAAATAGTGCAATTTGTTTTCATAAAAAAAACAAAACAATGCAAATTTGACAGCGACAGTCAAAAAATAGTCGTTTTTAACTCCGATCACATACACCAGACTAGCAGTTTTGAACAAACACGTTTGAAAACCGACGTTTAAAATCAAGAAACAAAATGTTTTTACGCGAGCAAGAAGTACGACTTTTGATTTCAGACCGACAGTTTTACCAACAAAGAACGGCGTGTTTGGGCGCCTTTAGGATATTTTGATGACGATTTACCCTACTTGGTTAAGTTAAACTTCCCACAACCCGCAATATAATTTAAATATTTTATTTTTTCTAAAGTAATTAAAAATCGAAAAAGAATAAAAGCAAAGGAATTTTGAACAAACCAAACCACAAAAATGGATGCACAACTTTGGATTTTATGTGTAATTAACTATGGAAGCCGCGTCGTAGGCACCTTGGCAATATTTTGTTCGATTTTGCTTTGAAAGTAATCCACACCAAATTTTTAGAAACTTCTTTTTATAGTGCTTCAGTTATGGTTTATGTGTTTTCATTATATAGAGGTAGTCAACACTGGATAAAATTCGAAAATTTATATAAAATTCTAAAATTATTGTAGAGTTCTGTAAGTAGTGACAAAAATAAAAGTTGCTGCCAAGTGTGCAGTACCATTTAATCGGTAAAATTTTGAATTTTCACTACTTTTCCTCTATTTTCTCTTGGAAACGAGATATTTTTACGGAAAAAAGGCTGGTTCAAATATAGGATTATTTAAACCAACATACTAAGGTACCTTTTCTCAAATTTTATTAAAGTTCATGCAGTAGTTTTTACGTGATGCGAACACAGACAGATAGACGGGCAGAAAGACAGACAAAAATTCCAAAAAATTCTGTTTTGAATTCCATTTCGATTACTAGACTTTTATTTATTTTTTTGGTTGAATTGACACATTTAGATGAGTGATTTGGCAAAAAAATTGTGAGTCACTTAACCGATTTTTCAGTTAAGCGAATTTCCCTTTAAGTGAACTTAAAGACTTAAAAATTTAGCGAAATTTAAAGTTAAAACTATTTTAATTCAATAAAGCGATTTTGTCATTAACCGGCGTGTGCTGAACTATATTCGACTGTATTGATTGATTAAAAACATAACAAATTGTTTGTATTTTTTACAGAAGTTGTATTTATTAGTTAGTACAGGGTAGGTATTTGATTACTCAATCATTCTCACTACAGATGCGAGAGTATCATTTTTTAATATTTAAGTTTAGATTTATTAATACTATTTGTTGACATACAAATTAATTAATTATTCTCAATCCAAAAGTGTATGAACCTGAGCCTAGATCATAAACTTTCGGATTACTAGAGTTGAAATTGTAATTTTTACAAAAAAGATAAATAATGTTTTAAAGAAAATTGCGCATAAGCACAATGAAAAAAATGCATTTTTTGTCAAACTAAACTTTGTTAGGTAAACATGTATGAGAAGTGCCCTACGATTTTCAAAAATGAAAATGCATTACATTCTCTATACATATAATAAAATGTTTCCCATTTTCTTAAAAAAAAATGTATCACCTTATTTGTAAAAATTCCACGATATCAAAAATACTATGTTAAGGCCTCAGAAATAACAGCTGCTCTCAATTCATACAGAAGTTGCAAACAGGCAGTAAAAAGTTTTGGTTATTGACGAACGCAATTAAAGGCAATAAAAATAGTGTTTGCAGTTTATTAATAGATGGCGTTGAAAAGCATAACAATAAAGAAAAAGCTGAAATAATCTCAGAAGTTTTTGAAAATTGTCACAAAACAACATGTAATTTGTCCTCACCATTTGATCGTATTGTTGAAAAGCACATAAATTGGTTGAATGCCCAAAGTATAACTGATAATATGCAACAAAATTTAACATCAAATATTTTGTAGGTACTTAAAAAAACTCAAAAGCGCCTGGATTAGATGGAATAAACTCAATTGTACTGAAAAATATGACAAATACTTTTTCCTCCCTAATCATTAAAATTTTTAATTGGCGTTTAGCCAATGGTTATTTTCCAAAAATTTTTAAAATAGCAAAAGTAGTTCCAATATTAAAAAAGGGAAAGGATGCAAAATCGCCTATAAGTTTTCGTCCAATAAGCATGTTAAATTGTTTAGATAAAGTCTTCGAAAAAATTGTGCTCGAAAGAATTAATGTGTACACTGAAAATAATAATATTATACAAAAGGAGCAATTTGGTTTTCGAAAAGAACACTCAACAGTACATCAGGTAAAAAGAATAGTAAATTATATTTTAAATAACAAAAGTGACCGGAATAGTACTGGAATAGTGCTTTAGACGTCGAAAAAGCCTTCGACTCAATATGGCATAGCGGCTAAATTTTTAAACTCCATAAGTTTGGTTATCCCATTTATTTTCAAAAAATTGTACAAAGTTTTTTGAGTGAGGGATCTTTTGTAGTAAATATTGGTACAAATTTCTCTTCGGAGCGTAATATCGCAGCAGGAGTACCCCAAGGTTCGGTGTTATCACCCGTACTCTACTCAATTTATACATCGGACTTTAAAATACTTAAAGAGCTATAAGTAGCGTTATACGCAGATGATACTGCCATTATAACAAAAGGTAAACTTTCAAACGCTATAGTCAAAAGGATGAAAAAAGCTCTTTCACATGCTCAACAATTCTTTAAAAAATGGAAAATAAAAATAAACGAAAATAAAACCTAAGCAATAATATTTCCGTTCAACAAATCGCCTAAAAGAATACCTTCGATACCACTATCTGTAGAAGGAGTTGAAATTCCCCTACTTGATTCTATTAAATATCTTGGAATTGAGTTAGATAAAAAACTGACCTTCAGACATCATATTTTAAAATCGTCAGAAAAGGCAATTAAATGTGGAAAAGCCTTGTTTCCCTTACTCAACCGAAAGTCTACTTTGAATTATAAAAACAAAATCCTTTTATACAAAATATGCATACGACCTATCATGACTTCTGGTTGCCTAATTTGGGCAAATCGATGTGCCAAAACTTATTTAAAAAAGCTTCAGATAATCCAAAATAAAAATTTAAAAATTATATTTAATTTACCTAGAAGATACTCAACCAATAGATTACATCAAAATTATAAGCAAGATTTGTTAAATTCAGTATTTAGTAGTTTAACACAAAGATTTAAAGTTCGAAATAGAACTTCAAATTATGACTTAATAAGAAATTTGTGATATTAATATCTTCCTCAACTTCAGTAATGAAGCTGATAATATAAGAATTTCTTAAAAATGTTCACTAGGTTTTTCCTATCTTTTTTTCCAGACTTTGTAATAATGTAAATAATAATCTTAAGATATTTTTTTATACAATAAAATAAGTTTGTATTTGTTGCAATACTTACTTATTAAATTCTCGAAATATGTAAATATAGAAAAAAAATTTTAAACATTGATAGTAATAATAAAAAAAAAAAAAATGTTAAGGCCAAAACTTAAAAAAAAATATTTGTTAAGCACATTTTTTATACATACTTTCAAGGACTATCTAAGTTTAAGAAATCTTAACATTTAAATCATAAATAAACTTTTTAGGATATTCGAAAAAAAGTATGACCGAGAGACCCAACTTTAGAGGCTTATCCACAAGCCCCTTTACCCTAGGGGGCCGACCACAACTCCGCAAAAACACCACTGCTTTGCCTCTGTGAAGTTTTATTAAAATATCTGAAGTGGTGCATGCGCTACGGAATTATTTCTAAAATAAAATAGGTGTCAAAATTTTCATTTGTTATTTCGTATTATGTTTTGTTATGTTATATTTTTAAATATTTTAATAAATTAGAGAATATTCACATTTGTGGTATAATTTTTTTTATTAATTCAGTTTTTTCTCCGGAAAATCAGGTTTTTATTCTAAAATCCTCCTTTCGAGCGGTAAAAAATAAAAGAAAAGTAGATGATCTCTGATGTGCAATGATACAAGACAGTGTTGGGATGTGACAATGTTGAAATTGTACCACCTCAATGATAAAATCGTACCAAATCAGCATCAAAAGTACCAAAATTTGGCATTGAAAAACAAAAAAAAAATAATATAGTAGTCGACATTAAAATAGGACAAATCAAAACTTTTTTTCTAGGGTATTTTAAAGTAATGATAACTGACCTTGATTCCTTGAATTTCTGTTTTTGTGTTGTTAATGTACTAACAATTATTTGCCAAAACTCTTACCTATTTCATAAGCAAAAGGCTTGCAATATTAGGAGTTCTTTACTCTATAATTTTCAACAAGTGCTTGAAACTCTACCAAAACCATCCATTTGGAAGAATAATTAATACATATCAGCTGAATACTGCAGAAAACTGATTATGGCAATAAAAAAAGTTTAAACGCTGTAGTTCAGCAAAAAGACCTTGAAACTAAATTACCTGTTACATAATCAATAATGTTGTAATTGAATTATATCTAGACAGGTTTGGAGAACTATGTAATTAGAAGTGTTTGTTATTGTAAGAAAAAGTAAAAATATTGATTAAATAAAAAAAATTTAATTCTTAAAAATTAAAATTTATGTTTATGATAATCTTAAGAACACTCCATTCTGGGAAAAGTACTGAAGGCGCAAAATGGCGTTAAAATTAAAAATAATAACTTTTTGTGGTGCAAGGAGTAGTATAAGCATTAACACCAGGATTTAATCCAGAAGTTTAACTTTTAATATCTTAAAGTCAAATTTAAAGGGGTCTCTGCTCTAAAATCGAGGGATAGCAAGTCAACTATATTAGTCGATATGTTCGGTGTACATAATAACATTCTTGAAATGACCGACATTATTTATTGCCTAGCTTTCACGAGAAGTGGGCTTACGTATATGTAAGTTAACACAAAATATGTTTAAACATCAAATATAAAATATTTATTCGTTCCCATCAAATGTGCTGACAACATGTCTAGGTGTCGTATACCAAAATTTGGTTCACACCAAATTATGTAACACGAGCAAGTAAAATATTAAGTAAAGAGTTAGGGTAGAAAATAAACGTGAGCATAAAACGTCTTGTTAGACTAACTTCATAATGTTCAATAATGAATTGGTCTCTTTTTCTCGTACTTGATTTCATGTGTATTGTTGTGCTCTTAAATAAAAACATACAACAGCTTTGCTCTTCTTCCAACCAATGCAATATTTGTTGTTGTTTGAGATTAAATTTCAGTAGTGAATATTTTGTTTCAATAGTGTCTCTTGATATGAAATACTGTTATAGCAGACAACATGTATGTAAATGTATGATGTTAAAAGCAAGGGTTTGTATTTTAGTTATTTTATATTAATGAGTGGTTGAAAATAGAAAACTGTAGTAGATTGAATTTTTTAAACTTTTATTGATGAATAAAAAAATCGAATTTAATTTTTTCTCTCAAAAATCAGAGATTTTACTCTCAAGAAAATTTAAGTAAAATGAACTAGTGAACAATATGAAATGCACATTTATTGCACTTGATAAAACTGTCCGGTCAAATCAGGTGCACTGATTTTTGCACTGTTTGCTCTCTTGTTCTTTGTATTTACTGTTTAGTAATATTCGACTACACATATAATCAATATTTGCGTTTCAAAAACATGCAATACTGTACACTTTTTAACATCTTGCGCTCACGTTTAGTAGAAAATAAGAAATGTCACTGTCGATTTTACTTTAAAACAATAAAGACCTTGAGTTGTCTTAAGACACTCAACTAAGAAAATAATTTTTTTTTTTTTTTGAGATAATAACTTTTGTTATTTTAATTTGTATACTATAGTATACTTGCAAAACATAATGACTAATTTGATTGCGGTGTTGCAATACAATAAAATACTGCCGCTGTTAGTTTTGAGGATAAAGTTGTAATTGATGTTGTCACTGAAGTCGATACTGTTGTCGTTGTGGTTGTTGAAAAAAGTATTGCTGATGTTGCTGTGGTCGTTTTCATAATTGTTGTCGCTGTTAATGCTGCTTTTGTTGTGGGTTTTGCCTAAAACTTTGCTATTTTGATGGTTGTTACTTTATTGTTGCTGATAGTGTATTCTGAAACAAAACAAGTGAAATATTAGTTTTAATTCAGTTATTCAAGCAGTAATAACTTTTAAGTTTAAAAAAAAATGTTTTAACTGAAGACTGATTTTTTTTATTCACATTAACCAGTAGGATTGCCAATTTTATTTTTCAAAAAAGCGGTACAATTTCCTAAAGGTAAAAAGATAATTAGTCCGAATTTATACGATGCCATTTTTTCATGTCTCTTTTAACGTTGCAGCGAATTTCATGGTACATTTTTACGATGAAATTTATAATGCAATCGGCTTGCATTTATTTTTGACATTTTCTTTAGATTTCATATTCGTAATTTTTATTGTTTGTGCGTTATTTCCAAAAAAACATATGCACTCGTACTATACAAAATACAAAATGAATAAAAATAAGTCAAACAAAGAAGAAAATTTTACAATAAATTATTAAAATCATACCGAAATGTAAACATAATTAAGCCAACAATTTCATTTTTTTAAATCAACTCTAAACGAATAAAAATTACACAAAGCAAGTGTCAAAAAATCCCCTCAAAATTCAAGCCATGCCATTTACCCCGCTTGCTTCTCTACGCCTCTTGCCAAAAACAAAAATTGCATGCAACCAGTTTCATGAAAAATTTCATGGTGTAAGTTGGCTCTCACTGCATATTTGGGAGTGGCACATGAATTCGTTCTTTCGCACGATTATATTTAAAACAGAAGCAGATTTACAAATCTTGTTTTTGTAATTGTGCGAAAGAACGAATTCATGTGACACTGTGAAATAGGCAGTTATATCTGGCGGAAAAATATAATATTTTTATAAAATACTAGCTGTGCCCGCAGCGGCAGAGCATTATACCTAAATGGTGTATGGTCAAATAGCTTATCCATTATTAAGTAGCCCCGGGGGTTTCAATTGTCACTGCAGGAATATGGCAAATGCTTTGACGCGGTCCACTCGGGGAAAATAGGAGCACCAGACGCTAAGGTTCCTAGAGCCTAAACCTGGAAGAATAGGTCTGTGAGTAAAGTCACGGGTTCTCTTCGAGGCCCGACCAGTGTCCAAAGGACAGGTACCACGGGAATCGGTGGCCCCACAGAGAGCCTATCCTCTCTGTGACCGGTTATTGGTGAGGTCCCCTTCGGGGATACACGTGGTGGTTGTGGTTTAAGATCGATTATGTAGGTAAGGTGCAAGGTCGATCAAGTGTGCTGTTGCACTGTCAACAGACGGAGTTTGGATAATCTCCAAACCCCTAAGCAAGAGGTTATAATATGGATCTAGGCTTGCCTTGGAAAGGCTTGCCATATTATATAAATTGCTACTCATTGTGACTGTATCACACACAAAAAGCGATTGGTGGCAATCGTAAAGTGTTGTTATACTGCACAATGGGGGCGCTAGTCTACGCCTAAGTTTCACTCGGTGGTTAGACCACCGTGAGGTTAGGCCGAGTTGGCAGGTACTCACGTTAATCTTGTTCCACAAAATCCATTATTAAGGGATTTCCGCAAGGTTCTATTGAAGGACCACTCCTGTTTTCTCTATATGGAAATGACTTACCAAACCAACTCTGCAAGTGCAAAATCAACTTGTACGCGGACGATGTGCAAGTTACTTTAGGTTGCTTAGCTCGAAACATATCATCTGGCATATATACTTTAAATGAAGAGTTAAACAAAATCTATCTATGGGCAAGGGCAAACGGGCTCTGTTTAAATCCAAGCAAGTCCAAGTGCATAGTTATAAGTTAAAGATCCTCTATATCATATAGTTATAAATGGTGAGAAAATTGAAATTGTCAATACAGCAAAAAATCTTGGTATAATTTTCAATAGAAATTTCACTTGGAATAATTACATAAACTATTTAGTTGGTCAAACGATTTCTGTGTTCAACACAATATTTCACTCCAGTAAACATAAGAACTTTACTTGCCAAGACATACCTGATCACTAGCCTAATGTATGGGTTTGAATTGTTTGCAAGATGTGATTCAATTAGTAACAGGAAGCTTAATATTCTTTTTAACCGACTTCAAAAAAGAAGGAGGTTATCAATTCGTCTGAATGTTGCTTTTTTTATGTATGTAACCGCAGAACTCAGCCATTTCTGAACCGATTTTAAAATTTTTTCTTTATTTGAAAGGTTATGCTTTCAGGTTGGTCCCATTTTAAAAACAGTTCATTATTTTAAAAATTAAAGGGTGTCCCCATACAACATACATGTTTTTTACGTGTATTAAGAACCGTAAAGGGCACCAAATTAAAATTTTAAAAAATTGCGTGTCGCTGTAGCTCCCAACGGCAGAAATTAATAAAAAAATAAATTTAAAATTTAAAGGGTGTTCCCATAGGTGCCGTAATTTGACCTATATATGGCTACTTTTGAACCGTTATAGACAAAACTTTGAAAATTTTACAGAAAGTCGTTTACTATGACCGTTATAATAAAATGTATAAATATTCAAAATTTTAAATTAAAGGGTGCTTCAATAGTTCATTTAATTTGATGTATATGGCCATACTTTTGAACACTTTTACACAGACCGCTGAAATTTACAAAGAGCCTGTATTGCTAAGTCAGCAAACAAAAAGTACAAAATTTGAATTGGAAATAAAAGGGTGTCCCAATAGTTAATGTAATTCTATGTCTGTGGCTAAACTTTTTAACTGATATAGACAGACAGCTGAGATTTTCAAGGAACCTGTGTTCCAAAGTCCACTATAGCAAATATACAATTTGAATTCAGAAATTAAAGGGTGTCCCCATAAATTATGTAATTTGAATTATATGGCCCTATCGCTTGTACCGTAAAACACAAACACTTGAAAATTAGGCAGAATGTCCACTACTTTCTCTGGTATAATAACAAGTATAAATATTTGGAATTATAATGTACAGGGTGTCCCAATAGTTCATGTAATTTGATATATATGGCCAAGCTTTTGAACCGTAATAGAAAGACAGTTGAAATTTACAAAGAATCTTTGTGACCACGTCCTTTATAGGTCTTTAATTTAAAATTGTAAATTAAAGGGTGTCCAAATATGAGATGTTATTTGATCTATGTGACCCTATCTTTGAAACCGTTATACACAGAGGCTTGAATGGTATCCCCATAAAAGATAGATGATGGTGAAAATAGCTTAACTTTTGAACAGTAATAGGGAGAGGCTTGACATTCACATAGTCTTTACTTCTTTTCCCTCTAACTTTGGCGCATATTTTATTTGGTTTAAATCTAAATCTTACAGATTACTTCTTACATTTTTAGTTTAGAATTGGTGCCCTTCTATCTGTTTTGAAGTCGGTTTTTTTTTGCAAGAACAATATTAACAATATTGTTAGATATGTATATGGATTGAAAAGGTTTGATCATGTCTCTTCTTAAAAATTCGTACACTAATATTATTACATAAAATAATAAACACGAATATACCAAAATATTTATTTGATAAATTACGCTTTTTCCAATCTCCACGGAATAGAAACATTGTTATTTCTCTGCACCAATGCCAATTATCTGAATGACAATTTTACGTACATGCTGCTCGTCTTTGGAACAATCTTCCACATATTCAATCTTTATCATTCTGGCTTTAATGTGTCTTTTCCAGATTAAGTGTTTATCAAGATGTACTCCAAGCTACTTATTTGACCTCCGAATGTTGAGGAATTATTTGTAGGAGTCCTTACATAATGTGAATGTTATGCGAGCACAATTTTAAAATACTACTAGAAAACACTGTCTTCGGCGTAAATTGGTAAATTTAATTGGCAAGCTTAAAAAATCTCCATCATTTAATATGAACTTTCCATAAGTTTAATCACTTTTCATCAACTTATAAACAAATTTGTGCAAGTTTTGTTTCAATCTGTAAATTAAGCCTTCATGCAAGAACCTTGGGTAAACTCTGGGGTAATTAAAGGCCTTATAAATAGCCAAGCGGATTGATTTACGACACAAACACAAACAAAATTTACATATTTTCCATACGATACGAGCTATCGTTTAAGCGATTGCAGGAAAAGATAAGATTATTTTAGCTTCTGCTTTCTTGCCAGGCGAGAACAGATCTGCTCTTACTTCCGAGGTAACTTATCCTATTGGCATGGTCTGAGAAAGTAGTAATAGCAATAATCGCGGTGAAGATGTACTTTAGTTTATTTGCAAAAATAATATTCCTGTAGCGAATAACGGTAATAGACCCACTTTTTTCAATGATAATGGGCAGGAATCTTAGATCTCAATTTATCTAGCAGCAATCTCTCTCATACTTTTGAGAATTGGCACTTATGTAATGAGTTGTCTAATCCATGTCGGATTATCAGTATTTGATTTTCGACATTGACTTTGAAATTCGAACTGTAACACATTTATTTTATGCAACACTGTAGCAGACGACTATGAAGTCGAGAAAAGATGTTTCCTGCTGGAATATGGAACTGACAATAGAGGCAAGACGTTTGTTTAACAAAGCAAAGTCGTCAGTTGACTGGATGACTTATAAGACTGCACTTACTAAATTCAATAAAGAACATAAGAATCAAACTATTGTGAAAGGATATATAACATACCTGAAGCAATTCGCTTGCAAAAGCCCTTGTCGCAGAACATTAATGTGCCAAGATGGAATCGTGTAAAATGGCCGTTATACAAATTTAGCCTGTACATGTCCCCAGTACCAGATGGTATTTGTACATGGTTGTTCCAAAAACTCTGAAATTTGAACATTTGAATTATCCAGGATTTTTTAATCAAGCTTCTTAATGGCCAATACCAAGGGCTTAGCGTAAGGTTGGAGTGCTACTTTTACCAAAGGCTAGAAGCAGATCGGAATTGCCTAAATCTTATAGACCTATAAGCCTGATCTCGTTTTTCCTAAAAACGATGCAGAATGTCTTGGATAGTTACTCCTACCTATCGGTAAAACCAATTCATTATTTATTTAATATTATGCTAATTACCCATAACGTTTTATAATAAAAATGCACTTTATTTGTTGGGGGAAAAAACTAGTTCCTATACATATTTCACTGGTTGCTCAGGCCAGATCAGCAGGAAACCTTTTTCCTAATTTTAGAGAAGCCAAAAATACTCTATAAGAAATAAAATTCTACAAAACACAATGAGAAATATGAATGTTATAGAATATTACAGAATATTAAAGCTTCAACAAAACACCAACAAACAAACCACGTTTTTATTTTTGCCATTACTTAATGGAGACGTAAGGTGGAATAAAATGCATACACAAGTTAATTTTGTTCTCGCAAGAGAATCAAAAAATAACATTATTTCCAATCAACTGCAACCGCTATAACCTAACGACAGTTATTGCAAAGACTCTTGGTTCAAACACAAATTGCCTTGTACGCTTTTATCGACAAAAGGTCTTATGACCCGATTAGCAGGGCAATGCACGATGAAGATGTTCCGACATTAATCATGAACTGGACAACTGAGATGCTTTGTTTTGCTTTCGTTATCAAACTTATGTTGGAAAATAGAAAAATAGTAACATAAATAATTATATAACAGAGGATTCTGTATATAAATGATAAAAACGTAACCCCTTGTATGCTATAACAACAAAACTTTATATTCACTTAAATGTTCTTTTTTGAACCGTAATAGATAGACACTTTTAATATGTACAGAGCATGTTTTACATTATCTACAATAACAGCACGTGTCAAATATAAAATTGTTAATTAGAAAAGAGTATTCCATAGCAGTCTCAATATTTCTTATGTTATCGACATTTTAGGAAGACTTACAAAGGTTTACAAAGGTTATGTAGGTGGTACGCTCTGTAATGACAAGTAATTAAAACAATCTTAAAATAATCATTAAAATAACAAGTAAATCAAAGTAAGGTTGTCTCCATAGAAGACGTAATTTCGACGTATAACTAGATTTATTTTTTATTTATTTTTCTCAATATTTTTTTCTGTCTTATTGAAATATTTAAAAAATTATTATCGATTCATTTTTTCCAAGAATGAATATATTATTTAGTGAAAAAACAAAATATTTTTTCGATTAATTTAGTAATTACAATTCAAAAATTGCCAGAATGGTTTGGTGTTACGAATACGTGGCATTGACTATCGCAAACTAAACGTGTGTTTACATGAAACAAAAGAAAACATAATAAGAAAATATAATGTAGATGTACTCCATATGACAATCTCAATTTAGAAATAAGAAATTATTGTCATTTCGATTTCATTTATCAAATATTATTATACCCCATGGCATTTGCTTGACACGCGCAATAGTTTGATAAGCCTTAAGCCACAACTGGTTGTATTACTTATCATCCATTATCTATCTTGTGAAAGTTCAAATTAAGAAACCGGAGATATGAAAATCAATAAGTCTTACAAATACATATATTTTGTGTACGTCATTACTACATTACCATTATCTTTATAGTAAAGAAATTATTATTTATACTACATTGATACTTGTGCTGCATACTAGTGCTGAGATATTATCGATGGTGATATCGATAATATTGTATGTAATGTATGCAATGCAACCTACTTACATTGAGCCATGTGCTCCAACCAGGCTTTAATCTTGACTTTAGTGATTTCAGACTTTCGACTGGTAACTGTCGGCCTTCTTTCTCATCACGCAGACTCTAGTAATTTCTAGCATTTGTTCCAGGCTCACGTCCCCCTTGGCATCCACCGGCAGTCCTGAGTCTTATGCTAGCCAGTGCTGGACATTCACACACAATGGGCGCTGCTGTCTCAGCCTCTTTCCTTTCCCCGTCTCCTCTCTGCCTCTGCTTCTCACCTTTAGGCATGAGCTGTAGAGACTCCGACTCGACGTTGAAGGAACGTTTTGAGGTGCCTGCTTCCGAAAAGGATTTGCGTCCAATTCATCCACATTTACCTCCATACCCGCAGGAGTATCTTCATATACTGACCAGTCCACCCCTTGCGAGGTTTCTTTGACATTATATTTCGATAACCTCCACTGGCCAGTGGCAACCGGAGTTCCTAAAGGGATTAACCTCTTCACCTCTAACTAGGCTTTCTTGTCCATCCCTATCGAAATATCCCGGTTCAACGCCATAAGAGAACCTTTAGAGATTAACCTGTTCACCCCTTCCGAGGCGTTCTATCCATCCCTTCTGAATTCTTCTCTAGGCTATTTTTGGAGAAAACGTTGTCCACTCACACAGATCTCCTTATGCATGGGTAAGTCTACTATGAAACTGGAAGTCGACTGGTATCCAGAGTTCGCATACTAACGGCCAACCACCCTCCTGACCACGCATCCCTGGGGTATGTTGTTCCACCGTGGATTAGGGTGGGGGTCTTCCAGATTAAGGTTCAAGGAACCCTGGCGTCTAGTGTCTCCATTTTCCGCGATAACACTGCGTCAAAGCTTTTAGAATGAACCGCAATGACAGTTAATGCCCCCGGGGGGCAAATTAACTATGGATATAGATAGGTATATATTCGAGAAGTAATATTTATATCTGCAAAATTAATTATTTGTAAAATGAACGTGAAGCAGCAGCAATAATAATCCTATAGTGCAATACAGATTAATGCACAGGCCGAAATAGGAGAGCGTAACTAAAATTTAAACTTAATTTTCTATGCAAACGCAGTTGGAATCGGTTTTTTGGAATACCACTAGCTTAAAGGATTGCATAAAAACCATAGCATAAAACTTTAGCGTAATTGTCAGACCAACATTCCAGATGTAAGAGAATCATTTATCCATCATAAGGCTTTTCATATAAAAACCGAACATTTGCAATGGTGGCAACATTTCTCCATACGGTAACGATGAACAAAAACTGTTAATAGTTCATCTCGTCATAAAATTATAATCAGGCGCTTGACCAGTGCACGACTTAGGTGACGATAAGCCTGTAAAGCAAATGATTCTTGAAGTGTTTTTGAGTTGCACTTGAACCCAATATAAAACCCTATCAAGCGTGGTGTTAAAAATTATTGTTAATCATTTTACTGCTGAGAAATATTAACTGACAGCATTTGTCATCTTAAACTAAATAAAATGTAAAAAGGAAAAGAAAAAAAAGACAGTTCCTTGACGATAACTTACTTTCATTTTAATTTAATATGAATGATAATTTTGTTTTTTTAATTTCTTCAGTGTTTAGCATGTTCTGATTACCTGTTTAATAAATACAAACATTATAATGCCTTTTTAAATTGCCTGTTCAGAATTAGATCAAGTCGATAATAATATCTATGTTATCGATATTTAAAAAACAACTATCGAAAATATTGTGGCCACTATCGATTGTTTATCTTCACTGCCACATACTAGTGTGGTACATATCTGACTTAAATATTACTTCGATAAAAGAATTTTTTATGTGTTTTGTTATGTAGAGCCAACGTAAATGGCAGGAAGTGTCACGCGCCAGATAGTTCTTTATTTTCCGCTTGAAGTTTTTGTTTTTTTTTCGTTTTGAACATAAGTATGTATGTCAAAAATAAATTAAAAGTGATTTGTTTCATAAACAAAAAAAAAAAAAGTGCAGGGCAGTCGTTGGGACTGCCAATAGAAGTGAAAACTAAGTAACTTGTGATTACTTTTTCCCGCGATTTTTTATGAAATACAAAGCAAAAGGATTATCAATATTTGTATTTAATTACTCTGTGAAAACTTACATGATCCTTTTGCTTTGTATTTCATAAAAAATCGCTGAAAAAAGTAATCACAAGTATATGTATATGCGTTGGTGACGCAGTAAACGAGTAGTAAAGTAAATACTAGAAATCTGCGTTAGCTCCTTTGTAAAAACACGTGTTAAAGTAAGCTATATAAACATGTTGAGTGAATCAGCACAAAATCTGTATCAGAGAGAATCAAAACATGTTTCGTTCAGTTTTTTTTTCAAACTAAAAGATTGTAATGTTGCTAAAGGTTGTGTGTTAAAATTATCATTGTGCCAATAGAATGAATGAAATTACACCTTCATTTGTTTGCATAAAGACAAACTGAATGGCAGGAACACCGATGGACAGAACAGTCAAACATACAGTCAGACGGACCATCTGATAGTCAGACAAACCGGCAGACAGTCAGTGAGACCATCAGACAGTTCGTCAGACCGTCAGATCGTCACACAGTCCTTCAGACAGTCAGCCAAATAATCAGTCAGATCGTCAAATATTCAGACCGTCAGATAGTCAAATAGACAGGCTTTCAGACCGTCAGTTTGTCAGACAGTCAGATAGTGAGTAAGACCGTCAGATCGTCAAACAGTCAGGCAGTCATCCACTCAGATCGTCGGACAATAAGACCGTCTAACAGTGAGTTAGACCGCCAGTTTGTCAAACAGTAAGTCAGACCGACAAACAGTCAGACCGACAAACAGTCAGACCGTCAAACAGTCAGACCGTTAGTCAGTCAGACAATCAATCACACAGTTACTCAGTCTATCTATCTATAAAAACCAACGTTATGGTGACCATGGTGACGATGATGCGAGTTCAATAATTTTTCTTCAACCAAATCGTGATAATGGTGACGACGGTTTTTGAGGTGTCGACGGTTTTCGAGTTCAATATTTTTTCTTCAGCCAAAAAGTGCTCAACGTACCTACAGAAGTTTGCACTTCAATAATAATCAATAATGGGGACGACGGTTTTTAGTTACGACGGTTTTTGGTGACGGCGGTTTTTGGTGACGACGGTTTTTGAAATCAGTATTTTTTCCTCAACCAAAAAGTGCTCAACGTGCCTAATGAAGTTTTCACTTCAAAAAAAAGTAAATAAATATTGTTATATAATGTTGAAAGTAATCCACACAAAATTTCAAGACTCTTGGGTATTTACTTTTTAAGCCCTAGTTAAACTTTTACCCTCATATTTATAAAAATTATATTTGAAATCCATTTTAGAACTATTTTTCATACAAAAAATGTTCTAAAATACGAGTACATTACAAATAGATTTTATTTTTTATAAATATGGGGCTAAAATAATATTTAATAATAATTATTGTAAAGCTCTGTAAAAGGTGTTTAAAATAGTTTAAGAACAATGTAATTTCACAAGGTAAAAATACAAATCAGATACAAATTGTATTCAATTGGCTATTTGGCAGTAATTCATATTTTGTCATTATTTTAAAACGGCGCCACCTGTCTTTAAAATATCCCGCTTTTAATTCAGATTTTGTCCTTAGGTTAAAATTCATCCAGTAGTTTTTACGTGATGCTAACATATATGTATGTATGCAATATTTTATTCGATTTTGCTTTGAAAGTAATCCACACCAAATTTTAAGGCTCTTACAATTGTAGTTCATGTATTTTCTTTTTATAGATATACCCTTCCGTGCGAAAAATTATTTTCGTGAACTATGGATCTATAACAGGTAGAGTTTTTTAATTTTGTACTTCGTGTGCTTTCTAGTTAAAACTTGCAACGGTAACATTGTTATAGCTGCAACAGTAATTCTCTCTAAATTTAAAATAGGCTTCTCTGAGGAACACGTGCGTTTTCGAGATTAAGTTTTTCCATACTCCTACTACCAAGTGCGTACAGCTAGTATTATATAAAATCCATATCCATACAAATGAATTAATTAAACATGGAATAGATTAATTATGTATTTATTTATGTTCTCTATTTTCAATGAATTTACTTTTCCGCTGTAAGATTTTATAAGGTTGGTATTTTGTTTTCTTTCCTATTAAGAAAATGAATAAGTTGTGTCGTTATAGTCAAATAATAGTATTTTGATTCAACAATGTTTTTATTGTAAAGACAAGCAAAATAGAACAATACATATGTATGCATATACATGCATTTTAATTAATACTTGTTGAAGATATTCAATATTAGTATGTTTTTATTAACATAAATCATTTATATAATTTAATTCTTTTATAAATAACTAGCTGTCCCAATACACGTTGTGAGCGTCCTGACAATGTTTTGTTTGATTTCGCTTTGAAAATGCGTGACGTAAACGTATTTTCTTTATATAAAAGTATCCATCCTTGGAGAAAATGTAAAATGTATATAAAATTCTAAACTTCTAAAAATAATTGTAAAGCACTGTAAAAGGTGTTTAAATTATTCCGCTTTTATTTTTGTAAAGTATGCAGATCAGTAAAATTTCGTTCTTTCACTGCTTTTTCTCCACTTTCTCTTGGAAATAAGATATTTATGCGAAAGTAGTAAAAAGTATCCTATATTTGGATCAAGACACTAAGGAACCTCCTTAAAAATGTAATTAAAATCCATCCAGTAGTTTTTTCGTGATGCGATCACAGATAGACAGACAGGAAAAAAGTTACTGTTTCATTATACATACTATGTAGAGATGTATAGGTGCTCGAAAATTTATACAAGAAGCAAAGATTGCACATAGGGACAAAACTATATCGTATGAAGCCATAAAGAAGTGGATGGTTATGTTTTTACAGACTTGGAGGACGTTAATTACATTCGGTAATTTATTACACAATTATATATATGTTATTGGGAATTTTAAGTTTCAATTGCATTCAAGTATTTGTAATTGTAGTTATTTTACCATTTGTAATTAAAAACGGTTTGTTACGTTCATTTGTAAATTGTAATTAATAATAATAATTATATATAATTGTAATTGAAAAAACTCAATTGCAATTAAAGCCGTCATTAAGTAATTAAAAAATTATGTAGTATCAATAATTTAAGTGTCAAAAAAATATTTCATTACAAATATTTAATTACGTTCAGATAATTAAATTCGCTTCAATTACAAGTTATAATTATTGTCTAATTAAAAATATAACTACGTCTATTTAAACACATCCAATTAAAATTACATTCCATTTGGCATACGAAATTTTTTAATTACAATTTATAAGTAATTGTAATTGAGATCTTTCGAATACAATTATATATATTTGTAATTATGATTAAAATATAACGAAATATTTTAAACCCTTTCAGGCTTCATTTTCGGTCATGTGATCCAAATTTACCTCAGCGCCTACATTGTCGCCTTAACCTGACGGCAATCTTAACACTGGGTGGATACAATGCGTTATGCGTTTAGCAACGTCCTTACTCTCGCAGCGCAAACGCATACTGAATTAAAAATCCCCATTTCTGAGATTCATCTTTAAAACACAGCTACTACGCTGCTCCCCTAAGGTCCTTAACATTAACCGGTCACGGGGACGGATCTTTTATGGGGTAACGGGATCTGGTAGTAGTTTCAGCCCCGAGACCTTTGAAAGTAACCTGTAACCAGCCGACAGAAGTGAAAACGAATAACACTTATAATGTAAATAATCTACAATGTTAATATTAATGGCACAATATTTGTAGCTAATCAAATTAAAACAATCAAAAGAAATTACGTTATATCTTAATGAACTTCTCTATTCTTCTGTCGTGTACACTCTCCTGTACGGAGTATTATATGATCGGCACAAAATTTTTAGCTACCCAAATTAAATGAATTAAAGAATGTAAAGAATATAACGGTCTCTATAAAAACATTTGCTTGTACTTTCTGCCACACATATGGCTTCCACATTGCACATTCATTTATATGATGAGACACCCTGTTCTACTTGAAAACATTTACCATAGCTGCTAATATATTTTATAACTGTGTTACTTTTGCATATACATAAAAAATATTGTTAACCGCAGATACGTCCCTGGAATCTGCATTAAATATTTGGTTTAGCCTTGAACTTTAATATTTTGCTTAACCTTGAAATTTCATTTATTGTAACATTCTTTTGCTTTAAAATAATTTACTGTAAATCGCACACGCATGCTTACATACATATTTGCAAACAAACAAACATACATGCATACCTACTTACTCTCTACACAATCGTTTCTCTTATACAAGTAGTTCTAGCAAAGAGATTTAATGCTTAAAATAAATGTATGTATGATTGTGTATTCATATAAATCAACTTAATTTTGTGTGTAGCATTGTATGTATGCTTGCTTGCATCAATTGTATTATTTTGTGGTTCTTTTTATTATTAAGAAATTAGTTTTGTCATTCGACTTTAAACCTCTAAATAAAAAGCTTCACTTCCTTTGGAAGTAAAATAAAACTAATTGTGTTTTATTTAAAAAAGCTATTGCCTGCAAAAACTATTGCAGACTCAAACATTGGTGACCCCGACGTGATCTAATTGTGATCACTTTTGTGTGTAATATCATTCGGATATTATTAATAATTTTCCAACATGATGTCAACCAGCAAGATGGCTCCCAGCTGTGGAAAATCAGAAAATAAAATGGATTTGGCTCCTTATTATTCGAAGGTTGCCATTTTATTGAAGCAGCTGGAATTTTTAAAAGCATCCAAAATCGAGGATTTTGATGAAGCAGAGCTGTTAGTTCGGTTGGACTATATTGAAGAGATCAACAAGGAGTACGATAAAGCCCAAGGAATCATAGAAAAAAATGAATTCACCACATCGTTAAGCCCAAGTCGTATGATCTTTGTTTCTCTGTATTTGGAGGTGAAGGCTAAGTTAGTGCGCCATTCGTTCCATGCAACATACATCGACATTTCGTGAAAATTCGCTGGATGAATCGCCATCTCAAATAACTTCAAGCAGAACAAAAGTGCCCGAAATCCAGTTGCCTAAATTTTGTGGTTCCTACTCGGAATGGACCTACTTTTGTTCATCGTTTTCGGCTGTCATACATGACAAGAGTGCTCTAAATAAATTTGATAAGTTCCACTATTTGTGTGGAAGTTTAGAAGGTGCTGCCCTAAATTCCATCGCTTCACTAACGCTAGATGAAGCAAATTACGAGGAAGCCTTGTCGTTGTTAAATATTCGTTTTAACAACAAGCTTTTAAATTTTCAAGCAGAAAATTCTTCGGTAAGTAAGACCAACAAATAACACATTTTACAGAAATGTAATCAACGTAGTCGACATGTTCATGTTCTGGTCGCTCCTACAAACAAATTGTGCTCCCTTTGTGAATCTAAAAGGCATTTTATTACCTATTGCTCGTGGTTTTTAAATTTGTCGCCCACTCTTCGTTTTAACGAAGCAGAAAAGATGAGGTTGTGCTTAAATTGTTTTATGGGACACATGCTTCGCAATGCATTTAAATTGGAAATGCAATCAGACTTTTGTCACTATTTCTGGAATAGAAGATGAAAGTGTTACAATCTATAAGTATACGGATATAATTAAATTAAATAATGGAAAATACTCAACAACCCTGAAGACTATGGTGGTACCTAAAATAACCGATTATCAGCCCAACATCAAAACCGACACATCAGATTGGATTATAACTAAAAATATACAAATGGCAGATTCGTTGTTCGACAAATGTGGTGAGTAGTTTTTCGATTTAATGTCAATCGGACAAATTAAATTAGCTCACAACTTACTTGTGCTACAAAACACATTGCTAAGTTGGGTGTTTGCTGGCGGTGGTCTTCGTTATTCATGGTTTTCAGCTACCACTTTCAAAATTGAACAGGAGGAATAGTTGTGCTCAATAGCAAAAGGCTTTTGGGAAATCGAAGATAATTTTGGCAACAATACGCTATCTGATCATAAAATTTTTTGTGAAAATCACCTTTTAAAAAATATTGTCTATTTTAGTTATGGCTCCTTTTCTGTTCGGCTACCTGCGATAGAAGAAGGAGACACGCATTTGCCTGGGGACTCATACGAACGTGTCTTACAGCGATTTAAAGACTTGAAAACTAAATTAAAAAGGCATCCAGAGGTCAAAGCCCAGTATGCAGAATTTATTCGTGAGTAAATATCTTTAAATCATATGGCTTTAGTTTCCCTGCAGGCTGCTGAGAAGAAACAATTTGTGGCACATCATTGTGTACAAAATCTGGACAGTGCGTCAACCAAAATCAAAGATTTATTGTATGCTGATTTAACTATACAGCCCGAATTTTTTAATACGCTTCTTCGTTATCGCTACTTTAAAGTTGCTCTGAGTGGTGACATCTGTATATTGTACAGGTATGCACAACTTGCTTATCCAGATAATTACCTTCAGAATTTCGTGAAATCATCATTGCCTTACTCTAAATCGAGAGTTTCTACACATAAAGGTTTAACTGTTTTAAACCTCAAGCTTGCTGCGTGCCTTTTAGCGGAGCTTATGGATGTTGTTCTTAAAACATTGATATGTAATTGTCGAGCTTTCGTGGCTTCAAAAACAACCTTCAATCGTTATCGTTTTCATGTCTAACAGAGTGTCTCGTATCAAAACAATCACAAGCAAAATGACGTGGCATTATCTTCCAACAAACTTGAACCCAGCTGAAATATCTTCAATAGTTATACCGCCTAAAGAGCTACTTCATTCTACATTATGGAGTAACCTTCCCAGTTTTTTATGTCTTGGATCTTCAATGTGGTCTGCAAAAAAACATTGTTAACCGAATTACCTGCGCAACGTCAAAATATATTAGTAATGGTTTTCATAGCAGACTTGTCTATACATTTACATTGAGAATCCAAAGTGCAACATCGACTCCAAGTGACATAAAAAATGGGTCGCATCTTCTAATTATAAATATGCAGTTATTTAACTTTTCAGTTAAGCACAAGGCTTGAATTGATTTCTTCGGAATAATTCGTGCAGGCGGTAGTCTTCAGCATTCAACTCTTAATTACAATTTCCAATATCCTATTATTTCGCCCAAGCATCATTCTTTAATGTCATCTGTGATAATGAACTTTCATGAGAAGCTATTATGTACTGAGCCTCAACTATGGATAGCTTCAATTCGACAGCAGTATTGGCCTATTTGTGGTCATAAATTCGTAAGCGCTGTTATCGCTAGATGTTTGAAAAATCGGCCTCCTGTTAATTGCAATTCGTATCTACAGATATTTGCTGTAAGAGCGCATAAAATGGCATGGAAAATATAAAGGCATAACTTGTGTTTCATTGGTTCTTTTAAAGGATGGAAATCGAAGTTCTTTAAAATGTTGTTCGCAGAAATAAATATGTTATAAAACGTTGAGCTACTAAACTTACTCTTCTTCAAATAGAAATATCTGTTGAAGGCCCCAACCCTTCAACGGGGGGAGGATGTTAACCGCAGATACGTCCCTGGAATCTGCATTAAATATTTGGTTTAGCCTTGAACTTTAATATTTTGCTTAACCTTGAAATTTCATTTATTGTAACATTCTTTTGCTTTAAAATAATTTACTGTAAATCGCACACGCATGCGTACATACATATTTGCAAACAAACAAACATACATGCATACATACTTACTCTCTACACAATCGTTTCTCTTATACAAGTAGTTCTAGCAAAGAGATTTAATGCTTAAAATAAATGTATGTATGATTGTGTATTCATATAAATCAACTTAATTTTGTGTGTAGCATTGTATGTATGCTTGCTTGCATCAATTGTATTATTTTGTGGTTCTTTTTATTATTAAGAAATTAGTTTTGTCATTCGACTTTAAACCTCTAAATAAAAAGCTTCATTTTTGGAAGCAATTATTTTGTTGTGTAAATAAAACTAATTGTGTTTTATTTTAATTTGCTCTTGCCTGCAAAAACTATTGCAGACTCAAACAAATATGATATACATTTTTTTGTTGTTCTTGTTGAACACGCCATCGCTGATAGAGCGGCTATTGCCTTAAGTTAAAAATTAATTATTAAGAAAAGTTTTATAAGTAAAATAAATTTATTTAAAAATTAGCAACGTGTTTTCTTTTTGCGAGAACTCAAAAGACTTCCACATTGGTGACCCCGACGTTGCCAGCAGCGCCACAGCAACATATTGCGAAGTAAAACGTGTACATAACCTAAGTTTCACCTGGTGGACAACTTCTGCAGCCTATCCAGATACTAAGCACAGTTTTAAAACACAAGAACAGCAATAGCCACATCAATTGTGAAACTAAGGATTTTTTTCAATTTTTATATTTCTAACAAGAAAGCAACAATTCTAAGCGAGAGAATTCTCAGCCGGCCACATCTGGTCAACAACCGCAGCAGCAAATATTCAAAGCAACTTGAATTGGGAAGCGAGCCCAACAGAAACCAAATTGAATACCAAAGACTTTGACCAACACCCTCGGAAGCCCTTCAACATGCCCGAGACTTCAACACAAGCAACAGAGCAGCAACAAACACAAAACGTAAGTACCATTAGCAATTTGCCTTTACCCGAAATAGGTCGAATAACAATAAGAGCACCTACGTTCATTAAAAATGAGACCGATTTATTTTTCATACAAATGGAAGCTCAATTTGCTAACGCGGAAATCACACGTGACAATTCAAAATATAATCATGGTATAGCTGCACTTGATCCTCAATATTTGTCAATGGTTTCTGATTTGATTCGCAATCCGCCACCGGACTTCTCAAAATATGAATCGTTAAAAACGCGCTTAATTAGTGAATACACCGCGTCTGATCAAATTAAGTTGAAAGTTTTGTTGACGGAAATTGAACTTGGTGACGGTAAACCATCTCATTTATTGCGGAAGATGCGTGAATTAGCGCGTAATTCTTTAACCGATGAGGCATTAGGGTCATTATGGATTGATCGCCTACCGGAAAACGTGAGGGCAGTCGTCGCAATTTCAAATGACGATCTGAACACATATGCCACTTTGTATAATTTGGAAAACTAGAAGCCACTTCGTCACCGTCCGTACACGAAGTGGATTCAAATTTCACTCGCTTTGGTCTTTGATTGGTCTTTTCGTTACCGACCAATCAAACCATCGCAAATATCTGGTCGACACTGGCGCCGACCTATCAATTTTGCCAAAAAATCTATTCCCTAAATTAAAAAAGCCAGATGTATATAAACTTTTTGCCGCTAATGGCACACCTATTGAAACTTTCGGTTTTCTTACATGCAAAATTAATTTAGCTCTTCATCGCGATTTTGTTTGGATATTTCTTATTGCCAATGTCTCTTGGTGCTGATTTTCTCAGTGAATACGGATTGTTGGTAGATATAAAAAATAAACAATTGATCGATTCAAAGACAAATTTGCGCACTAGGTGCAATTTACAATTCACGCAATATCAACGAGTTCAGTAGATAAAAAATCAAGCTTCAATAATTTAATTTGTGAATTCAAAGATCTCACTTTGAAACCAGGTAATGTACGACACCAAATTATTACAACGGGTCAGCCCATCTTTTCACGCGCTCGGCGATTAAATCCCGAAAAATTAAAATTAGCAAAAACTGAGTTCGACCTGATGCTCAAAGCGGGTATTTGTCAACCCAGTAAAAGCCCCTTGGGCAAGCCCATTACACATGGTACCAAAGAAAAACGGCCAATGGCGTTTTTGTGGTGACTACCGTTCATTAAATGCAATCACAATACCTGATCGGTACCCCTTACCACACATCTAAGATCTCACGCACATTTTTGCTGAAAAACAATGTTTTTCAAAAATCGGTTGCATTAGCGCGTACAACCAGATTCCAATTGCTGACGAAGACAAAGAGAAAACAGCAATTATAATACCTTTTGTTCTTTTTGAATTTAATGTCATGACATTTGGTCTCAGAAATGCTTCACAAACATTTCAACGTTTCATGAACAATCTTTTTCATGATCTTGATTTCGTCGTTGTTTACATCGATGACATTTGCATAGCATCCAAAAATATCGATGAACACCGAAATCATTTGCGAATAGTTCTCCAACGCCTACGAGAACATAATATAAAAATTTACCTAGCCAAATGTGATTTCGGTCAAGAAACAGTCGCTTTTCTTGGACACATTGTTTCAAAAAATGGCATCAAACCAACTCCAGAAAAAATTGAAGCCATTTTACAATTCAAAAAACCTGAAAATGCACATGATCTTCGCCGCTTTTTGGCACTTTTAAATTTTTATCGTCGTTTTCTTCACAAAGCCGCGCATATTCAAGGCAAACTTCAAGTATTAATCAAGGGTAACAAGAAAAAAGACAACTCGCAAATTGTCTGGCATTTGAACAATGCAAAAATGATATCGCTAATGCCGCATTTCTTACGCATCCTATTCCTAATGCAACATTAGCATTATACGTGGATGCTAGTTATTTTTCTATCGGAGCAGTATTACATTAAATTCATAACGGACAACTTCAGCCCTTAAGTTTTTATTCAAAGCGACTAACAGACACCCAGAAACGATACAGTACCTATGATCGTGAGTTACTGGCGATTTATCAGGGAATGAAGCATAATAAATTTTTGATTGACGGGCGCAAGTGCATCGTGTATACGGATCATAAACCGTTAACTTTAGCTTTTCTTCAAAAACCTGATAAAGCGTCACCAAGACAAGCACGTCACCTTGACTTCATAGGTGAGTTTACAACTGACGTTCGTCATATTTCCGGCAAAAATAATATTGTCGCTGACATGTTGTCTCGCATTGAGGAAGTTAAAGCGGATGATATCAGCCTAGAAATTCTGGCACATTCTCAAGTTAACGATCAAGAATTACAACATATTATAAAGGAAAAAATAATTCTTTGAATTTGAATAAAATTAACATTCCTAACTCTGATCTCTATATACACTGCGACACGTCCACAAAACAGATCATACCTTTTATTATAAAAAGCATGCGAAAAATAATTTTCAACCTTGTGCACAACCTTTCACATCCAGGCAAAAGAGCGTCTGTAAAACTGATTACGGAACGTCATGTTTGGCCAAGTCTCAGAGCAGATGTCTCAAAATGAACAAGCGAATGTATTGAATGTCAAAAAAGCAAGGTTCACAAACACAACAAATCTGTGATTTATAATTTCAAAGTTCCTGACGGTAGATTCAAACTCATAAACATTGATCTCATTGGGCCGATGCCTTTGTCAAAGGGTTTTAGATACTGTCTTACGTGTATTTATCGTTTTTCACGTTGGCCTGTGGCTATTCCAATCGAAAATATGAAAGCCGAAACTGTCGCCGTTTCGCTTTATATCACAACCGACCAGGTCCGACAATTCGAGTCGAACTTATTTAAAGAATTAAACCGGTTGCAAACATATACGAACGTCACCATATCACCCCCAGGCCAATGGAATAATTGAACGCTACCATTGGACTCTAAAAGCATCGATTATGTGTCACCAAAATGATACCTGGTACGACGTTTTACCCCTAGTAATGCTCGCATTAAGAACAACATTCAAACCGGATTTACACGCGTCTGCAGCACAAATTTTATACGGTACAACGTTAAAGCTACCAGGCGATTTTTTCTACATCAAAACTATTAATTATTCATCAGAATTTGTTAACAACCTCATGGACACTATGAATCAAAAAAAACCATTGAAACATAAAATCATTCAGCAAATAACAATTTCGTACAGAAAGAACTTTTGAATTGCACGCACGTCTTCCTACGCGATGATTCCGTTAGAGCTCCATTCAAGCAGCCTTACAAATTATTGAAAGAAAGGTTAAAAATTTTGACATACGGGTAAACGGCAGATTGGTAACGGTATCTATAGATCGTTTAAAAGCTGCTATACTAAAAGATACATCTACTAAAAATATACTCAAAAATTTAATTGCAAAGAATATATCTAAGGTGGACAATGAATCGCCTAACGATACGAAAAATTCAAATAACGTAAGCAAGGATACCACAGAAACTAGAACACGATCAGGTAGATTAATAAAATCACCTAACCGTTTAGTGACTTTCTCAACGCGATCGGTTGACCACTGGTGGGGGAGTATGTGGCTTCCACATTGCACATTCATTTATAATGATGAGACACCCTGTTCTACTTGAAAACATTTACCATAGCTAATAATATATTTTATAACTGTGTTTCTTTTGCATATACATAAAAAATATGATATACATTTTTTTGTTCTTCTTGCTGATCACGCCATTGCTGATAGAGCGGCTATTGCCTTAAATTAAAAATTAATTATTAAGAAAAGTTTTATAAGTAAAATAAATTTATTTAAAAATTAGCAACGTGTTTTCTTTGTGCGGGAACTCAAAAGACTCCCACATATATATATATATATATATATATATATATATATATATATATATATATATATATATATATATATATATATATATATATATATATACTAACGGCGCCCGCCACGTTGTGTTCGTCCTGACAACATTTTGTTCTATTTTGCTTTGTTGTTATCCACAGCAAATTGTAAGACTTACTTTTATAGTGCTTAAGTTATTTGGTCTGTATTTACCTAATGTAGAGGTACCAATGGGTAATATAAAACTCTTCTGTTACGACGTCGGTTAATACATGACAATTTTTAAATTATTATCTATAAATTTAATTTCGGCCCATTTATTTATAATTACGCAATCACAAAAAACGGCAATACTTTCATAGAAAAAAGAACAAATAATTTTAATACTGATTTCTTCAAAACGTCAAAAGAAAATTTATTTTAATAAAAAAAATATTTCGTGCACAAATATTGAAACACATAAAAGCCATTGGCTGCAAAGGATCGTGATCAAGATTAACGTAAGCATCAAGCCGTGTTGGCCCTTTTCTGACGGTGTTCTTACAACCGGGTGAGTTTTTAATGTGTTAACCACCCCCATAACGTCGTATATACCGCACAGCACACAATACAAGCGCATTGAAGCGACAATAGCATCATCTTTCAATGCCATTGTCCCATCATCGCACAGTGCTCAATATGGACGCTATGAGTAGCAATTTATAGAACTTACCAGCCTAGAGCCATGTCCTAACCTCTTGTTTAGGGGTTGGAGACCATCCAACTCCTTCTGACCTGTTCTTTCAGATTTATGCTGGCGTCTGGTTCCCCCATTTTCTCTGAAAGCACATCGTCAACGCTTATGGAAATGCTGTAGAGGCAATTTTACCCCTAGGGGAGGAAGAGGTAAATATGTACAAATTTTCCGTTAATAACATTGCTACATATTCATTTTTATTTTTTATTCGCAGTTTTTCAGGTCGCGTTAATGGCCAACCACATTTAAATAAGTACATATGTATGCTTTTGACCGCCAAACGATTTCGTAACAAATTATTTGGATAAAACAAATAAAACGTTTTGCACCAATTATGCTCAAGAGATAACGAAAGTTGCTTTTGATTTAGCTAAAAGTTGTTTTTGATTTAGCTAAATTATTTATGTGAAAATTGTTTGTTATTTCAGAAAAGCTTTTTTTTTCGTTTCAGATAACTTATTTGTTTGATTTTTTTCTATAATTTTAGTAAACTTTTTTGTCTGATTCAGACAAATATTTGGTTTGAATTTTTTATTAATTTTCAGTAAACTCTTTTGTCTGAGACAAATTTTTTGTTTGAAATTTTTTTCTAAAGTCAATAATTTTTTTATACCAAATATTATAATTATTTGTTTGAAAAAGTCGTGGAATATTTTCAATAAACAAATTTTAAATTTAATTGTTTGAATTTACAAATTTGTTTATGCAAATTAATTGTTTGAATATGAAAAATAGTTTTTTCTCTGTATGTTTGTCTATAACTGATCAAAAGCTTGGCCATATAAATCAACTGCTGAGACACCCTTCATTTTCCAAATTAAAATTTTATACTTGTTGTAGTGAACTAAGCAATTCAGGTTCTTTGGAAATTTCAACCGTCTGTCTATAACGGTTTAAAAATTTGGGCATATACTTCAATTATTTGGACACCCTTTAATTCCTAATTTTAAATATTTCACTTTTTATTATAACGGACATGGTAATGTACGTTCTGTTCTATTTATAAGTGTTTGTTTATAACGGTTCAAAAGATAGGGCCCATATGTCAAATGACTTAATCTATGCGTACACTCTTTAATTTTTAAGTTTAGTTTTGTATTGTATTGGTAGTGAGTAATTATTCGTCAAATAGAACGGACAGGTTTTTTTAGGACGCAATAACGCATAACAAAACAAAATTAGTCAGTGAATTTTAAATAAACAAAAACAATAAAACCTGTTTTATACAGAACAACGAAGTTGTTATATATTTTTTTTCTTTTTTACAACGGTATTATTAGTTGAGTAATAAAAGACATCCAAAGAAAAGTGCGAGGGCTCATTTATGAATCACTCAAATAGAAATCTTCTGAAAAAAGTGCGAATATAAGCAGTAGAAATGCATATGTTATACTTAATGCTGATTAAAGCAGCGAAATAAGTAAATAAAAACAAAAAAACTGATGTGTTTTTAAACGCTGTGCCCATTTACCGCGCACGTTCTTGTTTGAATATGAAAAACAATTAATTTGCATAACAAAAATAAATGAGAATAAATCATCGTCGCCTTCTGAATTCCCAAGACGCAAGTGGGAATGGATAGATACGTGACTGTAATGAAAAGAGGTCAAAGCCCTAAATCTTCGCAATTAGCACCAATGCCTAAAGTACATAAAGAAAGGTATTCAAACGGAATAAATTCACAAAACCGTTTTGCTCTCTTAGATAGTTTAACAAGTGAACCTAAAACGCACCCAAGTCGTCCAAACCACCTCCAATTTATTTAAGGGAGCTAAATTCAAACGAGCTAAGAAAGAAGTTAATTTCAGTTATTGGGAGAACTCATTTTATGCTGTTCCTATTAAACGTGAAAAATACAAGTAATTGACGAAACCAGTTATCACAAAACATTAAAGGAATTTGAAAAATGAAAGAAAAATTGTTATACCTATCAACTCAAGAGCAGCAAAGGTCTACTGGTAGTTATTAAAGGTATAGATTCAAATCTTGATGCGAATATTATAATAGCTGGCCTTCAAAAAGATAGATTTAAAGTAAAAAATGTTGATAATCTCACAAATAGAGAACGTGTGCCCCAACCAATTTTCCGAGTTGAAGTGGAACCCGGAGATTCGAGATTAAAAAAGAAATTAAACGCACCCTATCTACAATCTAAAATATTTATTGCACCGTAAAATTACAGTAGAGGAACCACGTAAACGTTCAGGCCCCGTTCAATGTTCAAATTGCCAAGAATATGGCTATACTAGGGCATACTGTAAGTTGCCATCGGTTTGTGCTGTGTGTGGCGAACTACACTGTTCCGCTCAATGCGACAAAGCAAGAGATGACTTACGGTTAAAAAATGTAGCAATCGCAGTAAAAATCACACTGCTAGCTCAGAGGCTATCCAGTTTATAATCGTCTCAAAAATTAATTACTCCTCTTAAGCAGTCACAATACCGAACAAATGCTCATTATCCTTAGTTAGCCCAACCAACAACGCAACATGTTTCATATGCGGATATGCTATAAACTAACAATAACCCTTTGCAAAAAGCCACACCACCAACTAATTCTGCTGAAAATTTTAATCCAGAACTTAAAGCACATACACCATCAGTTACCAGATCATCGTCTCGAAGCAAGCACCGAGATATTAGTGCATTCTTTAAACAGTTTTATGAGCTCTATGAGCAGCATGATGCAAGAAATGGTACGTATGCAATCTACTATGTTGCAGGAGGTACTTAACAAACCATAAACTGTTTAAAAATATGTTTCTGGAACGAAGACGGCATACGCCAACACCAAAAAGAAACTCGAGTACTTCCTTAAGAACCAACAAATTGATGTCATGCTATTTTCAAAGTCTCACTTAACAACAAATAGCTTTTTTAAAATCAATGGCTATATATTATATGATACTAAAGACCCCCGTCGGAGAGCATGTGGTGGTTCAGCAATACTAATAAAGGCAGGAATTAAGCATTATTTACTGTGTGATTTTTGTGAGCACTACCTTCAAGCAACAAACATCAGCATTGACGAATTTCATCAAAAGGTCGTTATTTCTTCGATTTATTCAACTCCTAGATTTCTAATATCAGAGGTTAATATAGCGACTTCTACAAATCCCTAGGTCCCTGTTTCATAGCATCAGGCGACTACAACGCTAAACATACGTTTTGGGGATCCAGACTAATTTCTCCAAAAGGTCGTGTTTTATTTGGCACAATTTCAAAAATGCGTCTGAATGTGATATCGTGTGGACAACCCACCTATTGGCCTACTAATCGACAAAAAATACCTGATGTTATTGATTTTGGCGTGACTAAGGGTATTCCGAATGAAATGATTAAAGTTGAAGCATCACTCGAATTATCCTCAGATCATTCACCCACTATTGCCTATATATGAAACCTGCACAGAAAAAATTATTTTTCAGATTCAAACAATTAATTCGCATAAATAGAAGATTTTTTATTAATAATTTTTACGTGTCTTTTGAACCCTAAAGTGAAAACTAGTAACAAAATGATATTACAGAATAATGTCCTTATAATTGATGTAACTTGAAAATTAGGTATAATTTCAGATAGTCCGTTATGACCGTAAGTATAAATATTTCAAATTAGAAATTAAACAGTGTGCCGATAGGTGATGTTATTTGATATATATGGCCTTATCTTTTGAACCGTTATAGTCAGACACTTGATATTTACACAGCCTTCATATTGCTATATCCGCAATAATAAATAAAACTTAAAATTAAATAGTGTTCTCATGTATGACTTTATTTGACGTATAAATGCTTATCTTTTAATATACAGATAGGCACTTAAAAATTATATAGTATTTGTATTGCTGTGTATGCCATAATAACAATCATTGAAATTAAATGTTTTGGGAATTCAACTATAATTTTAATAATATAATGCTAATATCCCATAGTATTTTGTAATAAACCAATCTATTATTTAAAAATATAAACAAGGAAAGTTATACCCACATTTTAAGAATAGAGAAATTATTTATAAAAATAATGATAACTCTTTAAGAAGTCCAACACAAACAATAAAAGATTTAACAAAAACATTTATTCGAAAACTTCAAAATCATTTTTAGTTTAAATCTTAATAAGTTTGTTTATTTGGCTGTTTAAAATAACTATGTTATTCCTACGACACTAGTACTACGTTTTGAATAAAACTGATTTAAATAACATTTCGAAAATATTTTTCTGTCTATATGTAAATACCAAACTTAAATTTTATTAAGAAAAAAAATTTATAACTTTATAATAAAGGGTGTTTTTTATAGAGGTATAGAAATTTAAGTTGCAATAAAACAACGATAGATTATTCGATTGACATGAATTTTATTTATCCGAAAGATAATCTTGTGGCATTACATTTTAAATATGATTTCTGGCATATGACCGCCATGGCTGGCGCGGATGTAGTCCAAACTGGGCGTCCAATTTTCGATGACTTTATTCCACATTTGTGGCCGTATATCGGCAATAACACGGCGAATGTTGTTTTCCAAATGATCAAGCGTTTGTGGCTTATCCGCATAGACCAATGACTTTACATAGCCCCACAGAAAGTAGTCTAGTCTAGTGTTAAATCACAAGATCTTGGAGGCCAATTCACAGGTCCAAAACGTGAAATTAGGCGGTCACCAAACGTGTCTTTCAATAAATCTATTGTGGCACGAGCTGTGTGACATGTTGCGCCGTCTTGTTGAAACCACATCTCATGGACATCATGGTTATTCAATTCAGGAACGAAAAAGTTAGTAATCATGGCTCTATACCGATCACCATTGAGTGTAACGTTCTGGCCACCATCGTTTTTGAAAAAGTACGGATCAATGATTCCACCAGCCCATAAAGCGCACCAAACAGTCAGTTTTTCTGCATATAACGGTGTTTCGACATACACTTAAGGATTACCTCCACTCCAAATGCGGCAGTTTTGTTTGTTGACGTAGCCATTCAACCAGAAGTGCGCTTTATCGCTAAACAAAATTCGCTTATGAAAATCGGGAACAACGGTAATCTCGTTTTGGGCCCATTCGACGAATCTACGCTTTACTTGTTGATCGTTTGGCTTCAATTCTTGCACGAATTGGATTTTGTAAGCACGCAAACCAAGATCCTTCCGCAAAATCTTCCATAAAGTGGATGGAATTCCTGTGCTCGATGGCGGTTGGACTCATTCGGGTCTTCCTCAATGCTACGCTCTACAACAGCAGTAGCTTCTTCTGTACGCACTGTACGGCGTCTCTGCGGATGCGAGTTATCAATAAGACTAAACGTGGTGCGAAAACTTTCCATGGTTAATCGAATTAACTGCTCTGATAGACGATTTTGTCGACGAAAAAATGGACGTAATGCGCGATACGTTTTCCGCGCAGAACCATTATTTTCGAAATAAAATTGCACTATTTGAAAGCGTTGTTCAGGCGTGAGTCTATTCATGATGAATTGCCAAACCAAACTGAGAATAAATCACTTGACAGCTGTTAAATCGGTCGTCATCTTGAAAAGTAATGCCAACTTAAAGTTAAAATATAAAAAACACCCTTTATAATTAGAGGCTATTCAAAACTTAAAAGTTTTTTAATTTTAATTTTTACAGAGGAACAACATTTTCACATTAATAAATTTAGTTTGATCAATTATTTTTATTACGGCAACACTGTTAGCAGCAAATTAAAAATCAAACAAAAGTATTATTAGATTCAAACAAAAAAGTTTTTGAAAATCAATAAACATTAAAAAAAAAGAAAACATTTGTTTGGAAATATTTTGGTAATAATTTTTTCTGTGTGCAAAATATAGTGATCTAGCACAAGCATAAATTGTATTTGTATTTGTATTTTTTATTGAGTGATTTTCTAATACAACAAGATGCAACATCTTTCAATTTACAGTATTAGAATCAGTTAAGTTATAATCAGTTTAATTAAGACAAATAAACATATATATGCTTGTGTACAAAATAGATATAAATATATATACGAACAATTTTGACAAAATTAAAAGAAAAGAAAATTTTAGTGTTTATTTTAATTGTTACCATTGTAATATTGGAACAAAAGTTTTTTAAATTTATATGCGTTGCTGGTGAATTGTAGGTATGAGGGAAGACTGTTCCAGAGATGTATGGTGAAGATGAAGAATTGATGGTAGGATGCTGTATCACGATATGGGAAGGTCCTAATTGAATTATTCCTAAGTGATGTGGTAAAGGTCAATTTGTTATAAAGATGGTAAGGTTCCTTCGTAGTGATAATTTTATGTAGAAAAGTTAGATTTTTTAGTTATCGAGTGTAATTCCAAATGAAGAAACACTTTCAAATCGTGTTAGGCCATAAACATAACGTGTAATATTGTTAAAAGTAGTGTTAATCTTTCTTTTTTCCTTTAAATTACAACTTGCAAAAATTTCTGATGAATACAGCAGTGTGGGTATAAGGAACGTCTTTGCTAACATCATCCTTATTTTCGGTGGTGTGTAGTTATGACTTGGCCATAGACTTCTGAGTATACCATATGTTCTTCCACATGCTTGTGTAATATGATCGGACCAGTTAAGCGACCGATTGAATGTGACTCCAAGGTTTTTTATAGTGGTTACAATATCAATTTTGGTCTCTCCCAGGTATATATTGATGTCATCACTTAATGATACGGATTTTTTGCAAATGATAATACATTTTGATTTCTTTGGATTTAATCGTAAACCATTGGCAGACACCCAGGTAATAACTCTATTAAGATCTTGATTGAGTTCGTTAACTTTTTCATGAATAAGATCCTTGGGACTACTGAGGTAAATTTGAACATCGTCTGCATACATACGAATACGACAATGTTGGATTTGCTCAGGTAAATCATTTGCATATAATGAATACAATAATGGACCCTTGAGGAACACCTCTAGGCAAGTGCAAAGGCCTTGATGTTCTGTCTTTATTTGTAACTGATTGAAATCTATCCGTCAGGCATGATTTAATTAACTTTGTTGCTGTGGACGAAAAGTTAAATATTTTTTTGAGTTTCATAATCAATGTATTGTGATCCACAGTGTCGAATGCTTTTGAGTGATCTAACAAAACTAAGAAGGTAATTTTGTTGTCATCAATATTAACACGGATATTTTCAACCACTTCCGTTAAGGCTGTGATACAACTATGATGTGGCCTAAAGCCAGATTGCCGATCAGTCAAAAGCTCGTTTGAGTAAATATATTTGGAAATTTGTTTATGTAAAATCCGCTCGAAGACTTTAGAGAGATAGGGAGGAATATATATAGGTCTATATTCTTTATCTGATTTTAGCACTGGTATTACTTTGGCACACTTCCATTCTGTTAGATATGTGCTGGTGGTGACTATAGTATTAAAAATATGGTATACATAACTTATGATCCATGGGAGTAAAATTTTTATGAATCTAGGATGAATATCATCTGGCCCAATGGCATTAGACTTAATTGACCCGAAACCTTCAAATACTTCATTTATGTGAAAGCACATAACGTTAAACGGATTTACAGGTGACGTAACAGCAAGATTATATGTATAATAAAAGCTATGTTGTACTGGAGGTTGAGGTATACTCACAAATTTCTCATTTAGGGAACTGACGTCTATTTCATTAGTATGAACTTTCTTTTCAATAATGCCAATATCACGGATTTGCTTCCAAGTTTGTTTTGTGTCGATCGCATTGTTGAATTTACTCCTATAATATGAAGACTTTTCCTGCTTTATTTTGGAGGCAGCTGCCTTTTTAGCAGCTCGAAAATTGCTAAACAATTCATTTGTGCGGTAGCGTTTCCATCTGTAATATAAATTATCGCGATTTTCTATAAGTAGCTTTATCTCCGCTGTGAACCATGGTGTAATTTTTTGTTTTGTATATTTTGTTTTTAATGGGACGTGTTTATTAAATATCGATAAAATGATGCTATTGAGTAACTTTACTTGATCATTGGCAGATTGGATATAGTAAATATCATTCCAAGGAGCATTACTAACATCTGCTTCAAGAGATGCCATATCTATTTTATTGTAATCTCGAAAGGAAAACTTTTCATTGTACCGCACAACGTTAAAATTGTAAGACATAAAGATAAGATCATGCTTGGAGTAAACTGGTGCAGCTAACTGGTCGTAGTGCAGAACTTTACTACTATTATCAACGAAGAAAATGTCAAGCAATGTAGAATTGGTCGCTGTATAGTGTATTGGTGTTGCGCTGTTTACAGCAGATAAGTTGAAGGAGGCCATAGTAGAACAAAGATTCAATCCAGTTTGAGTTAGTATATTACTATTGAAATCACCTGTTATTATTATGTTAGAGTATGCCACAGTATGTAATTCTAGCTCCGTTACAAGGGAATCAAGTTTGATATTATTATTTGGTCTGTAGACATTATCTAGCAACAACATCTCATCCTTTGAATTCAGCTCTACAAATATGTATTCAACATCATTCTTAGCTTGAAATTTTGAGATAAGCTTACACGATATGCTGTTTTTAATATAGATTGCCACTCCTCCAGCATATCCATCACGATCACATCTAAAGATTTTATAACCTCGCAGTTCGATCAGTTTGTTATTATGGGCTTCGTTAAACCAAGTTTCTGAGATGCACACAGCATCAATACCAGAGTCTTCAAAAATGTAGCGAAATTCATCGATTTTTCGATATAAACTTTGTGCATTTATATGACAGATGGAAAAACCAGAAAAGCGTTTCGCAAATATTCGCACCATATTATAGTTACCTTCCCTGGAACCAAGTTGATTAGTTGAAGAATTTATAACTAAAAAATTGTGTAGCAACGCAATAAGTATTAAAAAACTTTTTTTGACAAGTAAATTAGTTAAAAGGTTTAAAAAATGTTTGTATGTCACAATATAAATGATAAATAATAAATGTTTAATAAATTATATATATCATTAAGAGTAGCATTAAAAGTTATGAGAGAGATTGGTCGGCTCCAAATCATCTTGGTTGAAATATAAAAAATATTTGAGTACTCATTGTTCGGAGAACATCCCTCTAGGAACACCAGAAGACGTAGAGCAGAGTCTTATTGATTTTGATCAAAACCTTAAATCAACTCCCAAACATGCAACAGTCAACCGCGGATTAATTAAAAACAATCAAATTTATTCTGCGGACGTCGAGAGGCTTTTGGCTGAAAAAAGAAAACATTCGCAAAGAATGGCAATCACACAGATCTCCTCAATTGAAAATCAGAATTAAAGAAAGCACGAAACGGCTAAGGCAGTTGCTGAAATCCCGAAGAGCAGCGTCCCTAAAAAACTTTTTAGAAGACCTTGACCCAGCTACTCAATCAGACTATTCATTATGGCGTGCGTGTAAAAACTTAAAAAAACCAGTTGTACTTGAGCCTCCCTTGCGTACTTCGTCAGGAGGCTGGGCATGGAATGATACCGAATAAGGCAATCTATTTGTTGGACATTTGAAAAAGGTTTTTATTCCAAATATATTGACTGATGCAGTTGAGTTACCAATTGTCGAAACTAGTGCTACAGTAAGTACCCTTTCCTCCACATTGGAAGGTTTCGTTAATAACTATGATTCCTAAACCAGGAAAAGCCTATACAAAAGTATATTCATACAGGCCTATAAGCCTGTTATTTAACCGATCGAATATTTAATTTTGTAAACTCACCTGAGCCAATTGAAGCCGGAGTTCCCCAGGGTAGTATATTGGGCCCCATTTTTTTGTTATATACTTCCGATATGCCAAGTAGTGATCGCGCCTTGCTTGGAAACGCTTATAGAATTGCAAACTTTTATTGTACAAGTCAATTCTAAAACCAATTTGGTGTTATGGCATTTAATTATGGAGCATGCCTCAGCTAGCAATGTAGAAAAAAAATCAAAGGCGCAAAAAAAGATTCCCTGGTATATAAAAAACTCGAACATCCACAAAGATCTAAACGTGCCATCAGTTAAAGCAGAAATAGCCAAATATGCAGTAACGTAATTGAAGAAGCTTGAAATACACCCTTATCCGCTGGCCCGGAACTTACTAAATGAAAGTGGTTTCATTCATCTAAGAAGAAGGGACATTTCTTCTCTCACCCGAACATCAGAGAAATGAACTGTAAATGATAGCAGCAGCTGTGAAACATACAATTTTTTGTCTAGCACTGGCTGGACTTAACATATTTATATGTTTTTATTTTAGACTTAAGATATGAGTAATTATTGTTAATGCAAATTTATTGAAGATACAATAAATAAATATGAAAAAAAGTTTTGTATTAATTTTTGTTATTAGAAGCTACAGTGAAATTCAATTATTTGAATTTGGTGCCCTTTACGGTTCATAAAACACGAAAATAATATGTATATTGTATGGAAGCACCCTTTAATTACTAACATTATGTACTTCTTTAAAATGGGGCCAATCTAATAAAGAACACATTTTCAAAATCGTTTCAGAAATGTCTGAGTTCTGCTGGCGCAAACCACCTACATCTAAATATTTTTAATCCTAATAAAAAAATCCGGAGTGGTTTAATGGAAACATATATTTTTATGAATATATTACATAAAGAATATAATTTCAAAATATATTCGAATCGAAAAGTTTATTATTTACGGTTTGGGATGTTAAGTAAACTACCTCTTGCCCCTTTCCGATTATGACCAAAATTTACACAACTCTTCAACTCCACAAAAATAGTTACATATGCTAAAAGATCAACGCGATTTAAATAATTTGAATAGCTAAAAGGCTGCAGGCATCACCAATGTTTTTGCCACCGTTGGCCCTCAAGAGTTATAAGTCGAATTTCGTAAAGAACTCTCCAGCTGACGAGTAATTAGAGCAAGTAAATTTGCCGCAAATACTTTACAGATTATTGTAAACAGGTAAGCTCATACTTGGAAAATAGGAAATGGCACGTGTAATACCAAATGACAATTTATATTATAAAAACATAATATATCCTTTTATATGTATGCAGCAGGCACTGGTGTTACTTAATTTAGCTTAGAATGCCAAGTGGTTACGTCTATTTCATAAAATATTTTCATAATCTGATCTAAGCTTAAGTAATTCAAAAACTTACATACATATTTTTACTTTTTAGGGGCTGAAATAGAAAAATGTCATAAGAGGCTGATATCTTTGCTGTAAGAAGCACATTATCTTGTTTGTTTGTGTTTTAAGTAGTTTTGAATTTGCATTATCATGACATGAATGGTTTTGACTTTAATAAACCCACAAACAAAAATACACAGATAGGATTATAGCTTACTTTAGATAAAAGATGTACAATATACATACATATGAACATGTGAAGTCTTTATGAGTGCGAACGTGAGATATTTTAGAACAAGTGGTGTGTGGCATTTTGTTGTATAATAATATAGATGTATATTTGTAAATACGTTTGTATGTACTTAGTACATATTTCTAATATTAGGAATTCTATTCCAAAAAACAAAGCTAAAAGAAAGGTAAGTACAAGAGTAGTATACGTTAAATTTAATATACGGAATGATAAAGTATAATACATACATACATATATACATACATTCATACATACATATGTATATGATGAATTAATAGCTTTTTATTATTATAAAGAAATAAAGAGACATTTTATACTAGCAGAATATAATGCATTTTCTGGATCGCTACATCCTTCTTTAGCATTCTTCGTATCCATCTACACGATAGTTTCGATTGTAAACAATTTTCTATGTAAACAATTTTTGTAGAGAAATAAAATACGAGAAATCGTTTACTATATTTTATAGGTTGTTTAGAAATTATTTTACACAAACATTTTTCTTTATGTGAGGAAATTATCTCTTTTTACTGCCAATAATTAAGGAAATCCGAAAGGATAACCCCTTCCTGCTTCTACATTGTTTTTCTTCTATTACTATATATATTTTTTTGCAGATATATTGAATTCAATGTATCTTTGAAAACTAAGTATTTTTTAATCCCTTCCATGACCTGATCATATTAAGTACCTCCCTTCTATTTACTTCAACAAAAGTGGGTTCTGATTCAACGTTTACCATGTTTAAATTACTACAAAGAATGAAATCAAAGAAAGATTTGCTTTGAAATTCGAGCTAACTCATACGACAGCATGTGCGTTGTCGTCTGATCCAAAAATGGCCAGCAGATTAAGTCTGGTTGTATAGCAGGAGACGAATTAGATAGTAGCTGTTTTCGTCTCTTAGGCAGCTGGTACACTATTTACGTCACTGAACTCAGAGAAAATGAAGAAAACCAAGTTATTTTTAGCCACTAAACATGATCAGATCCAACCTAGATATTCATGTCTAGTAGCTTCAAGCCTCTAACTCCCAGCCTGAAGACCTAGCCTCGCTACAGGTAAGATTCTTGGGGTAGCACAAGCTCCTCTCCTCTATCGATACGTAGGAGCAATACAGACGAAGCTGCTTTAGAGCGAAGAAGATTTTCTTGCATCACCTTCACAATCTCTAGTGGCGAGTACAGTTTTTCCGTTGACGTGCACTTGGTCCGAGTCCATCTGCCTCTTCCAGCCTCTGTGAAAAAGTATCTTCCCGATAAGCGGTCTCATCGTGTACCAAGTCCTTCGGAATAGGATCACCTTCTTCCTGAGTTTGTTCCCTTTTATCGTTTGCTCGGAAAACACGTAAAAGGGTGTTTCAAGACTAAAAAGATCCTTCTACGTCTTTCCCGAAGCGACACTAGAGATTCCTGGATAACCAAGACAGTTATCCGTCTAGTTGAGCCTTCAAGTTCGAAAACCTTAGCTACCTACCAATCGCTGGCTGGTCCAAGGCTTTGAATGCCTCGTATAAACGGGCAGTGGCTTTACTCTGAGGAACTCTGAACAAGAGAAATCGTGTCGCTCTAAAAGGGCGACAGCTTGCTGAAATGCGACTCTAGCGAAAAGAGGCTGTGGCTATTCTTGTTTTCCTTTTTATGTTTTTGGGTTTTTTGAGTCGTAGATATCTCCGGTTTGATAAACAACTCACGCGTTATAGTCAGTATTTCTTAAGGACAATGAGGCTTAATTCTCTTTCTATCAGCTCGAGAGTTTTGCTTTTCTATCTCGCATTGGATAATGGTTTGCCTCGAATTGCATCGAGTAAATAAAAGCATCTGTATAATAAAAGAAAACTCACAATTGGTTGGTCACTAATAAAAACAACTAAGATTTATATTGGTGGAGACCATAAAACTATAGGAGTGACTTCTGGAAATGTCTACTTTCTGTGCAAGTGTATAGTTCCACCGTATTTTCCTGAACAAAGCTTCCATATGTTGATAGATCCTGGGGTTTTACCTACTAGCCATTTAAACATTAAAATAAAAAAAATATTACCTTCTAAAAATATATTCAAATCAAAAAATATGAAAAAGTACAATTAATTGCTAGTAAATTGTATAAATTTTAATTTTTGTGTTTGATTTCTTTGACTGTTGACATTGACATTCTTATTTGGTATATGAAAACATACACATAATTTTACCTGAAAGTTAATACTTAAGTTAAATTTTCTTATCATATATTTAAAAATCAAATATAAAAAATAACTCCATTCATCTCGAATTCGTTAGTTCTGATGGCTTCCGTTTTACAAAATTTGCCTTCTGTAAGTCTTTTAATGACTACGTCGTACATTGAGAAAAGACAATTACTTACAATTAAAATCAGTTCCACCGCTATTAAATTATCTTGCTTACCAAAAGAGGGAATTCAATTTTTTGGTAGGGTGGTTTTAACAATAAGAGTTCGACAACAATGTTGCCTTTATTTTCCTTATTTTGGTATTTTTCACATGTTCATTTTCATTTTAAATCTATTTCTTGCCATTGGTTACACACGGAAGGATAATTATTGTCTTTAATATATTTTAAATAATAACGTATTTTGGATTTATTGATTTATTGATTTATTTTTATTCTTTATTCCTCTTGCATGGAGTCAAGGAAAAATTGTAATCGTGTGATAAGATTTCTTCAATATTGATTAAATTACAAAAACGCAAATTAAAATCCCAATTGGCCCAGTAGATTAAATTGGCGATGCGATCATAAATTAAAGTAAAGGACAGTGATTTCTTTAATTATTATTATGTTTTAAAATATGCACAACTTATTCATGCACACAGCGACGTTAATTTACCTCAGCAAGCACTACTTATTTTTATTTTTGCTTTCTCGTATGATTTTATTGATTTTTTTTATTTTTCAATATACGTAAATGCGAAACAACAAATTAAATAATTATAATTCTTTTTAGTATAGGCGATTACACTTATCAAATAATAGATGGAAACCTGTCCAGAAAGCACTTGCTTCGAATCGTAGTTTTAAAAAAAACTTAAATGGATTCATAAACAAATGTTGTATTTTTAAAAATAATATACGAGTTGAGAAACATAAGTGCAAATTTGAATAATTATATCAAATTGAAGTATATTAAAACGATTCCTTCTTTGTTCATTTGCTTAAGGTCATCAAGCGGAAGTTTTCAGCACAGTGTGCGAAATAATTTCTTGGTAGGGTTAGGAAGAAGCACAGTGTGCAAAATTGTAAGCCTCTTTTTGTCATAATTATTTTTAGGACCGTGTTGTAGAGCCTCTGATATCAAGTAGACACATTAGTTTTAAAACTGTATATCCATTTTAACCATTTCAGTGAAGGAGGGCGCTGTGATGTGTACTAGTAAGAAGAGAAAAACTAAAAAAATATTATAAAAAATCTATATAAAATAAATAAATATTTTTAGTACGACTTTAAAAATTCGTTGTTATTTTTTTTTTGTCTTATGGGGAATCCAGAATTTTAAAATTAAAGTCATATTTGCGAAAATTGCATAATTATTGGAACACCCTTTAAATTTAAGTAATTTCTGTTATATCGGCTATGGCTTTATATAAAAATAATAGGAGCCTACCCATTGCGGTTAAAAAATAAGGCAATATTTGTGAAAAACATGTCACTAATAGACACCCTTATATTTTTAGTAATTGTTATAGCGATCATGGCAATCCCCTTTCTATAAATATATCAAGAGTCTACATATTACGATTAAAAAAATAAATTACTATACGTGAAAAACATGTCACTATCAAAAACACCCTTTAATTTTTAGTAATTGTCACATCGGTCGTGGCAACACATACATAGCGGCAACAGCTATACATCATCTGTGAAAATTTCAAGAGTCTACCTATTATGGTTCCACAGATAAAAGGCGCTGACAGACGGACAAACATTGTAGCGAAAACAATAGGGTTACGTTTTTATCCTTTGGGTACGGAACCCTAAAAAAGATGTTAATGATTGGCGCGGCTGGGATCGGATACGACTTAGTAGTCGACTTGCCAGCTACCTAAGCTAAAGCACTTCTGCCACTACTGAGATAGAGTGTTCTACATTAAGAACATTTTTAACGAATAAACCTGATGTTTAAAACAAAAAATATATTTAGTGGATAAATGGAAACGTAAGAATTGTTAAATACCCTTTGTGAAATACACCCAATTCTGTTTTTACACGGTTTTGATTTAACACGGTTTGAAAATACAAAAAAAATATTTTTTTACACGATTTTATTCCAATTAGCACGATTTAAATCTTTTGGACTTAGATTTTTTTGTAAAATTTAAGTTTTCCGGAATATTTTAATATATAACAGATTTATAGAAATTTCCTTTTGGTGCATACAAGCAAATGTACTTGTCAGAGCAATTGAAATGTGTTAATGTTTCGTGAACTATCAATGCATCCCTAAAAGAAGTTGTCGAAAAGTACAAATACAAAACTACAAACTATATAGGTACAACAAAGAGAATGTTGGAAACAAGATTAAAAGAACATAAGGCAGACATTAAAAAAGGAATAGAATCGAAAGCATTGTCACAGCATGCAAAAGAGCATAATCACACAGTGAACTTTGAAAACGTTAAAATATTAAACAGAGAACCCAAAGAGAATAAACGTTACACTCTCGAAAGCTTAAGGATCCAACAAAAAATAAACACCACCATGAACACAAAAGAGGACAAAAATAAAACAAAACTACAATACTCCACCGCAATAATGCAGTTATTATAATTAGTTGAAGTTCTGTGATATTAGCTTTAAGATTGACTTCTGATTCTTTGTTGTGTTGTAGAAGTTTTTTATTATTTTATTTATTTATTACTTAATTCTGTGTTGTGAAAGTCCAGTTTTTAAGATATTAAATAAATTAAATATAAAAATTCTTTTATAATGCTGACGAAATAATCGTAAGTACGTCTGCGATGTTACTTTACTTTAATTAAATTAAACGTTTAATTATTCTTTGCTAGATTTTATAATAAAATATTCCCCTGAAGAAGTTTGCAAAAAACAAACGAAACGTTGGGAAAAAAAATGGTAAAATTATCTGATTTTATTATTTATATTTGGAAACAAATAACTGACCATAACAGCCCGAAGAGAGAACTATAATTCTCTTAAAGAACAGTTTAAACACAGTATTGGTCATAAAACAAAACTAAAGTAAATACATTTCTTTAGAAATCAAAATTTTATATCGTTTTCGAAATGAAGAAGGCTCAACATTTCTTGGCAAAATTTTGGGTTTAATTGAAGCCACAGTAAGAACTACCAAAAAAAAATCAATTTCAATAGGCAATCATTGATTTCTTGAACAAAAC